>JARVGQ010000547.1:11247387-11258444 GCA_031762355.1 Hypsolebias martinsi | reverse complement strand
TCGACTTACATCAAATTCGAGTTAAGAACGGTTTGTAGGTACGGAACCCGTTCGTAAGTTGAGGACTACCTGTATTAGAAATTCTGTTCTGGCCTTTGGTTTGCTCCTTTAGAACATTTTCAAAGTAAAAGTCCGTTTTCAAGGTGGTCTCAAGAAACCCTGGAAAATTGGAAGATTTATTTTAAAGTGAATTTGGGGGTGGAGCTTAGTGACTATTTGTATTTTGTTGTGAATTTGAGTGTTTCAATTGATGTCTATTGTCTGAACTTAAAGCAACATTTACTTAAATTTTCCACACAACTTAACATCCCTGACAAAACTAGTAAAATGTTACCCAAGTCCCCTTTAAACCCCTCTATGCCAGCAGAACCATCCAGTTTAGTCATGTACAGTACTTTAGTCTGGATACTACAGACTACCTGAGGGAATGTGTCCCATAGACACAATTTTGCTAATTAAGATTTTCAGTCTTGGTTGTGTATGTTTCTTAATTGAAGGTCAGGGGTAAACAGACTGGCCTTATAAAAATGTATCCAATTTATAAATCAGTAAGTACCTCAAGTGGCGTTTTAAAATCATAGACTTACTACCTCTTTTCATTAGGACAATGACATCCTGATTTTAATTACCTGTGTTCCCGTCGTTGGCTGGAGGGAGGTAGAAAGGTACCAAAAAAAAAAAAAAAAAAAACCGGTAAAACAAGTAAAAAGAGCTCAGAAATGGGGGCAAAAAATAGTCAGATGTACACAGACAGTAAAAGTGGTGTTAAAACCTCAGATCTTTGGAAGTCCAGTTAATAAATCCAAAACGTTATGAGGCAGATAAATTGAATTATTGCAGTTGGCAGGAAATAATTTTTAACCACTCTTTTTGAACAGTGGTGTTGTCGTAGTCTGTTGCTGAAGCTGCCGTTCAGATTGTGAACAGTTTCGTGGAGGGGGTGGGAGTCGTCATCCATGATGGTTCGCAAGTTGCTAGCATCCTGTTTCTCAATCACCACCTCCAGAGGGACTAGCGTCAAGCCCACAGCAGACTTTGCCTTCCTGATTGAAGTCCATTGGCATGCTTTGATGCTTATTCCCCAGTACACCTCAACAAAAATGGTGCTCGTTACTACAGACTGGTAGATTTTTAACATGTTGCAGATTCCAAATGATGAATTTTCTCAGGAAGTAAAGCTTGCTCATGCCTTTCCTGTGCACTGCATTCACATTGGTGGACCACTCCAGTTGGTTGTCCAGATAAGCATCAAAGTAATTTATTGCTTGACATTTCCACATCGTATCATTGATGCAGACTGGGAATAATGCTGGCTTATCGCTCCTGAAAATTACCAGTTCCTTCATCTTCGCCACATTCAACTGCAAGTGGCTCTCCTCGCTCAATCTCACAAAAGCAGTCCACCTGGTTCCTGTACTCTTGTCCTCCCTCCACACAATGGCCGTGGCAGAGTATTTTTGCAGATGACAGTACTCTGCAGTACCTAAAGTTGGCAATGAGGCAAAATGGACAGTGCCCTGTCCACCCCGACATGGCTTATTATATTCAGTTCTGTAGTTTCAAACTGGTCTGCACATCAAATTCTGGTCTGCACATCAAATTCCATCCAACTCACCTCCAGTAGCCTGGGCTGGATGGTAAGGTGGATATTAAAGTTTCGGCAGAAAATTATCACAACTCCTACAGGTGCAGGGACTCCAATGCTCATTTACACACTGTCATTGCCTAGGTGTGAGTGATTGGTCATTCGTCTGTCCCCGTGTTAAGACCAGTGCATAATGCCAATTTCAGTTAAAAAAAACAAAACAAAAAAAAAAACTCAATGAGACAACCTAAGACAGTAAACATAAATTAAAGTTTTATTCACCGGCAGTCACATTTTAGTTGACAGCAATACTCTTCCGTACGTTGTGGCCTCCGTCGTCACCAGCAATCATATCCACTTCTTTGGTTTCCAGGTACACTAAAATTTAAAAGTTATTTAGTGAGCCAAATAAGTTTCAGTTTTGTTTAGAATTTAATACTGTAGTCTTTAGACCCTGACCAAAGAGTTTAAGCATCATGGGCTACGTTTCCTCTTTACCTTCTTTAGCATGTTGCTTTAGCCTGGCATCCTCTGACTGGAGCAATGCCATGACATCATCATCTGGGGACAGATCTGCAAACAAAATTTACTTTTAGACCATCGTTTTATGTACATTTGTCTCTTCACATCCACTCACCTACCATATTTTACATTTTGTTCCACGTGATCTGCCATCTCATTTGGCACATCAACTGGTAAACATGAACCTGTGAACACCATAGGTACATTTTGTGAAGTCATCAGAAATTCACAGACTCCAAATACAAACTGCTTTGGCTTCACTAGCGTACAAGAGCTCAACAAGCTTTTTGGTTCTCAGTTGAATGGCAGAATTAGATGCTATTCATCATTTTCTCACAGCTCCCATTCATAACAGACTCCTCAACATGAAAATGATGAAAACAATAAAACGCTACATCATACCAACCTTTTCTGAGCCACACAGCCACCAAACAAATAATCAGAACTTGAACAGCACCCATGGTTCCTGTCTTTAACTAAAGGTGCAACCAACATCTGAGGTTTAAATCCTTCAAGCTGTTTGTTTCACAGCTGTGTGTAATCTGTGGTGATCGGTTCACTCCAAAAAAAAAAAATCTATCTTATGCGACAAGACTAGAGTCTCTTAAGTATGTAAATATAAGTATGTAATTTTTAAGTTTATAAAGATATTTTATTTATTTTTGTTGTTGTTTGTTACTTATATGGCCAAAGAGTGAATTTTTAATGTAAGTAAATTGTTCTAGGTTGGAGACAACAACAAAAATAAAACAAGATTTGAAAATTTGTTAAAGGGATCCTGTACTGACAAACTGGCTTTAAAAAGATATAAATAATAACTCCTGAGTTATTTACTTAAATTAAAGATATTTTCAAAGTATCTTTGTTACTCCAATGTATTCTTTGGAGTAACATTAAATTAAATCTGGTACCACCACCATTAAAGGATGGCCTAGAGAAGAGACTTTTTCTTAAAAACCAGATTAAATTGAAACATTCTTCTTCTTCTTCTTCTTCTATTGAGTTTATTGGCGGTTGGCGAACTGATTTAAGCGCATTACCGCCACCAACTGGACTGGAAACATTACATTTTGTTTACAGTACTTGTTTTTACTCAGTATCTCCTGTTGCTGTTTTCACTTCTGGCCGCTTGATGGCGCTGCTGCTGCAACAGCGCAGTGTGGCTGCGCGCGAAGAAGAAGACACACACCGTAAATAAAACACAGAAGAAGCAGGCAGCTGTGTTCTCAAGTAGGACGGTAAACATTAGCCGTTTTTATTGTTCACCCAGAAAGTTTACAGCTTTAATCTTTAGACTACAAATGCAGATAATTTAGGCGCTTTAAAAGCCTCTTTTCGCTTGCGTGAGAGAGCAAATGCAATAAAATGTGAATAAATTACAAGGGTGGCGTTCAGGAAGACTTAAGTTAGAAGAACTGAGAGCGTTTCATTTCACATTATAAACATGTCGACAGCAGACCGTGTTGAGGCACAGTCCACTCGGGGGATTGGACGCTTCATTAGCGGGGTGGTGGAAGGTAAGGAGACTGGTCATCAGGCCCACCACAGACCCTGGTGATCCTGCTGGACTACAACCTTCTGAGTCTGTAGATAGTTAGCTTGTACATTTTGCTCATTTGTGGTAAAATTTAGTCTAAAGTTTACCTTTGCTTGATGCAGGTTTTTATGGGCGACCATGGACTATGGAACAAAGAACTGAGCTGTTTAAAAGGTACCTCTTAAACACAGAAAATACTGCAGCAGCATGAACAAACTTTTGCACAACATTGTTTAATTTCTCTCTTAGTTAGGGGAAAGACTTCTTTATAAAGTGATCCATGTTTTTAGCCTCTCTGGAAGTGTTTACGTCTTTTGGACAAGTATTTTTGTGTTAAGCCACGAAACTCAGACCAATGAACCATTCAGGTGAAAATGCTTCTTAAAACAGGATAAGCTACTGTTGTGTTTACATAACTGAGTTTAAAAAAATCTCAACTAGTACTCATCCTTATGAGTGTCTTTGTTGTCTGCTGTTGTCATCACTTTGTTAAAATCAGGTCTTTCTTGTATAGGAGTCCCCAAGGCTCAATGGGATTACTAACCTTTATAAATAAAGGTTGAATGAATGAATGAATGAATGAGTAAAGAAACTGTTTGAAATTAGATGTTTAGGTAATTTATTACTGGTTGCTTCTTAAAAAGATATATTGTTTTTATGTGGTTAAACCTTTACACTAACAAGGTGATTCTCAAAGAGCTGTTAACTAAAAAGTTGTCATACAGCTGAGGACGGTGCAGTCAAAAATCAAATAAAAACTTTGAAAGACTTTCAGAAAGCCTGAATAATTACTGTTAAAAATCACATGAAAAGATTACAAGAAGGTTTGGCACCTTGGGAGCAAAACACAAAAAAAGTATGGACCGCTTTAAAAAAATAAAAATAAAAACATCATGTGTAGCACAACTTGACACATTTACTTGATTTTGGTCTTAAACTACTGAGAGCAGTGGTGTAAACTTAAAGGTTCCTGTGTTTGTTCAGGTCAGATGTCTCCTGATGGCACACACAGTTCCATTTCCAAATATTACTCGCTAACATATTTGTGTTTCTCAGGGAGCAAAAGTGGGGTCTGAACACGTACCTTTACGCTCCTAAAGATGACTACAAACACAGGACGTATTGGAGAGAGTTATACTCTCTTGAGGAGGCAGGTGAGTTTCACATAAAGATGCTGATCAGTGTCTTTTGAAGTGGATTACTGTTTACACAGTACAGTATATAATGATGGCTGCTCTGTATAATGAAATGGCTGTAGATGCGCTAAAATTCTTAAGTATGTTGTCTGTGTTTACACAGAGTTTGAAATGGCTTTTATAACAAAGAACATTTTTGCTTTATTTGGTTACCTCAAAGTAAAATACTTCATCACCTTATGTTGAGTCCGCGTTGGTTTTCAGATCCTCATTCATAGCTGTGCACAGTAAAATAAAGAATTTGCCATGTTGTCCTTTTTTATACCTGCAGTTTTTAGCCCTGTCACAATTATCACATGATAAACTGCAGTTATATGAGCCAATTATATAGTTTTTCTATAAGTGTTTGATTTATATCTCCCGTATTCAACAAGCAGCTTTTCTGTAAGACTTTATTTTACTTAGTCATTGCTGTTTAAACGACACTTGGTGGTTAATAAACCAAAAGTAGGACTTTGTTTTGCAACCTTCGTATTTTATTTGTTACATTTTCTCTGAGAATCACTTCAGTCGGCCATTAAAAAAAAAAAAAATCTCTGTAGAGGTGGTTTAAATACTAATTAAAGCACATCCCTGGATGTTATCAGTGGTGTTTCAGATTGACGGACATTGGTGGCAGTTTAGTTTGAACAGCTGAAACTATCAGATGGTGCTTAGCTCAAAGGTCACTTCCTTAAAGAGGCTTTACTGTAGCTCTGATCCAAAAGGCTTCTTCAGTCCCTTGGTTTTGGGCCATCCCACAGTTCAAGTTTTGTGCAATCTAGAAAGCACTGACACAATGAATATGAAACGCTTACAACTCTTCTTTAAATGTCCAAAGCTATTGATAACTTTCATGCTTTCACATGATTGTTTATTGTATGTACCTCAATTATGGCTTTTGCTTAAAACGGGTCTCTTGTAAATTACCGGTAGACTCAACGAGACTAACCTGTAAATAAAGGTTGAATGAATATACCTACAAATAAACAGCATGTCCTCTCTGTTTCTCCTTGTTTTAGAACAACTGATTGCCCTGATTTCAGCAGCTACTCACCACAATATTGAGTTCATCTATGCAATCTCTCCCGGTCTGGACATCACGTTTTCGAACCCCAAAGAAGTGGCTGCACTGAAGAGGAAGCTGGATCAGGTAGGACTTTGGAAGATGAGATGAAGGGTGGGGATGATGATGATTTAGTTACCGCTGATGCTTAGTTTTATGGTTCTCTAAAGAGTTATCTTATTCCTTATCACAAACCTTAGAGAAATAAAACGGAAAGGTTAGATTCAGCTGATAGCGCCAAGCTGCTGCAGATAATGTGTATGATTTGCCCTAACAAACATTGGTGCAGGTTAAGCTTCAAATTAAATGCATGTTGATTCTCTTGTTGCTTTTCAGGTGAAGCAGTTCGGCTGCCGGGCCTTCTCTTTGCTCTTTGATGACATTGAGACTGAAATGTGTGCGGCTGATAAGGAGGCCTTCAGCTCTTTTGCCCATGCTCAGGTGGCCGTCACCAATGAGGTGTACCTGCACCTGGGGGAACCTGAGACCTTCCTCTTCTGCCCCACGGGTCAGTGACACCAAACAGATCATAAACAATAAAACAAACAGTTAAACAGCCAGAATGACAGTCATCTAACATGTTTGGTTACTTTACTTGTTCAGCAAAGTAACAGTAGCATCCTTTACTCCTTTATAATGCTTATTTGTGAATATCCAAAGGATTCTGTATTTTTAGTTTGGCTAAGAAAAAGTGCTACTTTTACCGAGCAATGTCCTGTTTTCAAAAATTACAAACTTCAAAAACCCATCGAAGGTAAATTAGAACAAGATTTTGTACATGAGCTTTTATTTACTTTAACAAAGAGAGGCTTTTCCAGCATCTTTCAGGTGAAAGTTAAATTTGTTATCCTTTATAGATCAGAGAGAGATAAAAAAAAATATTGTTTTTAAATTGTAATCACTTCTGATCTGTCCTGTATCTCCAGACTACTGTGCTGCGTTTTGCACTCCCAGTGTGTCCCAGTCTTCTTATTTAAATGTTGTGGGAGAGAAGCTCCTGCCTGGTATCAACATACTGTGGACAGGTAAGGTCACTCGACTTCCCTGAAATAATCCTAGACTTCTTTCTTTACCATATTTTTATAGATTATCTGTCTGTCTCTAGGCCCAAAAGTGGTGTCCCACAAAATCTCTGTTGAGTCCATAGAGGAGGTGTCTTCTGTCCTGAGGAGGGCACCAGTCATCTGGGACAATATTCACGCCAACGATTATGATCCACAAAGGCTTTTCCTCGGCCCATATAAAGTATGTTCCTGTAGATTATTATGGATTTTCTTATTTCACAATCTATATTAAAAAAAAAAACAACAAACATTTTTCTCTGACAAGGATCGACCTACTGAGCTGATACCTAAACTAAGAGGAGTTCTCACTAATCCCAACTGTGAGTTTTACCCAAACTTTGTGGCCATCCACACTTTGGCAACATGGTGTAAAGCTTTCACTAATGAAGGTTCGAGAGATGTGGAGATGGGTGAGTGTCTTTAATGTATTGCAAATAAATGAACAAAGCTGGGCTTTTGTTTAGCTCATTATCTAAAGCTAGCTGAGTTTGGGGGTTGACTCTCAGTTAATCGAGTTATACATGTACGAATTTTTTTTTTTTTTAAGAATTTCAAGAAATCCTTCTAGTGGTTCATGGCACATTTTGCTAACACTACAAAAAACACACAGATACAGGCAAAAACATTAAACGCTTTTGCTCTGAATGTGTAATCTGAAGGTATAACTCTAAACCTTCTGACGTCTTTCTCACTTTCACCAGATATAGTCAACACAACATAGTCCACATACACACACTGGTTTGTGAAGCTTGAGCCTTTTCTTGAGTTTTAGCAGACGTCTTGGCTCTAAAGGGACCTTGAGATTGTACTGGAACATTGTGGCTTAAGTTCCAGTAATTATTCAAACTTTTAAACCAGGACTTGATGCTGAGGAGCTCAGTCAGAGACGTCTGCAGAAGTTGCTGTGTTTTGTAGATAAAATTGTTCACGGTAAATGTGTAAAAATGAACCAAAGCAACATGGAGCTGCGGTTTTATTTTATGCTATGCACTGAAAAGAGTAATGCTTCATGAAAAAAGACTTATTTTGTGTGTCAAATGTATTCAAACAATAATATAGATATTATGGGATGTAGTTGTATGGTCATGGAGAAGCAGTTTTAAATATGTATACTGTACACATTTAGTGCATTAGTTTGTTTGAGAAGTCCATATATGTAATGAACATCCTCTATACAGAAGACAGAAGGTTTTATGATTCTTTGAAGCATTTTTACTTCATGTGGCGCTGAAAGATTTGGACAGAATAAAAAAAATACTTTTATTGCAATATTTTAAGATAACAAATTATCTCATTGCGATAACGAAGAACGTTTTGTCGTCATAACGCTTTATCGTTTCATGATCTCAAGATAACTGTCCGTGTTCCCTCGAGATGGAAGATTTACCTTGACCTAGATTTTTTTTTTTCTTGTGATTTAAGTTTTGTAAAATTTTGCTCAGTGGTTCATGAGATATTTTGTTAACACATGCACGAGTAGACATGGGCAAATGAGTTAAAGATTTATTTATTGCTTAAAGAAAGATTATGATTTGACTTTGAGTTTGTTGTGAGCTCACAAACCGTTTTCTGTTTCTGACACCAGGTGAAGAAGAGTCAGACCCCGGCTACAGCCCCCAGAAGGCCCTGACGCTGGCCCTCACCGACTGGCTGCAGGAGTTCATGACACCAGATCAGCAAAGAGGTGGGGAAGCTTGTTTAGTATCCTAAAACTCAGAAACAGGCAGGAGGAATAAAATGTTTGGTGCTTTCAGGTCTGTGTCGTCCAGCTCGCCTAACGAAAGAGACTTCAGATGAGGAGCCCATGCAGACAGACGTGGACGAGAACCCCTATGTTCCTGGTCCAGGAGAGAACCCGTTGTACACGGCGGAGCCCCTGACGCTGGACGACCTGACGCTGCTGTCAGACCTCTTCTATTTGCCTTACGAGTACGGGTCCACAGCCAGGAACATGCTGGAGGAGCTGAACTGGCTGAAAAACCACAGACAGGCTGCCGCTGCACAAACAGATGAGGTAACGGTACTTCTTCCTTTTCGCAAGTCATTTCAACGCTGTCCTCACAAATCCCTCACGTTAGCGGTGCTTCTCAGACAGAAGAGTGGCGCTCCAAGGCGCAGCAGTTCGACAACAGATGTGAAGACGTGGTGCAGATGTTCAACCGTCTCTCCAACGCCCCAAACCGCAGGGTGCTGTACGACCTGTACAACTACATCTGTGACATCAAGAGCGGCGTCGGTCTGGCACGAGCCTACGTGAAAACGCTCGGTGAGGAAACCGTCTGGACGATCCGTCTGCAGGAAAATGAATGCGAATCAAGAACGCAGACAAATCAAGAACGCTGGCAGAACAGATTATATCGGTAAACTGTGATGAGTTGACGTGAACTGTGTGTGCTACCTGTGGAGACACATGAATGACAGCGCAGTGACAGGAAGGTGTCTTACTGCGATTGTTAGCAACTAGTTAGCAAACAGCAATTGAGAGGAGACTCTCAAACTTCTCAAAACATTTGTGGGTAGTTTCACTTTCCTTATGTATCTGCAGAGACTTTGCAGACTCGTCGCTTAAATTTTAAATACGTTCAAAAAAAATTCTTGCTACCAATTTTCTCTGAATAGTCCTTGAGTTGCATGTGTCTCAAATCGTTCTCTGTTTCTATGTACCGTAAATGCAGTGTTGCTCTCTGTAGGTGAAGCACACTATTGTGATCCATTTTTCTTCCGTACATTTTTCGGTGCAACTCTCGTCCGGCAGTTTTCAGCAAATCATAAATCAAAATGTTCAGCACAATCCTACTATGACTTGGTGTTGGTGCAACTTTAGCTTTTTGAAATATTTAGCCTTTTCTGCCACTTTTCTCCTCATAGAAAATGAACTGAGCTCATTTTACATCCTTCAGCTATTTAGATGCGTTTACAACCTTTTACTGCTCCTTTCACATTTTGTTCTGCTTCAGCTTCGATGTGCAAATTTAAATATTTTTCAGCTGTTTTGTGCTCCTTTCACCTTCTTTCTGCTAACTACAACATTTTAGTGCTTTTTCTAACTTCTTTCTGTTAATTTCAGCTTGTTCTTTGCCTTTCAGCTTTTTTTCTGCTATTTTCAGCTTTTTTCTATTTCAGCTATTTAGCTGTTTTATGCTAATTTTAGCCTTTTCAGCTAATTCCACTTTCTTAGCTTATTTCAGCTTTTTCCGCTTCCTTATGATAGTTTAAGCTTCTTTCTGACTTTTCAGCTACTTTTCAGCAATTTTTTTGCCAGTTTCCTAATTTTTAATGTTAATTTCTGCTAATTTCTACATAATGTAGCAAAATGTGTTCTTTCTGCTTTTCTTCTCCAATTAAGGCTTTTACTTTCATTTCAGCCACAATTCAACATTTTTTTGGTGCTAATTTCAGCTGTTTTTCCAGCAAATTCCTCTGCAATAAGCATTCACACTGCATTTTTGCAGGAAATGCAATTTCTCTAGTTTACTTTGATTTACTCCACAGGTGGGCGGAGTCAACCCTCCTGTCTGTTGCTGAGTGACGATCCTGAACCCTGGGGCTTCAGAGGAGGCCTCTCTGGGGAGTTCCAGGTACTGATGCAGTAATGTCTTAATGAGAAAAAAATCTGTACATGCTGATAAATGTCATATTACAAAACCTCTCACGTACTAGTAAAAATGCACGTGTTAACTTTTGTGTTTGCAGAGAATGCTGCCAGGACACGGGAACAAGGACCTTTTCAAAGACCCTCCTATGACGCAGGTTTACTGCATACGCACATACAGCCAGGAGGACAAGGTGAGGACCCTGTGGGTCACCTTTTTGGTCAAAGGTCAGAGAAGATATTAGCATTCAAACAATAGAAGATATAGCCAGGTTTCTCTTGTAAATGAGTCCTCGAGGCTCAATGGGATTAACCTGCCTAAATAAAGGTTGAATGAATGAATATTGTTGCATAAAATTATTTTTCTGTCTTAGACTGAGGTGCAGAAGATTTTTAAAGAAATGCAACTAGAAGGAAAAGAACAAAGCTCTTTTACGCAGCCTCTACTTATCAGTGATTGGTAAGAAACTGTACAAATAGTGTGTGTGTGTGTGGGGGGGGGGGGGGGGGGCTTTA
>JARVGQ010000547.1:11205973-11224338 GCA_031762355.1 Hypsolebias martinsi | reverse complement strand
GGATAAAATCAGAGGAAGAACTGCTGGGACTGACTTCCTATTTGAAAAAAGCATCCCTTTGGTTTTATCAGCATTTAAGCATCTAATCGGTTAAACCTAGAGTTCTATTGAATTATAGTGTTCTAATAGAATTCTAGTGTTCACAATATCAGTGTTTTGCTTTCAGTTACACCCTACAGAAAAAAGTCAATGACTTTCCCTGATTTATTGAAAAAGTTATTATTATGTGGATCTTTAGGACAGTTAAGCTTTGATAAATATCTTTGAAACTGGTATACTAAATTTCAGCTAAAGGAAATTAACAATTTCAAATAAAAAATTTGGTGAAACATAAATTTAACTACAACACAATGAGTTCTTGTTGTCAGTTGTTGTTGATAAAGTTACACACAAAAAAAAAACCACCTCTGTGCTCTGATTGGTCCGTTGAGGCACGGAGGAAAAATAATAGATGAATCTGATTGGTTGCCTTTATCACGTGTCTTTATAATCATTGGTTCTAAATTCAGGAAAACTTTCGCGCTCGCTCAGCTGCGTTCAAAGCTTTGTTGTATGTGCGTGCATTTAGCATGTGGAATAACTTCTTTTAATGTATTTTATTTATTTATTTATGCTTAACTTGTAACTTCTTTAAACTTTAACCTTCTCGTTACGTTTTGGGAACAGTCTCTTTTTAACTATCATGGATTATTTCGACTCTCCAGTGCTTTTTCCAAACTCGCCCAGAAAAGCGCGAGGACAAATTCAGGTTGGTTTCCATGATCTAAAGAAGATAAAAGTAAAAAAAAAAAAAAGTTAAACAGTTTCGTTAAAAACGCTGAAAAATAGCTTTAAATATTGCAAAGACGTACATCCTACTTCCTGGGACTAACAGCCCCACTGTGTTGTCACTTTCAGGTCATTTTTGGACCAATGTTTTCAGGCAAAAGGTGAGTTTTTTTTCCCATTAAATGTTGATTAATTTTGTGTTTTATTTATTGCTGAAGCTGACGGCAGTTGTTATAAAAGCACCGAGTTTAAAGTGAAACTGTTTCCGCCCAAATCGTAACCTTCCCGCCAATATTTCTTTTGTTTATTCATCTGCTATCCACCAGCAACATTTAATGTTAGAAACAAAACATAAAATACATAAAAATGTGGAATACTTGGTATAAAGATGATTGTAGGACCACATTGTACAATTTTATGAGTGGATTATGTGAAGAAGAGCCACAGTTAGACTACAATAGTGTTTAATGTCTTGAACAATCCCTCATTTCTGTTTACTGTATTTTTGTTTCTAAAGAGCTGGACTTGATTTTAATCCTTTAATAAAATGTTTTTTTGACTTTCTGTAGGATTTTTTTCTGTCCTTTGAGCTATCATTTATGCATTCAAATATTCACAAGTTCAGAAAACCAGTTTTTCTTTTACTTATTGTTTTTCTTTTTATCTTTTTGTTTTATTCCTAGCAGACTTTTCCCCATGCTGTTTTAGTTTTTTCAGACGGCTACTTTGGTCCTCAACTTGTCCATTGTCCTCATGATGCCACAAGGCAGTCTAGATTAAAATAATGTGGGGAAAAAAGCAGCCAAACTACAAATAGACATTTTAAAATTACCCTCAGAAAGCTGATCAAACTGTTCATTGAGACTATATTAAAAAGATACAAGGAAGTCTTTGCAGTGATTTGAAACTTTTGCCTTACACGGTGGTTGTTGGTCAGATAAACGTGTTATTACTGAACTTGTGTTCATTTTGCAGCACTGAACTGATGCGAAGAGTTCGCCGCTTCCAGATAGCCCAGTACAAATGTTTGGTGATCAAATATGCCAAAGACACTCGTTATTCTGACACTGGCATGGCCACACACGACCAGTAAGCATTCTTTTATCTGCTTTGTTTCTTTTTGTACTAATTCTCTTGTGCAAAGGCTAAAAAAGAATGAGTTTTTGTATTTGCTTGTGCAAAACGTGTGGATATTTTAGCACGAGTTCTGAAGGATTTTATTGAAAAATGTGTGCAAAAGTAACTAATTTATAGCTGAGGTTCAACCCAATAAAGGATATTTGGTTTGTTTACTGACAAAAAAGTATGTATTCATTATTCTTTTTAAAGTATCTAAAAGGTGATTTTAAAATTTCTACATTTATATAAAGATCTCTGGCTGATGCTGATGAAAATGTGTTTAAGTCTGAGCTGCAGTAACTGAGCTTACACCGACCCCTGGCGCTCATTCCTCAGTTTCTCGTCATCACATTTTACAATAATTTTCTTAACGAGTACCACCTCAGATATGACTAAACTCAAAGTACTACCATTATGTCAGACATTAGACAGCAGGCTTGTACTTTTTGTTTTTAAACTTCTACTGAAAGGCTTCAGACTCATTATCTGACATAAACAAGCAAAGTGATTAATTTATTGAAACAGCCCTAAAAATCAAACAACTTAACTTTACATCAACAAAGTTCATGCTCAGTCATCCAGGTACAAAATCCAATAATGCTCAGTCAGTTCATCTGGACAGTTTCAGAAAATGTCCAGATGAACTGACTGAACATTATTGGATTTGGTACCTGGATGATTGAGCATGAACTTTGTTGCCTTGAACTACTTTGGCTGTGGCTGCCTGGGAGGAGATGACGGGGGACAGGACAGCCACCAGAAACCATCTAATCTCTAGCAAACTGGTTGGTCCACTTAAGGGGTTTACTGCTTTGTGGGGAAACTGTTGTAGCTCCTCAGACTGATGAAGCCCTCCAGATAGAGGGTGAAACGTCTCTAGAAAAAAAAAAAGAAACTGTCCAGATGACCTGACTGAGCATTATTGGATTAACTTTACATCAGTGGTACTTGTACCACAGTTTAAGAACCATGACAATGGGGAAAAGAAAAAAAAAGTTTTGTCACTCAAACGTTTTTATTTATCCTGTTCAATTTTTTTTTTCTTTTCATAGAAACACCATGGAGGCCATGCCAGCCACCTGTCTGAGAGACGTTCGCTCCATGGCGCTGAAAGCCTGTGTTATTGGGATCGATGAAGGCCAGTTTGTAAGTTTGTCTCCTCTTCAGTGTTTGAGGATCTGCTGTCAGAACTCGTCGTTAAAAGCTGCTCGTTGTTTTGTGGTGTAGTTTACAGACACGGTTGAATTTTGCGAGGAGATGGCCAATTTAGGGAAGATCGTCATCGTGGCGGCTTTGGATGGAACCTTCCAGAGGAAAGTGAGTGTCGACTCGTATCACTGGATGCTGCAGAGGGTCTCAGACAACGAAAACGTTTTAAGAACGACCCAAACAGCCTGCATGAACAGAACTAAGACATCTGTGGTCCTGTTGTTGCCATTTAGCCATCCCACATTCCCTTTTTTTAAATTACCAAAACATTCACAAAAACAACAAAACAGGAGAAGTGTTAACTTTTAATTTTACCAGAGCTTTTAAGAGTTGTTCCCCTGCACACATTAAAACAGTTAAAAAAAAAACATTCAGGGACTTCTAACGTCCAAAGATTTATACATTGTTAAAGCCTTGACGTTTTGAACGTGTCTGATCCTGCGTGTATGTTCTTCTAGCCTTTTGGAAACATCCTGAACCTCGTTCCTTTAGCGGAGAGCGTGGTGAAGCTCCACGCCGTCTGCATGCAGTGTTATAAAGACGCTGCCTACACCAAGAGGATCGGAGCGGAGAAGGAGGTGAGGAGGCACATCCAGATGGTCTGAAAGTTGGTCATTGAGTTGTGGAGAAGACGGGCAGCAAGGACTCGATTGTGCGCTTTACAGCCGTTTATTGCAGCAGCTTTGGTTCAGCTATCACATGATTTTTCTTTCATGGGCTGACATGAGCGAAATGTTACATTTTAATGTATTTTTCAGAGGATGAAGACATCTTTTACTTCTCATCCTGTCACGTAAAGACTAAAATTGGTTACGTCTATTTGACCATTCGACCTGCTCTTATATTCTTCATACTGAACAGAATATAAGCTGAAAAGACTTGAAACTGTAAAGCTTGATTATAAAAGTGTGATTTCTGTGCGACAGGTCGAGGTGATCGGCGGTGCTGACAAATACCAGGCGGTGTGTCGAAAGTGTTACGGCGGACACGTGGAAAAAGAGAACAAACCTCTGCTCAGGAACGAAACACCACAGCACCTCGCGGGGAAACTCGTGGACCCTAATTTCCCCCGGAAACTCTTTTCACATCTCCACCTCTGACGGAGCAGGACTAAAAAAAGATCGCTGCTCCAGTTCAGAATGTGTAAAAATGTTTGTTCGTGGGTGATGCTAATCTGTCTTAGCAATGCAATGAATTAGCGTGTAAACATTAATTTGATTTTATCCATTTGTTTTATTTAACTGTACTTGAAATACATTTTAAAAGTTGCCCTAAACATGGAGAGTCCAACAATTTAGAGGTAATTTAGTTTGGATTTCTTTTCACATTTTTTAATTAGTTACGTTTCATCAAATGCAATTTAAATTATTTGTTTGAATAAACTATATATATTTATCATTAAGGAATTCTGATGCTTGCGATGTAGAAACAACTTTTGTTTGTTACACTGAGTTTGGACAGCAAAAACACATTTTATTCTTTATGTATATTTTTGTAAATAACCTACCAAAACTGGTGTGTAATTCAACTCTCCTACAACTAAGGACTAAAATAACCAGATTAAAGATTATCAGATTATTAGTGATCTGCTTGTCACTACACAAAAAACAAATTGGGCAGTTTGGATTGAAAAGGAACAACCGGGAATACCAGAACACATGAATCAAGTCCAGTTAGACGACATCGATAAACTGTTTTATTCCACAAAAACAAGACGTGAAATCAAAGCAAAAAGATTAATTTCAAGCGTTTGTTCAGAAAAATAAAGAAATAACTCTTGAACCTCTTTATTTAGCTCATTCTAGCCTCTTGAAGCAAAAGCCTTAATGAAATAAGGATCGATTTAAACTTTGAAATTAAAGGTTCAAAGTCTTTGTCTCATCGCTTTGAGTTCGTTTGCTATTCTTTCCAACTATGGAGGAAAACGTTTGACTTGTTTTCATTAAGAAACCTTGTGAACATATCAAAACTTGTTTTGTTATATAATTACAAACTGTTCTGTAACATGTTTGGCTGCTTGTGAGTTTCACTTTGTTCACTTTAAATAAAAAAAAAAGTTCCACAACCTTAGAATAATGCTTGCAGAACTGAAACCAATTTTCCAGCTCCCATTTCTTGACAGACAGTTTTGCATACAGTAAATGTTCTCCGCCAAGTGAAGATTGTAGTAAATGTACTTTTTAATCCTCCTGCTGTCCTTTGGTCAAAACAACCTATTTAAAACTGGCAACATTTTGACCCAAGGACAGCAAGAGGGTTAAAAAAGGTGGACATTTAAAATGAGAAAGTTTTAGAGGCTGAAGGTTAAACTAAAACAATGTTGCTGCTGTTCAAACCTAAATACAATCAACGTTTAAATGGCACGTTTTGCTTTTCTAACCCCACATGATAACAAAAATAAACCAACATATATTTGTCTGGTCACAGCTACACATTTTCATCAAAAGATAAAACATCGATAACGCAATTAACTCAAACATGGCAACCTAAGAAACCAAACTGATCTTGGGCTTTGATTCTCGTCTTCCTGGCTGCAGCCACGTTTCAATCAGACAAAATGGGCCAAGTCTTCATGGACAGGTGACAACCTCCCACGGCTGCAGGTTGAGGCAGTAAACTGGGATTATTAATTTACGTAATCTGAGAGGCCTGTAAATTGAAGGAAAATGTCAAAACGTGCACTTTCTTTAAATAATGTCATGTTGGAGAACAAACTCCGCCGTAAAAGCAGTTAAACGGGTGCAGAGTTGATGTAAAGCTCTTATCTGAAAGCTGCAAGTTTAAAGGTCAGTTCGGCACATGTAAACTTTTCTTTATTTACCAACACTGCATTCTGGAAGTAACGAGGCTCTTGGTTTTTAAATGTTCCAACGGCAAAGAAATGTTTTATTGTGGCACAAAAAACATCTTCAACCACAAAAATATCCTTTGAACTAAATTTGTAGCACTAATAACTTTTTGCAAAAAAAAAAAAAAAAAGGAATTTTGGCTTTAAAAACTTGTTGCAACCACAAGAAACAAAAAACATAACCATGAAAATGACATTAATTCTATATTCAAAGGCACATTCTTGTGTTCACAAAATTAAAACAAACAAAAAAAAAAAAACGTTAGCCTCTTGATTATTATTTTTTCCTCCATCTCTAATGCAACGTAACCCCTCCCCTGCAGGATCAGCTCATGTGAGGTAAAAGTTGCTTTCGCACACAGGTCTAAGGTTAGATTACTCAAACTTTAATCTCTGACGTCTTCAGATCTGATCTTAGACCTTTTAACGTAAATAGCAATGTCCATCGTCTCAAACTTCGCGCCTCAGATCCTCAAAGCACTTTGAAAAGTGCGTTAAATCCAAACCACATCAGTAGGACTGAGCTCCGGGTCCTTGCAGCTCATGACCCCGGAACACCACCTTGTTCACGAAGTCTCCCGTTTCATCAGTATGTGGGCGGCTGGTAGCCGTCGTCACCCTGAGGCGAGAGGTTGGAGGTGAACGGAGGCTGGTGGTGCGGCTCGGGCGGGTTGTTGGGGTAGGTGTAGGTGGTAGGGGTGTACGTGGTGGGATTGTAGGAGGTGGGTGCGTAGGTTGGAGGGTAGGGGGTGTGGTGGTCCGATGGCGGCTCGGTGTAGGTAGGAACAGGGACGTCGTTTACACCTCGACGGAAACGACCGAGGGCGAAGTAGGTGAGGATTCCCTGCAACACGAGAAGAGAAACAGGTCGGTTCAGGCGCTCGAAATGTTTTACACCAAATAATCAAAGTTTTACTTAACGAGTGACAAAACATCATAAATTAAAAGAAATGCTTCATTTACATAAGTCAATTTTCAGTGCTTTTATTTTGCTAATAAAACTGCAAGTTATTTCAGTGTCCGTTATGGGTTTGTACTCCCGTAACAAAAAGGTACAAACAAATTTAGTCACATCTGTATGAGAAGAATCACTTTTAAATCGGAAATGGGATGGTTTTTTTTTTTTTTTCTTTGATTTTCAACTTTTTGTAGAAATAATAAACTATAAAGTAGGTTTTGGTCTAAATCTTAAAATGGGAAATAAAGAAAATGCATTTCAAGTCATGCTTTTTGTGTTTTATTACCGGTACACATTTGACACAATAAAAGTCCTGCACAGAGTAAAAATATACAACGGTCACTTCAGTGACTTAAAAAATAATAGTAAATTAAACTAAGAAGGAAGACATATCCCAAGCTACTTTGCATGCCAAAGTTTTAAAGATCTTGTATGAGCATGTGCCACTCAGCTGCTTTAGATGTGTAAAAATGTAGTCGTTTTAGTGTTGCCTCATGTCAAACAGCTGTGGAGGCCATCTTGAATTGGGGGGTGACTGAAAGCTAATCATTTGCAGACGTACATCCAATAATTACTTCCTGAGAGTTTAATTAAAATCCATCCAGTGGTTTGTAAGATATTTTGCTAACAAATGCACAAGTGGCCTGCCTCATGTGGTTTACAGGACGGCAGAGCTCACTTTAACCTTTGTAACCAGGAACGGTCCTTAATTCCACACAGCGGCGATCAGCTGGTACGTTGAAGGTGATTTAAGTCATTTTATTATTTGTTTTAGTCTGAGACATTTTATTTAAACATTAAAATGTCCTTACATCACATTTTTGTAAGTAAAATAAGTGAGAATCTTGGGGGGAAAAAAAACAATTTGTTCAAAACCATCCAGGAGTCTGGACTCGGACAATCCTCAGTCAGACTGAACTTTTACAAAGAGAGGAAATCCAGCAGCACTGTTGACCTCCGCAGGATGTGCAGGGACCCAGACAAACAAAAGTTCTCACTCGCCGTCAAAAGAAAACAACAATGGTGCGTAGCGGAGCTGAGGGGAAAAAAATACTTTATACAAAAAACTATTTTACTCATCTGCAGTTTGACTGGACCTACAGAACACGGTCCTAATGTTCTGTAGACAGAACCAAAATACAACTCCTCAGTATGAGTGAGAAGAGTTCTGTTTGGAAAGACAGCACTAAATTGAACCAGGGACTCTGTCATGTTGCATCATTTATAAAAATATCAAAAGTTGGGCTGTATAGAAGATTACCTCGTCAAAGTACACAAGCCTTATGTTTTATTAAAGAACGGTTAAATAGACGAGCGTATTGATTACCCTAATTTTAAACTCGAAGAAGTGTTGCGGAAGGTCTTGTACTCCAGAAAACGCAGCGTTAAAGTGGTTCATCTCGCTTTTAGCAATAAAACATTACATAAAATCAAAAGAAATTTAAAAACATGGTGCAGTTCTAGTAATTATCAAGATCACCTCGCTTCTAGCAACAGTATAAAAAAAAAAAATTAAAAACACAGTGTAGTTCTAGAAATTATCAGGATTCAGAGCTCTGATGAAAGTTGGAAATTATTTCTCCAGCTTTAACATCCCTCACATTCAGAACAGAATTTAAAATCTTACAACTTAGCTCCATATTTCCCATAATTATTACCCTTTGTTCTCAGACTTCAGGTTTACTCGTGGTTCCTAGAGTTTCTACGAGTAGAATGGGAAACGGAGCTCTCAGTTATCTGAAGCGGACACCTCGTCTACTTTTAAGCCTTAAGACTTTCCTTTTTGATAAATCCTATAGTTAGGGTTGACCTGGGTTTCCTGAGCTATCCCCCTTAGTCATGCCGCTACAGGCTTGGACTGCTGGAGGACACACTGACCACATCTACTGCTGTCTTTACTCACTCTACTGTTTGTAGTACCGTAGTCAATAATTCTTCCATTAGCCTGTGTTTTCTGGTTTTCTTGCCATAGAAACTAAACTTGGACCTTCCTGTTTGTCAGTGTCCCTGTTCAGTCCTGTCTAACTACAGTCCATCAAGGCAGACGGATGCTAGTCCAGAAACTGGTTCTGGTTCTGAGCAACGTTTCTTCCTGGTTAAAAAAAAAAAGTTGTTCCTTTCCACTGTCTGCGACTGTGTCAAAATGAAGACTTGATACAATCTACTGGCTTCCTCACTTTTACCAAATGGCATTTAAAAATACACAGTATGTGACTGTATTGTATTATCAGATTGAATGAATTAGAGTTGAATATGGATCTACTTTCAATTGTATTTAAAATTTAAACCTATTTTTCTTTATACAGTGCTCTTAGATGACTTCTGTCGTGAACTGGCACTATACGTATAAACGAAATAAACTGAAATATCTGGGTTTTGCAGGAAATGCTGCTTTTAACATTTTAATCGCAAACAGTGCAACTGAGGATACTTGATGAAAATGGGACATCAGGGTTGTGCTCACCCATGTGGCTATGGAGAAGAACGAGAAGGCGATGGTGGCACGTGCTGCGTCCACAGGGACAGCACTGTAGTCCAGCGTTTGACTCCACTGACTGGTCAACACGCAGAAACACACAAACCACAGGAAGGTCCACACCCCTGAAAACATACAGACGTGCAGAAACAGTCACCGTTTCCTCTCCGTGTGGAAAAACCCTGATATGCAGAGTAAATATTTCTGACAAAAACAGAGAAACAACGGAATGAAATGCTTCTCCACTATTTATCTGCTCAAGTGAACACTGGCCATTTCTTTTCCAGACTATCACTTCTTTGTTTCTCTGAAGAATGGATGTTTGTGAGCGGTGTTGTGCACAGCTGATCAGTGTTTATCTCATCACAATCTGAAAGGTCATGCTGCTGTTTCACCCCGCAGCAAAGTCACTCCTGTGTTAAACACTTAAATACTGTGTCTGGAAAACAACCGTCTCCAGCACAACTTTGCCTCGACTAAAAGTTGGGGATGACTCAACCACCACGCCAAATCTTTGCTCAATCTGTAAAAAATGACTGAGCTGAATGGAAACGGGTTCAGGAGTGATTTGTGACAAACGGGTGGAAGCAAAGGTCAAAGGAAAGTTTACAACCAGGCCAGCTGTGTTGTACGGTCTGGAGACAGTGACAAAAAGACAGGAGAAAGAACTGCAAGTGGCAAAAATGAAGATGTTGAGGTTCTCCACAAGGATGGATAATTTTAGGAATGAGATCATCAGAGGTACAGCGCAGGTTGAAGGACTTAGAGATAAAGTTAGAGAGGCCAGACTGAGATGGTTTGGACATGTCCAGAGGGACAGTTGGTATATTGGTAGAAAGATGTTAGATATGCAGCTGCCAGGAAAAATACAGAGGAGATGTATGGATGCAGATAAAGAACATGGAGGTAGTTGGAGTGAGGACAAAGGATGCAGAGGACAGAGTGAGACGGACATGGAAGACTCACTGTGGTGACCCCTGAAGAGGGAACAGCTGAAAGATAAAAAAAAAAGACACAATCTCAAGTTTACTGCTCACCTGAGAATCCCAGGTCAGCCAAGACAAGATACTTTCTTTCCTGTGCGTTGCTCATAAAGGGCACATAAACATCCAACACGAGGAAGGCCACGCAGGCCAGGAAGGCGATCACCCCGATCCCAACAGCATAGCTGCACGCAGAGTCGCTGTGGTTGAACATGCACCTCCCCGCAGGATCGTGCAGAGTGTTGATGTATCCTTCTCCAGTTATCGTTCCAAACACCACAATGGCAAACACCTAAACAAAACAGACAATAGAGCATGGCAATTAAAGGCCAACTGGTTGAATAATGCAGCGTCAAGTCTGAGTGCTGAATGGCTTTACCGAATTCTGCTGAAGAAGCTAAATTTCAGGTTTTATTGTAAAAAAAAAAAAAAAGTAGCTAAATTTGTCAAAACTGTACCTGATATATGCAAAACAGATGCTAAATTTAGCAAAACAGTAGATAAAAGTAGAAGAACATATGTTTGAGATGATAATAGACTTAGGCCTGTCACAATAAACAATAAATTGCATGATAAATGAAAATTATCGACCTCATTTTCATTTATCGGCTTTATCATTTCTTTGCGTCTCTCTTTCAATTGAAGACACTGGATGACAAAAGGCTCAACTCCGGTGCTCTTCACTGACCCCTCCCATTGTCTTTAACCAGTTTGAACCATCCAAAATTGTGTTTTTGGATCGTTAAAAGCAGCTAAAAAGCTAAGCTACGAGCTAACAGGCCGAACCTCAGGAAAAACCATCTTGTCGAAGCTCTAAAATTCAAGGTTGAAACCCGTGCCTTTGTGTAAAAAGTTGTTTTTACTCTGTCCAAAAAAAAAAAAAAAAAAAGCTGAGAACTTGTTTACAGATTTTTTATTAAAAGCTTTGTGTGAAAAATGCTACGCTAAAGAGTTCAAACCACACCAAGCGTTCACCATTTGGAGAACTGAAGAGAGACAGCCCATGTCACGTCAAGGGGCCTCCCTCCCATTTTTCTTAGAGACACACTGCTCGCTCACTCACTATCCATCCTTCGTTCAAACAGCCTTATACTGCCATCTGGTGGTTGGAAACCGGTATTACACACAAAACAAATTAACATTTCTTCTTAAATTTGACATTACTAATTATTGTCAAATTTCAAACGATATTATTATCTATCGTAATAATTTCCAAGACAATTAATCATCCAGCAAAATTTGTTATTGTGACAGGCCTAATTAGACCAACTAAAAAGAAGGAAAAACAGTAACTAAAATGAGCACAACTTTAAAAGGTGACAGGAGGAGAATGGTGGCTAAAATAAGCAGACCAGCTAAAAGTAGTAGATAATTAGTAATAGCTGATTGATTTCTAAACGAAGCAGAAGTGCAGCTAAAAGTAGCAGAATAGCTAAAAGCTAAAAAGGAGCAGAATGGTCACTAAATGCTAGAAGTAGGAAAACTGCAGCTTAAAGTAAAAAAAAAAAAAAAAAAGGCTGGACATAGCTAAAATTGTTAGAACTGTAGCCAATAGCTAAAAGTAGCAAAATGGTTGCTAAAACTAGATAAAAGTGGACAAATAGAAGCTAAAAGTAGCATAAGATGACTAAAATTGAACAAGCAGATTTCAGAGAACCTTTTGAAGCAACTGAAGACATCAACAGATTACCATGAGGAAGAAACAGTAAATCTAATCTAAAATTTTGAAAATCTGAATGGCTAAAATAGCTCAAAGTAATGCATGCTATTATTACTGTGTTTTTTTGATTGGGTCTTTGGATGGGAAATAGATTCTGTTTGTTTATAAATGTCTACTAATCAGCCTACGTCTCATGTGGCTTGTTATGTCTGTTTCATCAAGTCTCAATGATACAGTGGAAATGCATTAGTAAAGTTACAAAACATAACGTGATTTAGCATTTACACAATAAAGAAACAAACTTCTGGTTACTGGCCAAGCCAAAGTGACGTTTAAGTTTAGTCATTAACTAATATTAGCATATTTTCCATTGAGGCCGACTCAGACATTTTAACCTTTCAGGTGGTTTAGTTTGTAAAATAACTCCCACTCTAAATCCAAAGCTGAAATAGGCACAAAATTAGAATTATGTTATAATTATGATGCACTTAAGCTCAGTTTGCACCTAAAAATCATGGCAGGAGATCCATAATTAAACAAAGACCCTCGCAACTTTTCCACGAGACAAAACAAGCACCATAAACAGTCCTCTGTGTCCGTGCTGACACTTTTGCCGCCTGGTTCCTCCAACTGTCCCGTGGTCAGCTGTTATCTGCTCCGATTACCTGCTGCACCATGTGACCAACCTCTGGGTGCAGCTGCCTGCCATGTGACTCCAGAGGTGCCACCAGTTTCCTCACAGCGCTCAATGATTTCTGGCAGAACAGATAAGAGCTTGTTTGACAAGCGGGACGAGAGAGAAGGGATAATCCCTTTGGTCGGACGATGTTGAAACGGGGACGTATTAAAAAAAAAAAAAAAAAAGACAACAGACTATAGGGGGAGTTCCAAAACACGATGTGTACGAAACTTGAGATTTTTATTTATTTATTTTTTAATTAAGGACTCAGTAATCCAGGATAAATATACAAAAAGCTAGGCTTTGTCTGGTCTTGTTAAACGCTTAAAGCAATAGTTCCCATCTTTAGAGTGGGGTCATGAGGAAAAGTTATAGGAAATTAATAGAAATATAGCTCTTTTACGGACCTCAGCTTGAAGAAATAAAGTTTAATTTTGACCAGATTGACAAGCGACTAATTCCAGCGTAGCCAAGACTGAAGAAGAAGAATGTAGCCATTATAAAAGCTTTAAAGAATCGTACCTGTTCATGTTTTTTTGGAATAAGATCATCTTGTGTTGAAGAGTGATGGAGTTGCAGGCACATCTTGTGAGCTTGTCATGCTCAAAGTGCGTGTTGTGAATTACTCTCAGCTACTACCCAAGCCATCTGTAAAACTGACTTGACTTATAGCCATTTCATTTAGTGCTTTTAAGCTGTTGGTCATCTTGAATTGGATTACATGTAACTCCAAGGTTTTTTTTTTATTTTTTATTTATATTATTTGTACAGTGGTTCAAGACATGGTTGACTTCAACAGTTAGTAAAGTGTTAAGCAATGATCTGGCACAATGAGTGACACTCAGAGCATGTGCTGTGAATGACTCAGCTACCACACTAACCATTTCTGCAATATTTGTCAAACTGGCAGCATTACAGCCTATTGAACTTTTTTTTTAAGTCATGCTATGGTTGTCATCTTGAATTTGGTTGGCCCCAAAAGTTAAACAGCTGTAGAGGTTCATCCATCCATTATCTTTTACCTGCGTCTTCCTTTTCGAGTCGCAGGGGGTCACTGGTGCACATGTCCAGCAATCACTGCGAGAGGGGCAGGGTACACCCTGGACAGGTCACAAGTCCATCACAGGGACACATAGAGACAAACGAGACAATCGTTCACGCTCTCACTCACACCTAGGGACAATTTAGTTACCAATCAGCCTAACATGCATGTTTTTGGTCTGTGGGAGGAAACCAGAGTACCCGAAGAAAACCCACGCATGCACGGAGAGAACATGCAAACTTCACCCAGAAAGGGATTTGGCCCAACTACCGTCTCGCTGAAAGGTGGCACTCTGCGCCGCCGTACCACCGTGCCACCCCAAAACTGTATTATCACTGTGTAATTTCATTATTTTTATTTTACTTTTTTCTTTTAACACTAAGATGTTGGTTGATTCTTATTCAAAAATATTTTTATCAGGTTGTTTAATATTTGCTCATTGTGCTGTAAATTTAGTCTTTATTCATTCGTTCATTTAGTCATTATTCATGTTTACATTTGTAGTTTATAACTGAATGGTGTTTAAATGTGGGGTAAACTGAGCTAATAAAGTTTTCAACCATCTGACTTCACCTCAATACAAATGAGAAGTAAAAAAAAAGGAAATGATTTTTGCACGTTTACCCAAAGCTTTGACTGTAAAAGAATGAACATCTACAATTCTTTGTAACAACAAATACTGACAAAGACCAAATGCATATCACCCGCCACCTTTCATGCCAGAATTTTAGACCTATCCTCTACATTAAGAAATGAGTGAGCAGGGAATCTTGCAAGATCTGTTTGTGCTCAAAGTATATGTTGTGGATGACTCAGCTGCATCAAAATTTAGCTCGATATCTGTACATTTCACAAATATATACCATTTTATGTGTTGGATGATGCTTGGGTGTGCAATCATTATTTCCTCAAAGTTTCATTAAAACCGCCCAGTGGTTCATGAGTTATTTTGCTAACAAACAATCAGGGTTGACTCTGAGAATAAACACTAAAGTTTTAAGTAAATGTTTTTGCACAATGAGTGTGTGTGGTGTGTGTGCTGTGAATTCCTCTCAGCTACTATCACACCAAATGTTAGCCCAATATCTGTAAAAATGATTGAACCATGTTTGTTTTTTATAAGCTCAGTTAGCTGTGACGGCCATCTTGATTTGGGTTAACTCCAAAAGTCAAACAGTTGTAGAGGTACATTTAGTAATTATATCCTGAAAGTTTCATTGAAACCCATCAAGGGGTTCATGAGATATTTTGCTAACAGACAAACACAGTATCACACACAAGCAAATAAAAATTGACACCATGCACTTTCACCTCTCTGCAATGGGTGAAAATAGCAAAAACCAATAAAGGAGTCCAGTTTCTTCATACTGGTTAACAGTATCAGGTTTGCTGTCAGTAAAAATGTCCCTTTTGGTTTTGCTGCCAGCATTTATCAGACCACACAGTTTGTCTAAAAAGAGTTTATCAAATCAAGTGTCATGTAGTTTAGGAATTCCTGCTGTGGATTTCAGTTTTAGTGAATAAAAAATCAGTAGGCAACAAAAAAGAACATGTAAATAATCCTCTTGGGGTTAGTCTGACATAGTTTGAAGCAGAGATAAACATTCCTCAGTGGTGCGGAGACGCCTTCTGTGAAGACTCATTTCTGACAGCTGGTTCCTTCCAAAATAGAATATTAAAAAAAAAGTTTGGATTAAAAAAAGTAAAACTACAAAACTCTTTTCTGCTTCCAGGGAAAATGATTGGTATCCATCCAACCATGACCGTGTTATCAGGGTTCATCTTTCTGTCCCTGCTCCGAGCTGCAGCAGCTCAGGGATTTGGGCCTCGTGGACCCAGACCAGTACCAGGGCGGGGGGACAGTCCAGAACCAACTCCACCTCCACTTCCACCAGAGCCCACACCAAGACCTGAAGGTTGTGAGAGTGAGTTCACAATAAAACTTAATCTTTAAAAAAAAAAAAAAAAAAAAAATTCATGGCATTTTGGAGTAAAATTCAAAAATACATATATATTTACCATGTACTGATGAAGTATTTAGTTGGAAATACTGCTGGACTAAAAGTACAAATAAAAATGAACACTAAATGCAATCAAAATACTAAAATGAGGTAAAGATACTCAATATTACTCAGGTGGTCACTTGTATTTTAAACTAGAGTTTTGTGCACAACATAAAAAGTGGTATTTGTGTACTTTGGTTGTTATTCCTCGTGTACTGATCTTATTTTTAAATGCTCAGGATGTGGATTGGAACTTTGTACTGATTGGCTTTTGATAAGTTACTGAATCTGATTGGAACGGATTATAATTAAACTGAGATTCAATTTAATTCATTTACCATATTTTTCAGCCTAACATCCTTTAATTGTCTCAAAAATTGACAGTGAGCCTTATAATCCGGTGCACCTCATGTATTAATTCTGGTTGTGTTTACTAACCTCAAAATGCTTTTCTATGGTACATGATGCTCAAAAATCTGTCTAAATGAACTTGTTTCACTTAATGCAGCTTATAGTCCGAAAAATACAGTATTTAGCACCTGTGCAAAAACAAAAGCCTTCTTCGGGCACCACACAACAAAAATAAATCTATTTAGGACAAATTCTGATCCATTTACTGTCAATTCAGTACAATTATATCACAAAACTTTCACATACAAGTACAGTTAACAAAAGTCATTTATTTAAAGAAGCCAGCAGGTTATGCTGAATCTTCACTTTATTGCCAATCTCTATCCTGAGCAGCACATTGGTGACTGTGGAAAGGAATGACTCCCTTTGAACAGGAAGAAATCTCCAGCAGAACCAGTTTCGGCTGCAGCCTTGACAGTCTTGAGTTTGAGAGGACAGGAAAGAGATAATCACAGAAGAACTGATTCAGGTGTAAAAAAAAAATCAAATAAAAATAAAAACAGTTGATGATGGCAACAGTACAGTATTTGCAAATGCAAACACTGAGACAGAGTAGACAACAGAAAAGTAAATATATATATGTCTGAACCTATAGCAGCATAAGCAAAGGATAGCTCAGGAAACCCAAGCCAACTCTAGTGTTCATTGATAAAAAATAAAAAAAGTCTTGAGCCTGGTCTTAAAACGAGACAGGATGTCAGCCTCACAGACAGAAACCAACTAGTTCCACAAGAGAGGAGCCTGCAAAGATCTGCTCCATTCTACTTTTAGAAACTTTAGGAACCACAAGTAAACCTGCCGTCTGAGAATGGGCTGTACAAGTGAATATGAACTGGATTGAGTTGTAATTGGACTATAACTGGTTTAGACCTGTTGGCTTTCGTTGAGCTGATGCTATAAAAATAAACTGCAGTAAATTGAATTAGTTTAAGTGAATGTGCACGCTTCATAAAAGCACCAAACCGTGCAAAGAAATTGTCCTTAAAGTGCTTAAAGCAAAATTTTGTGGTTGTAGTTTTTAATTTTTTGTTTCGTGTTTAATTTGATCACATTATTTCCTTTTTGTGTGCAGCCAATCTTCTATTAGTTTCCTCCCTGTGTCACTTCGTGTTTTTTCTCTCAGTCATTCCTGCTCTCAGCTCTCCTCTCACACCTGCACTCCATCTGCTCATCGGCCCAGGCGTATCCGATCAGTAATCAATGCTTGCCGGTCACACAGTCGTCCTCGCTACCTGCTGGTCTCGCTACCTGCTGGTTCGCCCTCTTTTGTAACCAGTTCGCTGCACTTATTCTGTTGTACTTTGTTACCGTAGTTGAAACTTTTTGTTTGTGTTCTTTTTATTTTTTTCTGTTCAAGCCTGTGGTTTTGGTTCAATTACTCACCATCACATGACACAAAAGGTGCATTGACTGATATAAATACGCACCATTGATTTTATTTTATTAAATTAAACTTTGATCATTTTCTATATTGTATTGGAGTACAGCAGGAGCAACAAAACACACCTTTTCTGGACCTGTCATTTATCTGTCTTTTAATCAGGGATGCAACACTTTCTTTATGATTTCTTAATGTAATTTTCAAGATTTATAATTATTAAAATTAAATTAAAACAATTAGAATAAATATAGACATAAAAGCATTGCATTTTATCGGTTTGTTCTATTTTTAAAATAAAATAAAGTCTCACAGGCAATTCAGTTGTTTAATATTTGTACCTTTTATTGCAAGTCTTTGTTGAAACCTGTCACTATTTGCTCTGATGTTTGTAAGTTACTGAGCTCCTCTTTCAATTGCACAATATTTATTCTTTTATTTTATTTTATTTTTATTTTTTTGGCCAGTTCTTGCACAAAATGCACATGAAAAGCATGATTTTTACCTCAGCTCTTGTCCTGGTGTAGCTATAGCAAGAACAAACTACAGTAAAGTTTTATATATACAGGTAGTCCCCGACTTACGGCGGTCATGACTTACGGCGATTCAGCTTTACGAACGCGCTCCCATTGAAAAGCATTGCTTCAAGTTACTGCATTTATGCGCCTTTACACCAGAAAATACGGTACCAAAACGAAACTTAAAAGGAGAAACGACGCGCGCTCAGTGGAAAGTTACAGGAGGGAGGGAGGGGGGACCTTGACGCCCTGGAAACTTACAGGAGACTTCAGGCAGACCGGAGCATGGGCTAATATGCTAAATATGCTAACT
>JARVGQ010000547.1:11040059-11050582 GCA_031762355.1 Hypsolebias martinsi | reverse complement strand
CAAAGAGGGAGGCCAAAGAGGAGATATATGGATGCAGTTAGAGAGGACATGAAGGTAGTTGGAGTGAGGACAGAGGACAGAGTGAGGTGGAGGAGGATGACTCGCTGTGGCGACCCCTGAAAAGGGAAAAGCCGAAAGAAGAAGTTGTTATGTGGTTTAAAACTTTTTTGTGACTATCACTTCCTTTTAGTGTTCAAAACTAATGTCACAAATTTTAAAGAATCACAAACTCTTTGTGGTTGTTGTGGCTTTTAAGTCTCACTAATGGAGAAAAGCACATTGTCAGTTTTATGGTGACTATTTAAAGTAAAATTTACAACATAAAGTGACCATGACCTCAGTTAAACAAGTATGCATAGATTTTAAAGGCACCCAGACTTACAAAATGATTTTAAAGGCACATTAAAAAATATACATTTGAATCTGGAACCTTAAGGAAAGTAAACATAAAAATAATAAGATTTTTAGTTGCTTTCAAGATAAGGTCCCTCTGTAAGAAGATGCACCATTTGTTGTAGAAAAGTTCATCTAGTTTAATAAGCGAATGAATTACTGTAAGGTTACACCAACTTATAATTAATAAACAGTATTTTCACAGTTATAAAGAAAATCTAAACTGTAAGGATTTAGGTTAATACTTGTCAATATTTTTTCAGAATGTTTCATGCTTAGAATAACAAGGTAATTTATTCCCATCTTCAAACATATTTCTCATGTTAAACCTCTAATGTTACAAAAACTTTAAAACAAAAGTCTTTTTGAAGAGGAACCTTTTGTGATACAACAGACCATAGTTGATGGAAGAGACTAATGGAAATTATGTGGTGCATATTTATGATGCCTCACATAATTGAGAATAAATCAGATTAGAATAAAATTTTGCCTTATCTCAAGCCTTTTTTTGTGTCTGTGCAGATCAGAAAGACTCCAACACTCGAGGAGTTACTTGAAGAGTCGGAGATCAGGAAAACATTTTTACATCCCCAAAATTCAAACAAGGTTTCCCACAGTGATGTTTTCGTTGGAACCATGGATAGTCTTTCACCAGCATCTGCTGTTTTCTCTCCTCCAAATACTTCCACAACGTACAGTGCCTTTTTATCTTCTAAAGGGTCACCTCATGAAGGATGCCTTAATGACCAGCATGACAGCCAACAGGAATCACAACCATGTTCCTTCAATGGTGAAAGCCACCCGTCACCATCCTCAGGTTATGTGACCTATGAAAATCCTGAAAACATCTCAGTGTCTGAATGGACTGAATCAAGACCAGAGAGACGTGATTTCAGCTCCTCAGATGAAAGTGGTAACGAGGGTGGCTTCTTCCTTCACAACATCTCAAAAACAATTATCAAGACGCCTGATATTATTAACCACCCTCCCATAGATGGAGAGGAATTAGAAAGGGGCGAGCTGGAGTCTGTATTTTTACAAGTTAAAGATATCTGTGACGTCTCATTTCAAAATGATTCACTGACATGTGACGTCCGAAATGCAGAACAAATTGAATTTAGTCTCCTGGAGAGTGTAGAGCTTGAAGAGTATATTCCCTTTGCTCTCAAACCTGATCATTCCGACCATGTCAATACGGAAAGAAATGAAGGACTACTTAATTTCAAAGATAAAACTGGCTTTTCAGACAATCTGGATTTATCACAGACCTTAATTAATCCTCACTGTCTGACTCCAGAACCCCAGAAAAGCTCCAGTAAACCAGAACCAGTAGACGACCAGCTAAACACCTCCAGCACAAAGCAATCTGAGGAGCTTCATCCATTGAGCCTCCAAGCCTTACTTAAGAAATCTCAGGAGTATCGTCGGCGCCAGCGGCTGCTTAGGAACCAAGCCAAAAACACTAAAATCCAGGAGAAGACCCAAGAGCAGCCGAAAGCCCAGACAGAGGAGCAGAGCCTCTCTGACAAGGAGAATGAGGACAAGGGCACCCGTGCTGCAGAGGACAAGAAAACTAAAGAACAAAGAGGCAGTTTCATCCCGCCGGTGGAAAAAAACACGACTGAGCGTGAAGCCTCTGGAGAAAGAGCAAATTCTAGAACAGAATGTGAAACACAAGATGGAAATATCACAGAACTGATGAGTGTTGAAGAAGAAACAACCTTAAAAAACAAGCTGAACAGTTTTCAGGAGTTTATAACTCAGTCTAAACAAAGCAGGAGTTTAATCCAGCAACAACCCACATCAGCAGAGAAATACCAAGAAACCTTTAACACCATCCCATGTCTCAGAGGTTCCCATAAAGGAGTTGGTAAAAATCGCCCTGTTCCAGTCCCTACCTTCTGTCGAAGTCCTGTTCGCTGCAAAAGCAAAGATGGTCCCAAAGGTGAGCTGACTGTTGCAGAGAAGAAGACATCAACTGAAAACTCAGACTTAAATGAAGGGAAAGCCGTTCCTTCACCTGCGAATATCACAGTTGGAGATGGCGTCACAAGCGTCTTTGCCAGAAGTTCCCTGCACATAGATCAGCTCGAGTCCAATCTGTCCAGTCTGAAGGTACTGATCTCAGATCTGGAGTCCACGGTGAAGGAAAACTTGGACAGTCAAACTGAGAGCAACGTGCTAAGCGAGTCGGGTTTGAAAGGCGTAAAGCAAACTGAGCTCGGGCAGAGAGACGGTTTTGGTTGTTTGGAGGACGAGCAGGCTTGTGGTGATGATGGTGACAACAATGCAGATGGCAGGGGATTCCAGAGACAGCCATTTATTGATTACAAAGACGTTCATGAAGATTCAGAGTCTGTAAGTTTTGTTGGTGTAGATGATGTTTGTCTCACGGTGCAGGAGAGAGCGCCTGAGATGGTGAAATTAAACCGAGACAAATGTGCAAAAGGATTTGTTCGGAGCGATGCCTCCACAAGGCAGCAAGTCCCTGCTAAATGTCTAACATCTGCAGCACAACGGATGCTCATCCCTGACATGTTCCGTAACGTTCCCACCGAAGACGTTCTTTCCTGCAACACTTCGGTACTTTCCAATCAGAGTAACCATCCCGAGGTAATGAGGTGCGAGGTGACCGCAGAAGGTCAGGGTTCTGTTTGCTCCCCGTCTCTCAATCATTCATATGATGTGGAGAGGCCATCTGGACTTTGGCTCCTGGAAGGATCAGGATACGACCTGGGCTCGCAAAGTCATCTTGGTCAGGAGAACAATCTAACTCCAGAGAGTGGAGGTGAAGAACAAGGAGGGGTTTCTAAGGTCAAACGTAGGCTACTCATGCACGTGACAGAGGGGACCCAGGAAATCGGCGCAGATGTAAGTGGAGCGGCAAGTTCTGTAGTCAGGCCCAACTCCAGCACCCCAAGAGGTAAGAGCACAGGGAAGTTCAAGGCTGTTATAAGTGGGTTTTTTTTTTAGTGTTTGAGTTCTCTGTGGTTTGTGTTGGTGTCTCCATTTAAGTTTGAATCCATTTGTTCAGAGTTGATGCATCTGCATGATTCCATTTCCTCATTGTTGCTGTTTTTAAAGCCACTGTAAAGGTTTGAACCATACATTTTATTGTTCTGAACATAGTCCCCTGAAAGATCACCAAGACGTAATGCAGACATTTTGTGGCAGATCACGTCCCAGAACCTTCTCATTTCTTTCCCAAAAGGACAAGACACCTAAACCCTAATTGCTCCCCGGGCGCTTACATAGATGCCCACTGCTCCACCTGGGTGTACCTCAGGTGCATTGGTTTCAATGCACAGAGCTAATTTCACAATTGTATGGAACATACAATGATGACAACACATAGCACTTTTTATTTATTACAGAACATGTCCAAAATATGACTATGGTTAACATTAATCATTCCACATTGTCTTCAACATGGAACTGCTTGGTTAAATAAATTACCTTTAATTCTAGACTTGATGTAAACAAATTAACTGATTTGTTTTTTCCCCTCTGCTTTGGGGAGTTAGTACAGTAGCTGTTTGATGGTTCTAGCACATGCATCGCCAATCGTCATTAGATGGATAAGATTTTTGTCCCGCCAGCAGCTAAAACGATTCATTCATTTCAAATAACGATGCTTTTGACTGTTTCGTCTTGTTTGTTGTTGTCCGGCTGCAGTGCGTTTGTGCGAAGTCATTCAGAGGAACAAGCAAGAGCAACTCAAACTGGCCCATGCAGCTCAGGTCCGAGCTCTGCAGGACAAACACAGGAAGCAGCAGGAAGAACTTCTGCAGGTGGGTAAATCTTATTAAGATGGCAGAACAAGCAGTTGTGCTTTGATCCTAATCTCCGTAGGCTGGATGCAAACAGTCTGTGAATATTTTTGGGAAGTCGGGCAGTCCTTTATTCCTTAAAAGGTTTGTGTGATGCTTCGAGGCAGTTTCATTAAAGTGATATTCTTTTCTTTTTTTTAGATGCTTTTAAAAAGTATTTATAAGCAGTTAGTGTCTTACCTGCAGCAGACGGTGGTCAGTGTTAAATAACCTAACCTGTGAGCAGAATAGAGCTGCAAGGAAAGTGATTTTATTTTATCTTTTGTCACTGACCCACAAACCTAAAAAGTATACCGGTCTGAGTGAACGAGACATGATCTCATTTTACACTGTGTCACTTTTGCAACAGTTACACAGATAAGCTTAATAAAGATTGTTTTTTTAATCCTCAAACTGCAGCGAATCACTGCTCGTGTTGCAACACAATCGAATGCCCACATGTCAGAAAATTAGCCTTTTTATGTAGCTTTTTTTAAACCACTAATATGAATCTGACAGATCGTGTTGACCATAAGAAATTTACCTTAAAGGTTCTAAAAGCTCCCCTGTCGGACCCAGTTATCAATTTCTTTGTGTGTGTTAAAGTCCAGCAATGAGCAAGTCTCATTTCTTTATATTTGTCTTTAAAGAAGTGACATTTTGTTGAAAAGTTTACTTTTTTCCCTTTTCTACTGGGGCTTCTTTTATAGGAACGTTTACGTGTTTGTTGTGCTCGTTTGTTTAAGATACTTAACTCTGACCATCCAGGGATAAAGCAGCTCTTAACTCATGATATAAACCAGTGTTGTCTTGACGTATAACAGGCTTCTTCAGGTATTATCTCACTGGGCTGTGTGTTTGGAGACACTATTTACCAACTGGTTTCCAGCAGTCTCAGAGCAGTGAGATACTGGATTTAGCAAATAGACAATCGGATCCTCAGACACTTGACTATCAACCCGCCCCAAAAAGACAATTTGGACTCAAAACAGTACTGTCCAAAAAGATCAAATGATCAAGGTGATTCCCAAAGAGCTTTCAGCTGAAAACTTGCCCTGCAGGTGATCAGCTGAAGGACGATGCATCTCTCAGGTCCTGAGTCAGGTCTTTATTAGATTATTTCCCCATTTCTGAAAGACCTGACGTTCAGGTTCACGTCTGCCGTTGATTTTATTTTTCTTCATTTGTTTTCCACTTGTCAACTTTTCTCATTTTTCAAGCGCACACTGCACAACATGCTGTCACGGTCAGGTGCAAGGACTGAGCAGAGAACGAGTGAAAAAGCAACTAAAGTCTGAAGAAAAACTTTAAAGACCTTCAGAAAAACTTGAAGAACTTTTAACAGATACTATGAAACATTACAAGAAAATGTTGCTCCTTGGAAACAAAGTACTTTAAAATTAGTGGTGGTTTAAAACACACTTGAAAGGAAGAAGATTTTATAGACGATTTGGGGTTAATTTAGCTTTTAACAACAGTTCAGTACAAATAACTTGCCTAGAATTACATGTCATGCTCAATTTTTAATTGCAAATAGCAGTTCAAATTACTTTCATGCTTTTTAAACTCTAAAACAGCCAAATATTTCCCCTGAGGCCAGATATCATAAAAACACACGCTTCCTTCTACTCATTGGCCTGCTTCTTGCATTAGGTTGCGTCAGTTATTGCCGTGCAGATCTCGTACTACGTAATTTCAGAATGGCAGCCATAATTCACACTGCCCAGGCTTTTTCTCTCTTCACCCAAAGTCACCTTTGGGGATTTACGACAAGCGTCCGCTGCACCGTTTGTGTCCCGCTGTAAGAGTTTCAATATAATTCACTGAACTCTGATACGAAACTGACTCCAACTGTTTCGTTTGACTCTAAAAGCAGCAGACTGGCATTTGCAAGTGATTTGTCTCCCTACCTGTTGGACTGTGCTCCTGGGCTGTGGGCAGACTACAGACATCTGCTCATTAAAGGGGACCTTCAGACTCTCCCCATGTTAAGAAAAAAAGAGGGATTCTACCATAAATGTTTCATTACTTCCCTAAAAAAGAGCTGGGCTGGTTGCCTGTTTGTGTGTGTGTTTGTATGAGAATGTGCGTGTGTGTGACCATGCAAGGCTTCAAGGACGCCCGCTGTTCTCTGGCAACCTGTTCCTGATTCTTCAGCTCCTGTCTGCATTTGTTCTTGGCCGGCGTCCTTGCCCTGCTAATTACGGGCTCTGTTTAATTTATGTATCCTTAACAACAATATAATTAACATAAGCTGTTTAATAAGAAGACTCCTTTTTGACTCCCTTTTGTCCTTCCATCATTTGTGATGTGATGAGAGCGAGCCGGCTGGACTCTCCAGCAGAGGGAGGAGGGGGACGAGGGAATTGACACAGAAAAGGAAAGGATAATTTGTTTAATTCATGAGCGTCTGTGGTTAAGTGCCAGATCGTCCCGCTGAGTGCCACCACTAATGATTCCTCCGTTCTTTTTCCCCTTTCTCGCTCTCCTCATTCCTCGCTTTGTTTTATTTTGAACCAACATTTTTTTTTCTGACGCTGCGTATTAATTTCCTGTCTTATCATCTCACTCGTCCCTCGTCTCCTTCTTGCCTCTGTGCCCCGTCGCTTCCCTTCTGTATTTTCCTCCCTACCCTCAATTAATTTCTTCCTCCTGCCTCATTTGCTGTCCTTTCCAATTCAATATTTTCTACTCGTCTTCTCCCAAATGTACACACCTGTGTCTACACATACACTTCTCCTCATGTTTTCCTCCTTTCTCCCGTCTGTCTCAGGTTTTGGCAGCACGTTACCGTCTCCTCCAGAACGCGTCTCCTCGCTCCACGTCAAGCTCTTGTCCTGGTAACACGTTGACCTTCTCTACCCTCTCCCAGGTATTATCATATTTGATCACCAATCGGCGAAACAAAAATCTTGTCCCGCTCGCCCTTTTGTCAGCTCAATTTTTAATCACGATCAAAAACGCTCCCCATTTTTATCATTTTATTTTGCAGACCTAATCAATATCAATCATGTGTTGTTGTGATATTTTTAGCTCCCGTTAGACTTTGCTTGTTGAACAAACATGTCCATTTATTGTAGCAGCTCTTGAATCAACAAGTGAGTGACAGAACATCAGCTGCTTATTATTTCCATTATTATTTTCTGTTCTAATGACGAGCTGCGGGTCCACTTGTGGTAATTCTCTAAACAGATGCCAACCAAAGGACCTTGAGAAGCTGTGTGTGAAATTAATTGGTTGTCATTGATGGAATTAGCATTCTCCTCTGTCTTCCCCTCTGGTTATCATTATTCACCCCTCTCTCTTGTCTCCATCAGCCCCTCAACCCGCTCCTGGAGCGCTACCACCCCCTGCTGGCAGCAGCTGTGAAGGGTTTTCTGACTCGTCGGCTGCTGAGGACTGAGAGAGTCTCACAGCTGATCCGCACCATCAGGGTGAGTAAAAACAACAGTTTTATAATCGTTGTGTGTTCGTGAGAGTCATCTGGGAGCGTGACATCTCACACGAGATCGTGCATGACATTATTTTTGAGGTTTACAGAAATGATCTTAGTCTAAAACTCTGGCTTCTGTTCAGTGACTGCCTTTACTTGTTGTTCTCATTGTCTACATGCAGATTACAGCTGTGTGTGTGTGTGTTTGCTCATGTAGGACACGCAGCAGTTCCTGCGGGCGCTCCAGACGCAGGGAGGAGAGTTCTGCAGCCGACAAGACGACTTACTGCAGGAGAGAGTCGCTCTGCAGGTGAGAAAGCAAACACATGCTGTAAACACAGCTGTTAACTTCTGTCACTACACGCGTGTTCATTAAAACCGTCGTCTGCTCCATACCGTCTCCCCCTCCAGCTGCGCGCTGCACGTTATGACGTTTACGACATATTCTTCAGCCTGTCAGCCAGAGAGCGGATGCAGCTGATCAGCTGGGACAGAGAGCTAATCAAAGACAGACAACTCAGACGACAGGTAACCGCACCACACACTGACGTCTCGCTGCGCTCTGAATCCTGGGGTGAGAATATTATTACCGTAAGTGTTCCAGGTGCAGAACAGTGAGATTCAGCACCGTCTGGGTCAGTGTGAGACCTTACCCAGATTGTAATTATTGTGTGTTTACAAGTAGTTAAATGTAAAAGTAGTGAAAAGTAGCTAAAACGCTAGCTCTAAACTGAAATATTAAAAGACAAGCTTAAATGTAAAAGTAGCAACAGGTTAACTGAAAGCTTAAATGGCAAAAAGCTGACCACAACAGACTAGCTTAAATTTAAAAGTAGCAAAAGGCTAATTGTAAGCTAAAGTAGCAAAGGCTAGCTATATGCTAAAGTAGCAAAAGGTTAGCGATTAGCTTAAAAAAAAAAAGATTTAGCAGAAGGCTAACTGGAAGCTAAAATAACAAAACATTATCAAAAAGCTAAAAACAAAAGCCTAGCTAAAAGCTAACAGCAAAAGGCTTGTTGTAAGCTAAAATAGCATACAAAGACAACTATAGAGCAAGTATCTTGAAGAAGATTTCAAAGGGAACAATGTTTTTAAAAGAAAAAAGAGATTGCAGTGCATCTATGTAGAAAATACTCCTGAATAAAGTTAAATATTTTAAAAAAGTGTAATAAAAGTTATTAAAACCAGAAGTCAAAGCACCCATTTCCTGAATCAGCTGAATGTTTTAATATATGATTGACTAAAATACTGTCAAATAGAAAGATTACAGAGAGGGATGAATTATTCTGTACGGCTCTATAAACAGAAGAGAAGTATGAGTGTCGTGTTTACACAGAAGACGATATAAAACTTTGCTGTTAGCTGCAGAAAACTGTTGTCTACAGTTTAGTTTATTCTCTGATTATTTTATTTCTTCTACTGAGGTCATTTTCAAATGAGGACGTTGAATCATGTGTGTAATGTCAGCCTTTGATTTGTTTTAATTCTGCAGGATGATGTGTGTTTTAAGTGTGTTTACGTGTGTGCTTTTTGTTAGAATGGACATTCAGGTTATCCCAGAAGAAAGAGTTCTCTGTCAGCAGCAACGCAAAAATCCCTGGATAGGAAGAGAGAAATGATGTGAGTCCTTAACGCATTCGTCTGTGCAGATACTAACAGTAAACATGTACAGCCTGCTTCTTACAAGTGGTGTCCACTTCCAGTATGCACAGAAGAAGAATGTTGAACGTCTTTCAGTAGCATCAGTTAAAAAAATCAGAATGAACATATTTTACCACGGATTACCAAATGTTATAGAAAGTAACCATGTCAGCTTCTAAATTTGCTTCCTTCCAGGATTCAGAAAAAAGCTGCAGAACTGCACAAGGGATTTACGACAAAAACTGGACAAAAGTCTGGATCCACAGTAAAAAAACCACAGGAGACAAAACGAGGACAGTTCAAAGCAAATCCTCAGAGAGTCCCAAAGAGTTCCTGCTCTTCCAGACCCCGATGACGCGTCCCTAATTGGCCCCAGTGAGGACTCCTAACAAGGCCTCCAGTGAACTGAAGGAATCGGGTGAATCATCTAATAAATCTTAAATTTAAATGAACACAAAAAGGTCCTGTTGCTGATTTACCTTTATGAATTCAGCTCCACAGTCACGAAGCTACTCTTTCAATTATTCCTTTTATTTAAAGTCTGCTTTTTGCATTATTTTGCTCTTATTATTTTCATGTTGAAAACATTAGACGGGAGATAGCTGAGTTAAAATAGATTTTTTTTTACTGCAGTCTTGGTTTGTTACTGCAGAATAAGCACAAATTTAGGAGATGAAGGTAAAACACTGTTTCATTGTAGAAAAGCCCTTTTTGGGCAGTTTGGCTCGTTGCTGTGTCTCACGGACGATTTAAGGATAATTTGCCTCATCTTTGCTTTTCCTGCTGTGCTGAGTCCACATATCTTTAGGAGGTTTCAAGAATTAAATAAATCACCTAACTGAAGTGCACCCAGGTTTACAGGACATTTATGTGCCTTTAACCAAAATTGGGCAATCCTCAAACAGATGTTGTGAAACAAACCTAAAAGTTACCATCTTGTTATGGCTGCCTTAAAATTTTGTGCTTTTTTGGAATTGTATTTAAGCCAAAATATATGTACACTGTTGTATTTTTTACATTATTTTATCTCTTATGAAGGAATTAATCTTTATTTATTTGTGTTTGTAATAAAGTTTCTTATGACAAAACCAGAAAAAGGCTTGTACACTACACAGCTTCACCAGAGGTTTCATTTATTTGTATCTGTTGACATTATACAAATAATAAATATATTTCTATCTATCTATCTATCTATCTATCTATCTATCTATCTATCTATCTATCTATCTATCTATCTATCTATCTAT
>JARVGQ010000547.1:11017263-11031501 GCA_031762355.1 Hypsolebias martinsi | reverse complement strand
TAAAATCTTTGATGGAAACACAAAAGGATCTGTCAGCGAGGTAGGATCTGAACCAATTGAGGGCTGACCCTGTGATGTCCACCCACTGCTCCAACCTAGCAATGAGGATCTCATGGTCGATGGTGTCGAAAGCAGATGTAAGGTCCAGTAGGACAAGCAGCACAGAATCACCAGTGGCTGTGGATAAGAAGATGTCATTAAAAACCTTCAGTAGGGCAGTTTCAGTGCTGTGGAGAGGTTTGAAGACAGATTGGAATAACTCAAGGATAGTGTGATCCTCCAGGAAGCTCTTCAACTGGACTCAACTATTTTTTTTTCAGAATTTTATAAACAAATGGGAGTCTGGAGACAGGCCTGAAGTTGGATACGACTGAGGGGTCCAGGTAAATGCTCAACTGTTTAATGGAAGTGTAAAAACCTCGTATTGCTGAATTAGATTCTCTTTGAGTAAATTTACCCCAAAGCAAAACATACCTCCAAGTAAAAGTACTTGTTCTGCAGAATGACAGGCTTCTCTGAATGCAGCTGAATATAAATAGCCAACAAACTTTAAGTAAGGTCATACAATATTTTAAGTAAGCTTTCACAACTTTTTTTATTAATTTATTTAGATGCACCTATTAAATGCACAATAAATGTAATTACGTGTTCATACAACAAGAAAAGTTAAGTTTAGAGTTGCTGCAGTGTGGCTATATACTATTTTTAGTCGGCTGACAAAGTAGCGGCTGGGTAGGCGGAGCTTGCACTCTATTTCAGCGGGCAGTAGCCAGGTCATACCCCGGCTAAATAAAAAGGAACGAATCAATGGTTCATCGCGATCGTGTTACTAGAGGATTATGCAACGTACGTCACACGGAGAACATTCGTTCGATGTGACGTCGTTGGAGGCGTTGGCCAGTTCAGTGATCTGTCGGAGTCAGGCTCTGTAGAACCATCTGTAGTTATTTTAAGTATCCCAAAATCTGATTTTAACTCTTAAAATTCTTTTCAACTTTCTCTGGTCGGTCGTCTAATGATCAAAAACGGTCACCACGCAGCCAGTCACCGGAGTGAAGAAGCCGGGTCCGGTAAGACGGTGGACTCGATCATGTGTAGCCCGGAGAAGAGGAAGCGGGTGGTGCGTTTGTGGTGTGACGGCTGGTGAGTCCGCGTGTCCGTCTACTTATGTTTGAACTTGTTTTAAGTATTTCACTGTGTTTACCTGAACGCTGTCCTCGTGTTAGCTCAGCAAGAACACTTGACATGTTAGCATGCTAACGCTAGCTTGCTACTTAGCAGTTATTAACAGGAGCTACATGTGTGAGATTAAGAGCTACACCTGCCTAAACATCAAATCTGTCCTTATCATGGATTAAACAAAGCTAATGTTTTGATGTCATGTGATAATAGCGCCTTTATTAACCCTTCGTGTCAAGTTTTCCCATCTGTTACCAGTAGTGTTTTTTGTTTATTGTTTTTATGACATATCAATATTTTGGAGTAAAATGATTGTTTGTCATTCAGTAAACTTTCAGACTTTGAGCAGGTTTCTCTGCATCATTATGACTAAACCACCAATAATTGTCAAACTTCAGTTTTATTTGTGAATTTGAGGCTCTACCAAACTTTCAGTAAATACCTAGTAGTAAAAGTTGTCCATCCATCAATCCATCCATCCATCCATCCATCCATCCATCATCTTTACCTGCTTCTTCCTTTTCGGGTTGCGGGGGTCACTGGTGTCCATTTCCAGTCATCACTGTGCGGGAGGCGGGGGACGCCCTGGACAGGTCTCCAGTCCATCACAGGGACAACAAGAAAAACAACCATTCGCTCTCTCACGCACACCTAGGGGCAACGTAAAGTGACCAATCAGCCTAACATGCATGTTTTGGTATGTGGGAGGAAACCGGAGCACCTGGAGGAAACCCACGCATGCACAGAGAGAACATGCAAACTCTCCGGGCCAGGATTTGAACTGGGGTAACCTACTCGATGAGAGGCAGCAACTCTAACTGAGACACCATGCTGCCCAGTAGAAGCTGTCATCTCTTATATTTAATTTTACTATTAAAACTGTAGTTCAGTGCTGCTAAATAATCTTGCAGAATATTGCTCGATTGTGTAACCAAATGACAAAGAGCAAATAAACATGGACACGTTGTTGATCGCCTCAGTGGCCACCACCTTTCCCCTATTGATCTTTAACTCAAGCATTACAGTCCACTACATTTTTGAGAAACTACCGGTACATACAATGGGCTCTACGATACAAATAAAAATACAAAACTGACCATTAAATCAAACCTTATTATTGTTATAATGCAGTATTTGATGTGAACCTGTAGAGCAGTGGCTGCCAGTTAAAATTCAGCCAGGTCCACTCAAAAAAATCTTGCTTAAGCAAAGTTCTAGACCAGAAAATATAGAGTAACACAAAGACAAACAGTGGTAAAACCAAACCAAACAAAAGAACTGTTTCAGTCTATGGAAATGATTAAAATAGGCTGAAAAAGCTGTGCCACTTAAAATATTTACTAATCAGTCTGGGCCCAGATAGGATTTCTTCTGGGTCTAGATTTCGACCACGATCCACCATGCGGGTGCAGGGCACCCGTTGTTGCAGATTTATTCTGCATTGTAAATTTCAGCTCTTTTGACCTGAGTAGTATTTTCAGACACTAACAGCAGATATTGTTGTATTTTAATTGTTTTTTTCCACACAGCTATGACATGGTGCACTATGGCCATTCCAACCAGCTGCGACAGGCCAAAGCTCTGGGAGATTACCTGATTGTAGGCGTGCATACAGATGGTAAGGTTGACGTGTGATGCAAATGTGACTGAATACTTCTATTATTGCACAGCCGAGTAGTTTGTTAAAGTTTGTTAAGAATGTACGCTTTGGTTACAGCACAAAAAAGCCAATAACAACAACAACTTTGGAACAAACTAAGAATGGAAAGCAAAAGTCACCTTATAGTTGTGATATGATTGTGAAACAAATATGCACTCATCTTAAAACTTAAATGACTATCGCATAAATAATTACAGATCTGTATATTTTTGTGCATAATAAAAAGTACATAACTTATTCACAGGCTGCCGACCAACAATTAACAGATGCTAACATTATATTGAAAACACAGTAAAAACGCTAACTTGACTAGCATCGTGTTTATTACTGACACATATTTTTCAAGGTCCAGCAAAAAAATAAATTAAAAAAAGAGAAAAAGATGTGAAATAATAAAGCTTTACTGCAACAAGTTTCAGCTACATGAGCTGCAGTAATTCTTAACAGGACGAACTGCAGCTACTTTACATTTAGGGTCTTCCATGTCACATGACATCAAAATAAGAATCATTTTGTAAAAACGTTCTACCGGTAGTAAAGTTTTAGTGAAAGTTTCTTCAGCTACAAACAACTAACGTCCAAATCTGTTTTCAAAGCGGAGATCTCCAAACACAAGGGCCCCCCAGTCTTTACTCAGGAAGAACGGTACAAGATGGTGCGTGCAATCAAGTGGGTGGATGAGATCGTAGAAGGAGCTCCGTACGTGACGACGCTGGAGACTCTGGACAAATACAGCTGTGATTTCTGTGTGCACGGAGGTGAGCCCGTTTCACTCTGATTTTTCAATCACGCTTCATGACTTTCTTGTCCAGGAGTTCAGCTTATTTTATCTTTATGTTTTTGATCATATGTGGTTGATATTATTTATGTTTACCAGATGACATCACGCTGACAGTAGACGGCAAAGACACGTATGCAGAGGTGAAGCAGGCGGGTCGTTACCGGGAGTGTAAACGCACGCAGGGTGTCTCGACCACTGACCTGGTGGGACGCATGTTGCTCATGACCAAAGCTCATCACAGCAACTTGGTGAGATTATATCCCTGTCTTTATTGTGTTGTTGTTGTTGTTTTTCTTGCTGTTCATGTTTTTGTTTTTGCTGCAGGATAACACTGATTACCAGCAGCACACAGACAACTTTGGAAAGGTAATAATAATGCTTATGCTGCATCCTTCCTCTGTACACTTACAGATCGTTGTTCATTTTGTTGTTTTGTCTCTAAGGGTGCTACAGTTCACAGTCCTTGGACGGGGGTTTCTCAGTTCCTGCAAACATCTCAGAAGATCATTCAGTTCGCCTCAGGAAAGGAGCCGCAGCCCGGAGACACCATCATCTATGTGGCCGGAGCGTTTGATCTTTTCCGCATCCTTTTTTTTTTTTTCCTGCGAGGAAGCCCGAGTTTAAAAAAAAAAACAATGCAGAATGTGATGTTCTCGTTGTTGCTGCCTTGACTATTTTCTTCAGACATTGGTCATGTCGACTTCTTGGAAATGGTTTATAAGCAAGCAGAGAGGGCTTACGTCATCGTGGGCCTGCACTTTGACCAGGTATACACCCAAACTGTTAATCTCATCCAACCAAAGGAACAGATTCAGCTCTTCCTGCTGTGAAAGGAGCTAGCTTGGCTAAGATTAGCCTTACATTACTATTAGACAGGGGAAATTGTTGTTTTGACTGTTCAGAGTCAAGGTTTGTCATTTTGTTGTTTGCTGTCACATTAACTCAGCAGTTTAAAGCTTAACATCTATTTAACAGAGCTGTAAAAGCGCTCACAATTTTATTGGTTTTTACTGTTTTCAGGAAGTGAATCGCTACAAAGGGAAGAACTACCCGATCATGAACATCCATGAGAGGACTCTGAGTGTTCTTGCCTGTCGGGTGAGCTCACACACATTGTTTATTGTTGGCCGTTCAGCACAGAGGGGGACACGTTTCTGCCCGCTGCAGGCTCAGCTCGGCTCTGCGCTCTTCATTCTTGCTGTCGGCCAAGAACAATAAATCTTTGTTACCCATCTGCGCTGTGTTAGTGAGTTATGAGAATGTTATGCAGTCTTACTGTAAAGCCTGGAAAGTGATGCTTTCAGCGCCTGATGACGAGGTACTGAAGCTAAAACCACATTAGGAACTAAGTTTTATGGTTAAATTCTGTCAGACTATTTAAAAAGCAGGAATCTGTTCTGCTGTTGAAGGTTTCACACTTTCAAATAGATTTTATTTTTATTGTTCTGTGTGCCTGTAGTATGTGTCAGAGGTGGTGATTGGTGCACCGTACACAGTGGGCAAAGACCTGCTGGATCATTTTAAGGTGAGTTTCCTTCAGTTTGTTTGAAGTCACTCGTAGTTTAGTTAGAAATACTTCAGCTTCAGCGTTCACTGGAGTCGTGACAAGAACCGTCGTAGTATTACCTGAACTTTAAAAATATACTCAGTCAGATTGTTAACCTTCTTTAAATTATTTTATAATGACAGATGTCCAACTTTAAACCTTTTTGTAGTCGACTATTTATCACTTTTTATACATGTATGCATGTTTTTGAGCAGGACTTCAGCTATAGCTTTAAGAAAAAGGAAGAAAGTGACAAAAAAAAGACCATACCTATTTTTAAGAAAGCCTCGATGACAAAAGTTTTCTTCCTTTAACCTAACAACATAAATCCTACTCATGCAACTCCTGACATGACTGGTAGTTGCATTTGTTTACAGAATAAACTTTAAAGGACATAAGCATTTACCGGTATATGAAGTGTGACTTCCAGATGATGCTTTTGAAGCGTTTAAGTATAAAACTGTGATGCAGCCCTAGTGAAGAAAGAGGAAAAAACATTTTAGTAAAACAAATTTTGACCTAAACATACCGTAGGTTTATTTCTAGTTGCATTCTTGATACCTCAAATAAATTAGGAGAGTGTCTGTTTTTAGTGTTCACCAGCTAGCCAACTTGTTAACTGAAAAATGAAGGTTAGCAAAGATGACAAGATTGAAAGTCAAATTTAAACGATCAGAAACTCTGTAAAATAATAATAAACTGGTGTTTTTCTACTTGAGGGATGGTTGGTTTAACCAGCTATGTTTTCCTGTTCAGGTGGATTTGGTGTGCCACGGCAAGACGGAAGTGTTTCCAGACAAGGATGGGTCAGACCCCTATGCTGTGAGTCACAACAGTCTTATTTTATTTCATTTTATTTACACCCACATGCCAATATGTTTCCTAACAATACTTTTCCAGTCAGGGAGCTTTTTACAATACAGTCCCTCGTTTATGACGTGCTTTAGGGACCACGTCCCCCACAATAAGTGAAAACCGTGAAGTACGGATACAGTTTCACTCCCAGTCTCTTTCCTTCTGTCTAAATAAACAATTTCAATTTAAATAATGTAACAGTTTAAATAAACAATCCATGAAGGTTAACCCGTCACGGAGCAGCAGCACGGAGCAGAAATGCACTTCTTGATCAGTGACACTGGAACAAATGAACATAGAAGTTCTAAAATAATTTAAAATAACTTTTAACACTTTTATATTTTGTGATTATGACAATTTTATGATGTGACATACTTTGAATTTTAAGTTGGAAGACAAAACTTGATCGGTGCAGCTGGACAGCAAAGGGTTAACCCTTCACGAGGAGAAATGTGGGCGTGGCAGAGAGCCGCAGGTGGCAGAGAGAGCTGCAGAGGGGGCTTTTTTCTGCGCCTGTCGGCTGCACAAAGGTGCAGCAGGTGCTAAATCATTTAAAATAATTTATTTTAAATAAACAATCCATGCCGCTTGTGTGGCTCATCCATCAATCAGCCAATTGTGTGTCGTGTCCACTTTTACTTTGAAAAATTGCGAAAGAGCGAGTCCGCCAAAGTCGAACTTTGAATTAGCGCGGGACTACTGTACAACACCTTCTGAAAAACAGAAAATAAAAACAGCTTTGAACGTCCCAGCATCTTTCTGCCATCGTAGTTTATTTTGAAAGGATTATAAAGTGGAAATTATGGTCACAGGTGAGCTCAGCTTTACTGTCAGGATGTGTTCTACTACTTTACGGTGATCCATTGGACTGATGGAAACAAAGGAATATACAGAAGAATTAGAGCAGCACATGTCTCTGTAATCAAACCTTTCATTCGAGGGGTTTTCAGCTGCAGGGCTTTAATTAAGAAATGTTTAATTCAAGTCTCAACTGTGTGGACACAATTATTTATTAAGCAAAAACATGAAAAAGGCAACGGTCTTGAAGCATAAACCAGAAGCTGAGACTGGCTCTTATGAAGACTGCTTTCTCTGCTTTTAAACAGTTTGTGCTGGCTCTGGTTGTGCTGTATTAATTAGCTCTGCAGAGGAAATGATGAAAACACTGTGAGGAGCCACAAACTGGTCTTATTTTGGAGTGGCAGCCGGTAGGTGGACGGGGAGGAGAGAACTGAGGGAGCACGATCAGATGGGACGGGATGAATATTCAAAGCAAATCAAATAATTCATGATCATATTTGACGGGTAATTTTGCAAAAAAATAAAAAAATAAAAACATTCCTGTTACTATCCAGTCTGAGAATGAGCATACGATGACATACCTGCTGCTTTTATACTGTATTTTATATTTGCTTCACCCTGGACTGACGTCATTACCAGGTCTGATCTCCAGGTGGCACTGTGGGTCATATTTTAGTGACCTCTTTTAAATCTTTAACGACAGTGTGAAACGTCATGGTTCATACAAGAGCCGGCCGGTTCAGTTGTTTGTAACAAGTGGTGTTTTTCCCTCAGGAACCTAAGAAGAGGGGGATCTTCAGGAGTGTGGACAGTGGAAATAATCTCACCACTGACGACATCGTCCAGAGGATCATCGCAAACAGGTGAGGGTCCGATCCGCCTTAAACTCTGTGTACTGATCATTGCTGTGTTTCTTCACGTCTTTATTTTGTTCCCAGGCTGCAGTTCGAAGCCAGGAACCAGAAGAAGGAGGCCAAGGAGATGGCGGCGATCGAAGCGATGAAGAAGAGAGAGAAGGAGCAGCAGGATGAAGCCGCAGCTCAGCCTGTCCACTCATGAACTCTGATCGTTTTAAGTCAGTTTTACTCCTTCAGGTACGCCCAGCTTTAAAAACAAGGACCCTGCAGAGCCAGACGGAGAGTCCACGTTGTCCTCAGCCAGACCTGGACCCGTCCACTGGGTTCAAACCGGCTTCAGACCTTGTTTTATCTACGAGGTTTGTCCCTCACCGAGAGCTCCATACTGACCTTTGTGTTGTTTTAGTCTCACACTACATGTAGAGGTTAATTTTTTTAAATATTCATAACTTATTGACATAGTGTTTCTATCTGTGTCGGTTAGCGTGTTTGATTTTAAACAATTTTTAACGATCAGTCTGAAAACTTGTCATCGGTAAAGTTGAATGTACTTGTTGTAAACACATTTCGTTTCTACATGTCAGTTCTTCCCTTCCTGCAAAGAAAAACATAACGTTGTTAAATCACTTGTAAAGAAATCAGTGGAGTTTAGCGACCAGTTTGCACCGTGTGTGTGTGTGTGTTTGTGTGTGTTTTAAAGAACATAGTGCCTCATTCCTGAAGCTATAAACTAATTTAAGGACTGTAAACTGTTTCCGCCTCAGAGGAAACAGTCTGTGTAAAAAAAATTAAATCCTTCTTTATTGAGTTTATTTTCAAAGAAATTTGTTCAACAAGAAACAAACGTGTCTCAGGTTCTTAAACTCTGTTTCTCAAGACAATCCAAGGACATTAATCTGTCAAACTCCTACGTCTAATTGTTGTTTTATTGTTTTACGCTTAATGCGCGTAAGGTTAAATTAAGATAAAGTGGTGGACTGAAATTTTACAAAAGAGTTTATAGATGTGGAGAATGTTCTCAGCATTTAAGTAACTATATGTGTGAGTAAATTCCACTTTGTGAATTAAACGGTGATCTGTTGAAATGGTTATGTTTTCCTGCAGCACATAGTCACGGTTCACCGAGGCAGAAAAATTAGGCCACAGCCGCTCAGAAACAAGTGAAGCCAAGAGAGGAAATCAGCTGAAATTCCTGAACCGTTAAAGCTTTTTTTAGTCGAACCTCTCAAATTCAACATCTAAACCACATTTTGATTAATTACTTAATTTTTACACCAATGTCAAAAATAGAAAACCGCCATGTCTAAATAATTTGAGCTGTGTGAGAGGCGAGGGACACCCTGGACAGGTCACATGTCCATCACAGGGACACATAGAGACATACAACCACTCTCGGTCACACCTAGGGACAATGTAGAGGCATCAATCAGCCTAACATGCATGTTTTTATCTGTGGGAGGAAACCGGAGTACCTGAAGAAAACCCACACATGCACAGATAGAAGTAAAATCCTCCCAGAATGGCCCCCCGTCCGGGATTTGATCCAGCAACCTTCTTGATGAAAGGCAACATCTCTGCCAACTGAGCCACTGTGTCGCCCTTAATACATTAGCAAGAAAGAAACAAAAACATCCAGTCAACCTGGGCAGAGGTTTGAGACAATTTCCATTTTTTTTTTAAATTCTGTAATGAGAAAAGTTACAATGAAAACATTCAAGGCAGTTTTTCTTCTCAGGAGGGGGCGTCTCATTAACCCTCAGAATAAAAATATCTTAGATCGGAGTGCAGGCCTCACTTAGCATGTAAAACTTTAACATTCTCCACTGAATCACGAGGAAAACTATGAAAAAGCATGACTAGTGTCCGGTGGTTTCCAGCTGAAAGACTGGCATTTGAACGCACCACAGAACTCCAGGAACAACGTCCTTTGGAAAGACAAGACCAGCAAAAATTACATCACACCAACTGTAGAGCACGGCGGTGGAAGGATCATGGTCCGAGCTTGTTTTCTAGCCGCAGGACCCAGACACCTGCAGTCCTTCAGCTGAGAACGAGCTCTTCTGTGGTCCACAAGGACCCCATGCTTTGAAATAACGTGAGGCCATTTGTCCAACAGCTGAAACGTGTCCCCAGCTGGGCCGTTCACAAGGACAATAAACCTGATTACGGTGGAGGATTTATGACGGGACAGCTGAAAAGGCAAACCAAGATGTTTCTGTTTGGTCAATCTAAGTGCAGATCTCAAACCTGTCAAAACTTCAAAAACAACTGATCTTAAACTAACCCACAAATCTCCATGAACCGAAGAGAAGCGGTTAAAAAGAGCAGAGCGAGCCAACATTCCTCTACAGCGATGACACCGATAAGTTGACAGATCCAGTTCTTGCTGTTAGAGGTGGCTTTATGTTGCCTAGATATAACACCCTTTTTATGTTTTAAAAAAAGTTCTGTCTTTGGTGCAACAATAAAATTATACAACTAAACATGAGGTTTGGGTGGGGAAAAGTGCCAATAAATCATAATTAGCAGAAAACTACACAAAAACACTGTCATGGAGCTCTGCAGCTTTTCACAGCTGAAACATTCAAAGCTTAAACAGCTCATAGAAAGTCGGACTTTAGAAATCTGTATTTTATAGATTTTATTAATTCACAGTTTACATTTTCTGATTTGAACACTGTTTTTCTACACACTGTTCAGCTGACAGTTGATAGCGTCACTCTAGCTTTTTAACCGTTTGAAAAATTGCTCACCTTTTTCACTCCCTCTCCTCTTTGGTGCACACATTACTGTATACATAAGTAATCTTTGTCTTCTTTTGTCCTGCGTGTCTCATTTGTGATTTTCTTTTAAATCCCCCATGCGGAGTGCACACGCAAGCTTCTAGACCAAGGGTCTGCAACCTGCGGCTCTGGAGCCACATGTGGCTCTTTGGTCCCTCTGTAGCGGCTCTTTCAAGCTTAGACCAAAACGAAGTTAAAACTGAATTTTATTGGTTCTTATCACAACAAAAAGGGATAGTTTTAGTAGTTTTCTTCTCATTTCCTTTGCAAATATGTGAATACTAGAACTAATACAAGGAATAAAACATTTTCACTTTAACTCTATGCTTTATTTCTTCAAAATAGGATACTTAATTTTTCCACAATAAAAAAAAAAAAATCACTAATCTGCGTAGTTCATTGTTTTATTTATTTATTTATTTATTTTGGCAAAACTATATTATTTTTAAACAAAGTTAAGTCAGGTCCTCTGGACGGTTTCTTGACTTCTCTGAGGCAGCCAAAAGCAGTCGACAGGGGAGAGGGTGGACTCCAGAAACCATCTTATCACCATCAAACTGGTTGGCCCACTATGTGAGTAATCCACTTATGGGACTGAGTTTGTTGAGGCTCCTCAGACTGATGAAGTCCTTTGGATGAAGGACGAAACGTTTCAACAAAAAAAAGAAACCGTCCAGAGGACCTGACTTAACTTTGTTGTATTTTTTACCTAGATTATTGAGCATGAACTTTGATATATTATTTTTTTCTTCTTTACAAGAATCGTGTCTTTGATTTTGTCTTAAAATGTAAAAATATCAACAAATGTTAAAAATAATTTGATCTTTTCAGCTTTATAATATCACCCCTACTGGCCAGAAAAGCACCCTCCAACAAACGTAAAGTGGTCCGCGGGCCACCAGTTCAGAATCACAGTTGTAGCAGGTATTGTGGCTCTGGACATGTTTAATTTAGTGAACGAAGGGGCAGAAATGGCTCTTTGATTGTAAAGGTTGCAGACCCCTGTTCTAGACTCTAAGACCTTGACTTACAAATGACATGAAAATTTACTTTCACCTGAAAAGAGGACATTGGACCACTGAGTCCAGTTCTTTTTCTCCTCAGCAGGTAAGACACTTCTGACTTGTATCTGGTTCAGGAGCAGCTGGACTTGAGGACTGAGACATTTGTAGCGCATGTCCTGGAGTTAATCAGCTGATCAGGGTGTAACACTAGGAGTTTACAAAATTCAACCTCTTCACAATATTCTCATTTAAAACTGTGATTAAAAAAAAAATAAAAATCATTTAAGACATAATCATCAAAATTACAAGAAATAAAGGCTTGAAATATTTCAGTTCAATTCAATTCAAAATATGTTATTAATCTCAAAGGGAAATTAAATGTTGTAGCTCATCGTCCTGGATCATTAAGAGTTGTTATATACATGGAGATGCTAATGGCTGTGGGCAGGAAGGATCTCCCACAGAGGATCTGAAGAAACTGGCAGATACTGATCTGGCCACCCGGACCCAGCGGGCCTTTTGGTCTTCCTGGGCAGCAGGACCACCTGAATGTTGCACAGAACTCCTCCCAGCAGCTTGTTGAGCTCCTCATCATTGCAGACAGCCAGCTGCAGGTGTTGGGGGATGATCCTGGTCTTCTTGTTTTCATGGGCCGTGTTTCCTGCTAGCTCCAGGATCTTAGGAGTCTGTCAACTCGAGCACCTCCACCAGGTAGACAGAGATGCATCCACGGCACCTCCTTTACAACTCATTTGGCATTCGGGGCTGCATTTGAGATCATATTTGAGCTTTGCAATGTTAATCAGCTGCTCCCGGTTGTAAAATCAACTTTATTGTCATGGTTACTCTTCATAACAAATGTCCAAAAGTAAAAAGGTTTCAGTAAAAATCCTTCCAGCTGCACAGCGTCCGACACCAGAGAAAGTACCAGTAATCACACACCCCCCCCACCAAAAAAAAGCCATTCAGTAAAGAGAGGAAATAAAGTTTTCAAAAGCAACATCCCAGAATGAAAGGAACATCTACTCCAACATGCAGCCACCTTGAGCAGCGCAATTCTAGAATTTCACTCTAAGTGTAATGAGTCTATGTAAAATAGTTTCACTTTCTGAAACGACTGACAAAAATAATTGATTTTTCACAATATTCCTTTTTTTTTGGTGTGCATGTATTAGTATTTGAAGATAAGTACAAGCACTGGGACTGAAAGGATCCTCCAAAAAGTAGATCTTTGCGCCTCTATGGTAAACTATGAGCCGAATCCTCTTCACCAAACTCTGAGAAGAGTTTAACTTTCTCTGAGAGGCTTCAAAATCTAGGTTAAGCTGTTCATCTTCCATTCTTTGAACAACTTCCCCGTTTATGATAATGGTTTGTTTAATACTCAGTGCTACTGGATAGCATTGTGTTTCCTTTCACATTATTAATAGTAGAAATAACAAAACAAAGGCGTCTCGTAAACCTATTAACTATGTGGCTGAAACCCTGCTTGATATTTTGGCTCCATGAAAATAGAAACGATTTCACATGAATAACGCATGCCCCTGTTCTGCTGGGGAACATCTGCTCTACCCACAGACTAATGCGCCCTGTAAGTCAGTGGATTTATCCCCCTCCTTCCTCCCTAAAATAATACATTATTCCAGTATATAATCAAAACTAATCCACAAAAGCTGAAAGCAGAGGAATGCTGTAAATTTATATTTCCAATATTTGCCATTTTTCGTCTAAATTTAACTTCATGTGAGTTTCTAGAAATAAATAGTGATTTGGCAAAGATTACCTTGTTTTAGAACTATTTGACAAAGATATTTTGAGCAACTTTTCCCCCACAGTCCTGCAGACAAACAATGTTTTGTTCCTTCTTTCCAAAAATAAAAGCTTTCTAAACTTCCTAAAGAGGCTCTTACAGACCTCTGCTGCTGATGGTGTGAAGAAGGTCTCAGTTTAACAATGTTTTTATTTTAAAAAGGCACCGACTTCTCTACATTCCACCAAATAAGCTTCTACAACACCTGGCGAGCCCTCAATAATTTAAGGCAATAATCTTTTATGTAATATTTAAATCACTGCATAATGACATACATCAATAAATCAGCCGTGAATACTGGGGAGTCCATCTGTTCTCAGTTAGATCTGTTACTGGGACAGACAGAAGCTTCAGAAGATGACTCCAAACTATTACCCTTACATTATTCAGGTCTTCAAGAACGAGTATGAAGCCACTGATTATTACAAACTTTCATAAACAACCCACAACCCTGTCATTTGTTTTTTGGGCTGCTGATTTCAAGTAAACTTTCAAACGCTCACTAATACATTTTATTGAATAATTCTAATAAATGGGGATGCACGATATTATCAGCATGGTATCGGTATCGTCTGATATTAGCGATAAAGTCAAATATCGGATATCGGCCATTTCATCAAAATAACTCAGACATAAAAGACATTGTTTTTGTATGACAGTGATAAGGATGCCTGCAGCGCCAGCACAACGTGATGACGTCACATCCGCCTACCTGATCTGATCACGGTGGAGAGTAAGAAGTCAACATGTTGGTGGTGTGGAAGTTTTTTTTTTTTCATTGAGGATGTTGGATTCCAAAGATTTATGGACTACATTGAGCCTCGATACATTGTCCCCAGTTTGAGATATTTTTTTCCGACGTAGCCTTAACCAAGTTACAAGTCGTCATTTCCGATGTCATTGAGAAGCTAATAGCCGATAGCACTTGTTTGAGTTTTACCACAGACATTTGTCGTCGTGTT
>JARVGQ010000547.1:10970862-10986971 GCA_031762355.1 Hypsolebias martinsi | reverse complement strand
TATTACGAATAAAATATTGACATTTGCCATCTCCACATCATTGCATTCAGTTTTTATTCACAATTTGTTTAGTATCCCAACTTTTTTGGAATCCGGTTTGTATAAGTACATGTTGTATCCAACAAACAAAAGTCAAAGTACACTATTTGTAACTGAGCTGAACACTTTGATATTTGACTGTTTTAAATTGCACAAACTTTGAAGAAGTAGTCTGACTGCAAAAAATGCACGGGAGAAACCACAGGTAAACAAGACTACGCATGAATAAAGTATGAAAAAAAACTTTTTTAAATAACTATTCATAAAGATTATGTCACTGACCCTTGACCTCGCTCTCACCTGCACAGGTAGCACAGGCCTTGTGACAGGGTTTGCATTTGTCTTCCTGTGTGTCGTAGTAGAACCCGTCCACACAGCTCCGCTGGCACCGGTTCCCCTGCAGACTGGAGAGGGCGGAGAGAGCATGTGGGACCGTGACACACTCAGTCAATCATGTGACACCATAACAGTGAGTCACTGCCTTCAGACCACAGGCTCGTTTCTCCAACCCACAACCACAACAGCACCACAAGCCCGTGGTGAGCTGAGTCAGCAAACAGTGTGGTCCAGAAACTTCTAGCTCAACAATATGATGTTTGGTCCATTTTAATACTGATTTTGTAAAATACATGTCAAGAAAGATTTTTTTCAAGCTGTATGAGAAGAAATAAAAAGATGACACAGTTAAAATAATAATAAAAAAAAAACAACTAAGCAAAACTGTAGCTTTATCTAATTGCAGCAGTACTGCCGAGAGTGTGTGCACACTGAGCATTAGTATTCTCAGTGGCTGAAAGAGAAAAAGCAATGTTTGCAGAGGAGTTAATTCAAGCATCATTGGAGAATTTGTTTCACCTTGTGTCTATTTTGCATTCTGTGCAGATGCTGTAAGAGGTGCACTTCAAGCAGTTTTCACTGCACTTTCTGCACATATTTGTATCTGAGGGGAAAAAACAAACAATACACAGGGAGTACAGATCAGAGGCACAAATCAATCTTACTCACGCACCTCTAAACTGCAGCAACAGTAAATTAATATTTATTTGCAGGCCCCAAATTGAGGGAGCCGCACATCCCTTGTCCAAATCCTACAGTTTTTTTTTCATATTACTTGTACAGATCCAGAAAATGATTTTTCATTCAACCTGTATTTAAACAGGTTAGCCTTACTGAGTCACGAGGACTCATTTGCAAGAGACCTGTTTTACACAGACAACATATAAAGTACAGACAACAATAAACAACAATAAAATGCAAAAAAAAAAAAAAAAAAAAAGTAGTGTTGTAAAACAATAAAATGAAGATGCCTTACAAAACAAGGTAAAATGCTAAAAACAAGAATACATGTGCTTTGTTTTTATTGACTTTATCAATTGTTTGATAGAGCCACAACAAATAAATATCTATGTTACGTGGCAAATGTTAAAAAGTTACACAAACTGGATTTAAAAATGTAATTTTAATCATAATTTCAAGCAGTTTTAGTTTTAGTCTCCGCTTTGGAAGGAGCCATATGGGAAGTGACGTCATGCCAGCGATGCGATAACTCGAGATCGCCAGATTTCTATTTCGCAAGACCCGAGGCATTTTCAAAAACCAGCAGTTTCATGGAGAAAATAGCCCCATTGCTCATCTGTTCTCACCTCCTTCTGAACAAACAAACAATCCCCCACCTCCTTTCTGATTGAGACCTGAAATTATTTGTCAAGTACCAAAACATCTACAGGAAGAAGAAGAAAAGGTTGCAGAAGTTGAAGGAAGTTTGGCAGCGATAGAGACACATTGACAACGGGAGTGAGAAATGAGATTTGAAAGATTTGTGACATTTAGCATGATTTGATTTTATAGTTAGGGTTTAGTGTGTTGTGCAGCATTTAGTTTAGTCTGTTTTAGTGCGTTTGAGTCAAAACTACATGGTGATTTTTCAATGTGATCCTGCAGCTTCTGTTTGAGATTATTCCGTCTCCCCACCATCACAGACATCTACACCTCCAGATGCAGGAAGATGGCCACCTGCATCATGAAGGACCCCACTCACCCAGCATGCACACTTTTAGCCCCGCTCCCCTCAGGCAGGAGGTTATGGCTATTTAAGTGTAGAACCACTAGACTGAGGAACAGCTTCTACCCTGAAGCTGTTAGACTCATCAACCCCTAATCAGGATTGTCACTGTGAAAAAAAAAATCACTGTAATGCAACTTTGATTGTTGATATGTGCTGCTGATTATCCATGCTGATAATCTCATGCTGCTGATTTATTTCATGCCGCTATATTCATTCATTCGTATTCATCCACCCACAAAGACTCATGTTCGTGCTGCTGTTGTTCGGTGTATTGTTTTGCACTTATTAGTGACTAGCGTATATCTTGGATCTTTTAGCGTACCATTGGACGTTTGTTTGAGCAAGACTGGCAAACATGCAGCTCTCGAGCCGCATGCGGCTCTTTGATGGCTCCTTTGTGGCTCTTTTTTCTTAAATTGTTGTTTAAAAAATATTCTGTGATAATCCTGAAATGTCCCACATTCCTTGAAGGTAGCACTGGCAAAAGCTGTGTAACCCGCATAATGCGCAGGTAGAATTCAGTTAAGTTAGCACTATGGATCTTCGTAGCTGAGTCAGGAAAACAAAAAGCAAAGCGTAAATATGAAGAGGAGAACAGAACATTTCTGCCAGAAAGGGAAGAGTTATATTTTTATGGCAAAAATGGGAGACTGTTTTTTCAGACTTCACTGTCTCACTTTAAAGCATCAAACTTCGAGCATCATTTTCACCTCTATCCATCCAAACACAGGCACAGAGTTCCCCAAAGATTCAACAATTCATAAGCATAAGGTAAACTTCTTGAAAAATCAAGTAGAGAAGCAGACACAATGTTTCCAGAAACTTATGAAACACTCGGAGACTGTTATTTGGCATCATATCAGGTGGCATGTAACATTGCTTGCGCTTAGGTGCTGATCGTAAAATTTGAATATCATGAAAACGCTTATTTATTTCAGTAATTCCATTCAAAATGTGACACTTGTATTTTATATTCATTCATTACACACCAACTGATATATTTCAAATGTTTATTTATTTTAATGTTGATGATTATAACTGACAACTAATGAAAACCCAAAATTCAGTACAGATGAAGCAGCCTCCCAGTTGGAGATGCTTGAACTTTGCAAGGATGACATACTGAAATGTGTTATGAGAGAAGGAACCACAGAGTTCTGGAAAAGTGTGCCCACAGACAAATATCCCATTGTAAAACAGGCTGCACTCAAGCTAATGTCAATGTTTGCATCAGCATTTGTCTGTGAATCAAGTTTTTTTCTTTACTTAAGCAAGTGAAATCTAAACAATGTTCTGTTCTTACTGATACACATGTGAAAGAGTTGCTTTGAGTAGCCTCAACGGAGAACAAGCCAAACTTAAAGACACTTGAAAGGGCCTAAGAAAAAGAACTAAGGACTAAGAAAAAACAATTTGAGCAATATGTGTTATAAAGCTAATCTCAAAATTGCTGTTTGGCTCTTTAAAGTGATGATGGACTTAATTTGCCTCTTAATGCTGAACTGGTTCGCCACCCCTGGTTTAGAGTACTGTATATCTTAAGCCCTATTTGCATGGGATTACCTAAGGACTACAAGTACTAAATGAATTACTCCCCAACGTCTGCTTTTTATGTGGCGCATTCTCACCGGATAACCAAATCCTGAGATTTAGCAGAAATTTACAGACATCTTCTAGATATGATGTTAACGCGCTGCAAGTCACATTAAGCTCAGATGGACAAACTGTCACCGGCCGTGCGCGTCCGCTGACCCACCGATTGAAATGGACTTGCGACTTGTCCAGCGTGTCCCCCACCTCTCGTACAATGATGGCTGGACATGGGCACCAGCGACCCCCGCTACCCAAAAAGGAAAAGCGGGTAAATATAATGGATGGATGGATGAGGGATCAGCTGATCACACGTGTATTTCTGTGCCTGCTGTCATCTGCGGTGAAGGAAGTAGCAACATCTACAAAAGCTGAAGCAAGCAGCACATTCATTTAAAATAACCCTGTAATTTATTTTTCCAAATGATTTTGCTTAAACAAAAACAAAAATCGCCTAATTACGTATCGGACCTCGCCCATTTCTGTCCAAATCACAGAGATGCCTATTTGCATTGGATTAGTATTATCACAGGACTTCAGAGTTCAGCAAAGTATAGTAGGTAATTTGCGGGGGAATTTTTACTTTACAAATAAATTACTGACATGGCCGATTTGCACGGGATTAACAACACAGACAATCTCCGTAATTATTACAAATAGCATGTGGTCCCTTGGTAAAACTAATCCCGTGCGAATAGGGCTTTAGTTTATTTCTTAGATCCTTATTTACTGTTTCTTTTACACTTTATATTTTTGCTATTGTTGGATGTAACTGAGACCTTGTGTATACAATTTCGTTCCACCTCATGTCCCACATGTGACGCAAATGACAATAAAGAACCTTGACCTTGAGATGAGGGATGGAGCCACAGAGTCAGAACTTTTCAGACATAAGAGGCAGAGATAAAAAAGAAAAACAGAACCTGAGACAGAGTGAGGACTTTGACGAGGAAGTGGGAGAGCCATTATTTGTTTTAGAAGAGGAGAGGACGAGCGCACTGACTGGTGTGTTTGCTTAAGGGTTTTTAAGCACTTGTGTGGCCTGAATTAAAAAAAAAAAAAAAATCTTATCATCACCATATTCTACGACAGTGCCCTTAAGAGCATTTGGGGCAATAATAGTGGGTGTTGGACTTACACTCAATGGTATGTCGTCTGAATTTTCAAATTAATGATTACCGTGAACAAAAAATGGAAAATAGGAGTTGAAAGTCCAACCATGATCGAGGTAGTAGCCGTCCCCACAGGTGGCTGTGCAGGTATTAGCCTCTTCCGTAAGGTGATGACCAGGCTGACAGGAAGTGCACTGGTCACTACGACTTCCTGTGCAGCTCTCACACGAAGAGTAGCACTTTTTACAGCGCCGATGGTCTCCCCAGAATCCGCTGGGACACTCTGATACACATAGTCTATCGGACAAGGACACAACAAAAGAGATAGAGGGCATAATATAAATAGAATGCAGTGCTTTGCAAATCTCATGAACCCATATGTTCTTTATAATGAACCATATTTAATACATCAAATGTTAAACCAAGAAATGGTACAATTTTTAGCAAAACAATTTGAAAATTATGGTAGCAACACCTCATAAAAGGTGAAAATAGGCAACAAAAGGCTGTAAAGTAAATGGTTTGAAAACATTCATGAAGTATGTGGCATCTATGGTTTCCAAGAAGAATGTCCAATTTCCTTTTATCTGAAACAAAACGGTTTTCCATTTTGCCTCAGTCAATTTTAAATGAGCTTTTGCCCAGAGTAGATGGTGATACTACTGGATCGTGCTCACACTTTCTTTGCACGATATAGATTTATCCAGTAATCATGGATGGCACAGTCTGATTGGTGGAAGAGTTCCTGAGCCCATTCAGGTTTGTCCATATTGAAATCAGACTGTGATTTTTACCCATGAGTAAAGAGATTTCTCCAGATTCTATCATTCGTTAGATCATTGGGATGTTGAAATACTCTTCACTATGTTTAATTAAGAAAATATACTGTATTCTGAAGTTGTTCCACTATTTTAGGTGCAGTTTTTCTTTCCTAAGATTGACCAACTCTTGCCCAGCTTTACTTCTGAGAGATTCAGGGTATTCAAAATGTTCTTTCAGTCTTCTTACTGATGATGCTAAGGTGCCTTACACTGGTAGTTGCAAAATGCTCCTCCAGTTATTTCTTATTTCTACCATTTACTTTTACAGCTTTTTGATGTTCCTGCCCCAACTTTGGTTTAAATATGTTACATCAAATGTATAATTGTCTCCCCTCCCCTCTTTTTTTTCCATTATGAATAAAATATAAATTAATAAGATTTGCAAATTACAGAATTCTGTATTTTTTTTCAGAGCTGAGTTTGTAAATAACTGCATGTTATTTTAAAATGGAACATTTGGCAGCTAGAACAACCACGTCATGTTGTTCATATCATCTAACTGCAGTCTTCCCTGTGTGATCATGCTAACCTTGAGTTGTTCTTGAACTTGAGAAAAAAGTGCAAACATGTGACACACTGCTGTGGGCTGGGCCCGTCACAACCGTCATCATTGCATTCTGGGTCACAGGGTCCTGCAAGGGAAAATGCAGCTAAAGTCAAAATCATGGCAGCTACAACAATCCCTCTGCAAAATGCTTTTTCAATGGAATCATATGCTATACTAGTGAGTAAAAACTGCATGAAGCTGTTATGTAAAAAGCTCCAATCTAGAACAAGGGTAGGCAGGGTGTATGAGTCACCATTGTATGCCTCTGTGAGATCTGTATCCTCTGAGAACTCAGCTGATCGGGGTCGCTGACGATGCATGTGATACGGCTGCTCTGCAGTGCCATAAATCACCAGAGACCACTTCTTTAGCATCCCTGTGAAACAACGGAGGGCAAGAAAACAGGTTTGTCCCACGAGCGCTGCTCTGCGTTTCTGTTGCTGCTGCTCAGAGTTTAGTGTATCTAGGTCTTGCACTGTGGAGATGCCACAAAAAGAAAGAACCAACCTCTATTAGCAGTGACTTGCTTCTGAGACGGAGTATTCATGATTTTCAAAGTCCACTTCCCTGCTGCCTGCTCCCCCCAGCAATGAGTCGTCATGAACTCCCAGTCCTGAAATCCCTCAGTGGAGTTGTCTAAAGGTCTAAACCAACACAAAACATATTTGTAAAGTTATATTTTTTATAGATTAGAAAATTATTTAAAGACAGCATTGTTTAATCAATAAAAATATATATTTTAGAAGAGTTTATACAAGAAACTGCAACCTGGGACATGAGAAAACCTCCATTTTAATAAGTGTCGTTGTTTATGCCTGGAAATTAATTTTTTACATGAATACATCATATTAAAAACATTTTAAGGCAACATTCTTTTCTGCCAAATGAAGAAAACCATTACACAAGCAGCTCAATGAAAATAGCTACAGTATATTTTTGAAGAACTTCAAACATAAAAGGTTAGTAGATGCTTGTCTGAAGAGGAATTCTAAAAGATCTCCAAATGATTTGAAATGAACCAGTCTCTCAAAAAAGAAAATCATCTTTGGATTACCAAGATCCAAATTAAGCCTGAAAGTAGGTTGTTTGTCAAAAGTCTGTATGCAGCCCGTTCAACTGTCTTCTCCAATAAGCAGGAAATTACTCATCACTGACCTGCTTGGGAATTGTGTCAGATAGAATTAGAGCATTTGAACAAAACTGACCAATATTCATGAAAAAACATGCCATTTCAAATTTAATCACTTTTTTGGGGGCATTTCTGTTGACAGATAAGTATGACTCTTTAAAATGGCAATTTTTGCACAAAGCTTCTGAGTTGTAGCGAGATTGAAAAAAGCAGAAACAAAAGATATGCTTGTGCTAACCAAAGATCCTTTTTTTAATTAGGTGGACCTAATTCCAACTGTGAAGCACAATGCTAGAAATGTTATGATTTGAGGTTGACTTGCATACTGGGATATGTGTTGCCACAGATCTTTATAAGCAGTAGTGCTCCGACACTGATTAATCTTTAAAAAACTATACAATTAGAAAAAAATAGTCTCCAATTTCACAAAAATATTAAGCTTAATTTATTTATTTTTCTTTATTATTTAGTTGCTGTACATATTACTGTACATATTTCCCTCTTATGATTGTTTATTTTTGATTGTCCAAGGAAAATCTACTGTTGCTGTTGTCACCATTCTTAGTTTGTAGCCAGGTCTCTCTTGTAAATGAGTCCTCGAGGCTCAATGAGATTAACCTGCCTAAATAAAGGTTGAATTAATAAATTTAAATACGTTTTGGCCGCGCCACATTTTTAATGGCTCTAACCGCAAGCAAAACCTCTCATGAACCAGTGAACAGGCTGATAAAACAGAATCATCTGGATCTACAACTGATTATCAACCCAATTTAAGATGGCCGCCACAGTCGGCTGTTGTTAGCAAAGGTGTTGGCAGCACGATGGCTCAGTGGTTAGCATTGTTGCCTCACAGTAAGAAGGTCCTGGGTTCAATCTCCGATTGGACCTGGGGTCTTTTGTGTGGAGTTTGCATGTTCTCTCCGTGCTTGTGTGGGTTTTCTCCAGGTACTCCTGTTTCCTCCCACAGACCAAAAACATGCATTTGACTTCAGGCCCAGGCCTCCCTTGCAAAAGAGATCAGTGATCTCAGTGGGATTTGTCTGGTTAAATAAAGGTGAATAAATAATAAAATGAAGACAAAAATGTCTATAATTCAGCCAGTTTTATAAATCTCAGCTACAGCTTGGTGTAGTGGCTGAGAGTCATCTTCAACACGGACTCCGATCATGACTTCTGCAGATTTATGAGATTACACGTCATTATTTTCAAATGTAGAGGAAAATGATGATAACTCTGTGATTTCTCATCAGAATGATCTTGGTGTTATCTGACATGAAATGAAACAGGCAATATGCATTTAAAGGATGCCAGGCCTGCGTTTTATTACTAATAAGGATAAACAGGATAATTTAGCTTTGATTCTTGTAATTTACTGAAAATCCTTCATATGAATTTGATTCATTTGATTTACACTGACCTTGTTTTTAAAACGAGGCATTGCTTGTTGCTTATTTTCTGGTTGCTGCAGATGATTGGCCCCATTTAATTTTATATTTCTGTGTGTTTAAATTTTATAATAACACAAAAATGCAAATCATAGCATCAATTTGGAGCTCATGGAGCACCTCTGTTTTTTCAGGAGCGGACTGCGATGTGGATTCTGCCGCCCGCTTCATCGCCGCCGCCTTCGTCTCGCTCAACAAAACGCCCAGCAAGCTCATCTACCATCACTTCACCACGGCAACGGACACGTCCAACATCCAGGTCGTCTTCCAGGTGGTTATGGACACAATAATTAAGGAAAACCTGGAAGCCGTGTCGCTCCTGTAGCCGCCAGCCGGGACTCTTTGGACATTAAATTGTGTTATCTTAAGACTGAAACTTAAAAAAATATATATATATTTAGATGAACGGAACATGAAAATCTATTTGTCCCTGATCTGTGATCATTTATGAAAAAAAATGAAGACAAAAACTCTTGGAAGATGTTTCTCGATTTTGAGCCTTTTAAACGTTGCCAAGAATGTCGTTAAAATGTTTTATTTACTGTACAACCAAACTCAACAGGATTTTATGTGTGTGTGCAGAGAGGTTTACTGTTTAAAAGCCTCCCAGCAGAAGTCACTCATGCAAACTGTTGTTTTCCACCTCTGTGTCTCTGCTGAGCGTCACATCCGTCTAATGAGGCGGTTATCGCCGGTAAAACGCGCCTATTTGTTCTGCTTCACATCCCTCTCACAGCAGGAGTTTTAATCTGTCTGCAGTGATGCTGAGAAACTCATTTACAGACGCTTATACTAGAAACATCCCAGAGGAACCGCTTGACTCAGCTTTCATTTCCCTCCTTTTACCTGCGAGGGTTATTGTTCCACATGAATGTCAGACTGCTGCCTCTGTCTGATTTGCAGCATTATCTTTGTTTTGAAGGATCATAATAATTATGTTATGGAAATGACTGATACAGTTTGAAGTGAGATGCTGATAAAAGAGGGAAAAATGCCCCCAAGTGCCTCAGAATGAAGCATTGTGATTTAAATACTTAATTTGTGAAAATTTCACCTGCTTTGAGACTGTTCCTCTTATTTGTAGATTATCACACTGTTCAAAGTTGAAGTGCACTGAACCTGCAGTATAATAAATGTGAAAACAGCTTTTAACACGTTGAGTCCACTGATTTATATGTTTCAAACGACTGAACGTGGAAAATTGCAATAAAGACACCCACCTTACACGTTGGTTGTTCAGTTTAATAAATAAATAATTTCCAGGAAATGTGGACAACAGAGCCTTCTGGACATTAAATACAATGTTGGTGACAGATGAATGAACAGAAAGGATGGCGCAGCTCCTGGAGACGTAATCAACTAACATTTTTTTATCTACGTTTCTGTTGTAACTCCACTCAACCAAAGCAAAAGGGAACATTTATGTTTTAATAAAGAGAAAACATTCAGGATCTGCAGCAGGTTTTCCTCCCAACCCTCTCTTCCATGACTTCTTTTGTTCGGTTTCATCTCTCCGTTTCAGAAGAGCTCTCCGCGGTGTTGGAGGATGATCCTCACGCGGACAGGCAGTCCAGGGAGTCCAGGGTGAGGAGGACGTCAGCCTGACACTGGAAGGTTCCGGATCCGTCCTGCAGCAGCTCGCAGCTCTTCAGGTTCGGAGAGATGTCCTTCAGACAGATGGCCTGCAGGAGACGGGGATGAAACTGTTTGTGAAAAAAAAATTCTCCCAGTATGGCTCAATAATTCAAATCTTGTAACCTTTGCAAAGTTTGCGCTTCTTTGACCGTAAGCTAAAATAAGTTCTGCGCTTTTACGCACGAGCCTTTTCAGTTATTTATTTTATTTGTGCATGCAAAGCACAACATCAAACAAACAAACAAAAAACGTATTTTCATGAATCAAATCTGTTAAACATAGTGGTTTACAGATATTAGTGCGGACAGAACAGTCTGGTGCTGAGTGGAACAGGATTTTACGCATTTTTTTTTTTTTTTTTGCGCTTATCTTTCCTATAAATAGATAAATTCCTTTAAACAGAAACAGTCCGTCCACCTGATCGGTACTTACCATGTTTTTAAGAATGGAGATTTGCCTGTTAGCCTCTGGGATCACGGTGTTACCTGCCACCTCCTCGCTCTCCGTCACCGTCTCTGCGCTCTCGGCTCTCCGGACGTACGGAGACCTCCTGATCCCGGAGAGCAGACCGGAGGCGCGACCCACCGAGTAGTAACTGGGCCCAGCGGACTGCTTGTACCAGGCTTCGACTGACTGACAGGACACGAGTAGAGACACTCCGACACACACCACGGCGAACCTCACAGACCTCTCCATGTTTGGGATCGTCTTGGCACTTCTTCTATTTTACGCACGGGAAGAAGACGCAGCTCCTCAGGTCCGAGTCTTTTGATTTCGTTCGACTTGGAAAACTTTCTGGCTCTTATAAAGGCTGACTGGGAGAGAGATGCCGTGACACAAGACTTTCATCAAATCAGAGCTGAGGTAGGCGGATGATCTGTCTATAGAATAGGTGGGGTGGAGGTGAAAGTCCTGATTGATCTGCTATGGATAGTCTGGAGCCAGTGGGAAGGTGTGTGTGTGTGTGTGTGGAGTCTATAAGAAGGTCAGATCTTTTGTGACTCTTGGAGAACAGTCAAATGTATTTCTAATCTAATGAACAATAAAGATCCTCACATGTTGATTCAAATTGTTCACTTTAAGCAGAAAATGTGTTTCAAAAGGGTTTTCTTTCTGTATAGAGTTAAAAAACAAACAATGTAAACCCTTGTGAAGATTGATTATTGGTCCTCAGAGGCTAAGCATCATGAACTCCTCTGCCTGTGTATAATTAGCTGATCAGTCTTCATCTGCTCAGCTGAACAATAAAAACCGTTCAGCGGTGTGTAATGTTGGCTTTCCATGATGCAGCTTCATGAGGCGGTCGTGATGATGGAAAGTCGTCCTTAAACGTGTGAAACGGATTCAGAAATAACTGACTTGAATGAGGAGTCTACAGTAACAAAGGATGCACTGAAACAAGGAAACTCAAATAGTTTATTTCACATCTTTAAAAGCAGCACAAATTTACAAAAATATATATAAAAAAATAATTTCCTGCACTTCCAAGACGAGTGAAAGTACCATCAGAGTCCGTTGAAGAGAGGTCTGCAGCGTGGCTCCAGTTTGTCCTCCAAGACATAGTCTGGTCCACAGACCCAGGGGTCTCCAGTGTCCCACTGCCACTTCTGCAGAAGCTGCTTCAGGTTCTCCAGGATGGAGCTGTAGACTGGATCTGAGACCAGGTTCCTAGTTTCCAGTGGGTCAGCTCTGCATTTGTTCAAATTAAAGCATGATTAGATATGTTTTTTTAACAGAAACCAAAGTCCTAAATTTGTTCACAAAGAGTAAAACACTTTTACTTTCTCCACATGGCGTCTCAGTAAAGTTCATTTTGTCAGACAACTTCAAAAATACAGTTTTAAAATGCACAAATAATATATTTTATTCACCAGCAGCCTTTGGCATTTATAGACTTTACAGTTAAAGGAAATGATCTGTTCCATACAGTTTCATTTTGCTGAGTCAGCATTTACTGTTTTCTGGTTTTGAGTTTCTTCAGTTCATTTTTGTAGTGTACATAATTTGTGCTTTTCTTTAATAGCTATATTTATATTTCAAACTGTCAGCTCAATAGAGAATAAATAACTTTTTGTATTTGTAACTCTTGTTTTTTTTATATTTAGCGTATTTACAAAAGATTTCCACTTAAAAATACATCATCTGATCCCTTAAAATCCCTAAAAATCCCTTTGAAATCCACCTCAGCATACTTGCTCTACTTTTTTAGCTACATTTAGTTTTTATTGGTTTTCCTACAGATTTCTTAATGTTACCTTTTAGCAACAGTTTTGCTAACTTTAATGTTTAGCTACAGTATTGCAAATTTTAGCTTTAAACTACAGTTTCTCATTTTAGCTTAGGGTTACTAATTTAATCCCTCTTGATATTAGTGACAGTTTTGCAACTTTTAGCTAGTGTTTTGTTACGTTTAGCTTTTAGCTAGTGTTTTGCTATGTTTAGCGTATACTGCTTTTTTTTCTTTTTCTAATTTTGTCTTTTAGAGACAGCTTTGGAAGGCCCCGCCTTCGGCTACAACCCATGGTACTTTGCACCCAAAACGTATGGCCCCTCCTGCAGGTGGTGGCCCCCGAGGAAGGCAAACTCGTGATGCTCATTTGGGTTGAGATTGACCGGGCCTCATGGGCAGAGACCCGGTCACCAGGCGCTCGCTGACGAGCCCCACCCCCAGGCCTGGCTCCAGGGTGAGGCCCCGGTAACTGAGCAAGGGCCACTGAGTTTCTTGATGTTATCTGTATGAATCTTTGGAGTTGCTTTTTGTCTGGCCTGTCACCTAGGATCAATCTGCCTTGGGAGACCCTACCAGGCCTCCCAGGCAGATATGCTGCCTACGACAGCATAGCTCCAATGGATCATTCAGAAGCTCAAACTCCTCCCACACAATAAGGTGGTGATTCATGGAGGGGTTGGGGTTGGTCTGTCCATAACCAGAGCCGAGGTCACCGAGGTAGTTAAAAAACTCCATGATGACCGGGTTCCGGGGATGGATGAGATGAGTCCTGAGTTCCTCAAAGCTCTGGATGTTGTGGGGCTGTCTTGGTTAACACATCTTTGTAACGTCACGTGGACTGGACAGTGCCACTGGATTGGCAAACTGGGGGTGGTGGTTCCCCTTTGCAAAAAGGAGGACAGTAGAGTTGTGTTCCAATTACAGGGGCATTACTCTCCTTAGTCTCCCTGGTCAGGTCTATTCAGGGGTACTGTAGAAGCGAGTCCGATCACTGGTCAAACCTCAGATCCAGGAGGAACAATGCGGGTTCCGTCCTGGCCATGGAACACTGCCTCTTTATCCTGACTAGAGTCATTGAGGGGTCTTGGGAGTTTGCCCATCCAGTCTACATGTGTTTTGTGGACTTGGAGAAGGCGGTGGACCGTGTTTCTCGGGGTACACTGTGGGCGGTGCTCCGTAAGTATGGGAGTGGGGGGCCAATTGCTATGGGCTGTTCAGTTCGAGAGTTTGGTTTGCGTTGCCGGCAGTAAGTCGAACCCCTTTGGGGTGGGAGTTGGACTCTGCCAGGGCTGCCCATCGTCACTGATTCTGTTCATAACTTTTATGGACAGAATTTCTCAGCACAGCCAGGGGCTGGAGGGATTATAGTTCGGTGGCCTCAGGATTCAGTAACTGCTGTTTGCAGATGATGTGGTCCTGTTGGCGTCATCACGCCATGACCTTCAGCTCTCAGTGGAGCAGTGTGCAGCCGAGTGTGAAGCGGCTGGGATGAGAATCAGCTCCTCCAAATCTGAGGCCATGGTCCTCAGTCGGTAAAGGGTGGATTGCTCTCATCGGGTCGAGGGTGAGGTTCTGCCTCAAGTGGAGTTCAAATATCTCGGGGTTTTGTTCACAAGTGACGGAAGAATGGAGCGTGAGATTGACAAGACAGATTGGTGTAGTATTGTGGACTCTGTACCGGTCCATTGTGGTGAAGAGAGAGCTGAGCTGTAAGGCAAAGCTTTGTTTACGGGTCGGTCTACTTTCCTACTCCCACCTATGGTCACAAATTCTGAGTAGTGACCGAAAGAATGTGATTGTGGATACAGGTGGTCAAAATGAGTTTTCTCTGCAGGGTAGCTGGACTCTCCCTTGGAGGTAGGGTGAGAAGTTCAGTTATCTGGGAGAGACTCGGAGTAGAACCGCTGCTCCTCCACATCGAGAGGAGCCAGTTGAGGTGGTTCAGGCATCTCGTAATGATGCTTCCCGGGCGCCTCCCTAGGGATGTGCTTCAGGCATGTCAGACCGGGAGGAGACCTTGGGGAAGACCCAGTGCATTTTGGAGAGATTACATCTCTCAGTTGGCCTGGGAACAACTTGGAATCCTCCCAGAAGTGGTGGAAGAGGTGGCTGTGGAAAGAGATGTCTGGGATTCCCTGCTCAGGTTGCTGCCCCAGCGACCCGACTTCGGAATAAGTCGAAAATAATGGATGGATGGATGGCTGAATAGATGGATGGTTGGATGGACTTATTTTTCAAGGTATCACGCTGATAGAGGGTATTTCCAGTTCCTCCTCTTCGCCTCGCAATGGGGGGACACATTTTTTTGAGTGCACTCCTCAGCATGAAAGAGGTGACTGATTGGTTGTGTCAGGGTCTGTTTTGTGTTTTATTCATCTAGTTTCTGTGATTCTTGTAGTTTTGTTTTTACTTGTGTTTCAGCTTCCCAAGTGTCCCCCCTTCCCCCTTCAGCTCTGGCTCCTCCCACTCTCACCTGATCCTGATAGTCTCTCCGCAGGTGTTGTTCGTTTCTCCCTCATTAGTTTCTGTGCATTTTGCTTTTTACATCCATTCATATTTTTCACCTTAGAGTCCTCCTAGAGTTTTTCATTTGTGAGTATTTTGTGTTCCCTCCAGTTTTTTTTTGTTGACTTCTTGTTTAATAAAGTTGGAGTTCTTTTAAATTCGAGCATTTTTGAGTTTTTGTCTGCACCCTGGGTTCAACTCCTCTCAAAACATGATCAATTGTGACTGACACATTAGTTATCTGGTTCCTGCATCTGTCTAAGACGTTTGCACCATGTCAATTCAATACATCTACCGTTACACCCCTACTCTGTATTGGCTGCTGTATTTTGTTATTTTGCTTGGATTTTAGGAAACACAGCTATAGACAAAACCAAGGGTAGATTTTATGTTTTATAGGCTTTTACAAAATTGGTAAACTGAGGAATAGAACATATCATTGTATACAGTATTTATTTAGAAACTGTGCAAGACTTACATTTTCATTGTGGGAGTTTTCTGACATTGGATGCTTATGCAAAAATACTGGTTGCTATCCCCCTTCAGCCCTCAGGTGAATTTGCATGTGTGTCCTGGTTTATCAGGGTACTTGGTAATGAGACATCACAAAATCTGTCTGTGTGTTTATACATAGCATTTAGGCATCACCAAGGGGCTTGCCTGGGTTGGCTCTAACCATTAAGAGTGAAGGCATGATATATGAAGTAAGCTTAGGAGAGTAACTTGTGTGTGCTTTGACTGATCCCAAGACAATCCCAATTTAATTGTGCATTAAAGACCATGCACTGCGTCATTTATTACATTGTTTATTTATCCCCCCTTCTCCTGCCTCATACACAAGCAGCCCTCCTACCCCATCCCCATCTGAGTTCTAATTAATCCTTCACAGAAATCTCAACTTCATTAACTTGGGCAGCTTCAGGCCTCAGCCGGGGTTAATTACGAAAATAAAAATGGAAATATTTCATTCTGAGCAAACAAACAGTGGGTG
>JARVGQ010000547.1:10939642-10952595 GCA_031762355.1 Hypsolebias martinsi | reverse complement strand
AAAAACAGAATTACATTAGAAAAAACAGAATTACATTAGAAAAACAGAATTACATTAGAAAAAACAGAATTACATTAGAAAAACAGAATTACATTAGAAAAAACAGAATTACATTACAAAAAACAGAATTACATTAGAAAAAACAGAAAAAACAGAATCACATTAGAAAAAATAGAATTACATTAGAAAAAACAGAAAAAAACAGAATCACATTAGAAAAAATAGAATTACATTAGAAAAAACAGAATTACATTAGAAAAAGCAGAATTACGTTGGAAAAAACAGAAAAAATAGAATTACATTAGAAAAAACAGAATTACATTAGAAAAAACAGAAAAAATAGAATTACATAAAAACAGAATTACATTAGAAAAAACTGAAAAAATAGAATTACATTAAAAAACAGAATTACGTTAGGAAAAAACAGAATTACATTAGAAAAAACAGAAAAAACAGAATTACATTAAAAACAGAATTATATTATAAAAAAACAGAATTACATTAGAAAATAACAGAATAACATTAGAAAAACAGAAAAACTAGAATTGTATTAGAAAAAAATGGAATCGCTACAGGAAGCTTTTTTTGTTTGTTTTTACTTTATTAACAGCAGAAAACTTCCTTTTTGGCTTAATGTAACTGTTGTTTCTAATGTTGTTCATTGACACCTTAGGGCCACTGTACTTTCCTGCTTCATCTGAAACTCTTAACTCTGCTTGAGTCGACTGGATCATCCCCTCACCCCCAACACACACACACACACACACACACACACACACACACACACACACACACACACACACACACAGCCTTCGCTCACGGGGGGCACATCCAACAGGGGGCACTTGTGTCGCGGTCAAAGCCCGTGTGGGGCCCCATGTGAGGCTCCTTACTGTGGCCCCCCATAAATCATCAGGCTGAGCTATGTTTACATGCACATAATTTTGACCAGATTGAAATGTTTCAGATTAAATAATTCAAATGTATCATGTACGTGGGCACAATCTGTTCATGACGAGCGTTTACATGCACCAAGCTTTTATTCAGAACAGAAGTACTGACATGCGCAGTGTGGTAAACTTTCCTTATCAAACCACCAAAGACGTTCTACTTCCGGTTTACTTCCGGGATGAACGTAAACTAATCTGATCATATAAAGTGGACCTGCGACAGGTTTTAATGACGGTGGAGACGTTCCTGCACCCCCTGATGAGCTCCAGGTGACACAGGTCATTTTGAGCTCTGTCAAAGTTTCTATTAGAAATGTTGTGTCGCTCACCCACTAGTTTTGCTTCCCTGATATGCTAATACTATTAGCATCACCCAGGTGGAAAGACGTGAGGTTGACAGGTCACACATGAGCAGTCAGGTCAGTTTTCCATGATCAAAATAAAATGCTCAGATTAAAATGCTCAGATTAATGTGTTTACATGTGCACCGTTCAGATTATGAATCAGCACAAACCATCCGTCTCGTTCGGATTACAAATTCTTTCTGACTGAGCTGAATAAACATAGAAATAATCAGAATAGGGCGTTCACATGACGCATTTTTATTCTGAATGGCCGTTTACTCCGATTACCGTAGTTACACATGCTAGAGACACACACACACTAATCTGCAGCCAGGTGTTCACTTCAGGTGACTGCTGTTGCTTTCAGTGACCGATGCAGCTGCAGCTTTTCCAAAAGGTTTCCATCAAAAGTTATTCTAAAGCTCAATCTTTTGTTCTGAAACAGCAACACATCTTTTCAAGTGTTTATCTAAATTAACATTTTTTATACAATTAAAAATGATTAAAAAATATTCAAAATAAAAACGTGCAAAAACTGGTTAAATCCAGGGAATAATTATGTTTATAAATGTTCTCATAAAGGGTCAGTCAGGTTTTGTTTTTTTTTTGTGGGGGTTTTTGACTTTGGGGGGTTGCACAGGTGGAAACCCACTTTTCAAAAATCCAATAAAAACATAAATTATTTAATTCAACCTTTATTTATACATGTTAGTCCCACTGAGCCTCGAGGACTCATTTACATGAGAGACCTGATTTTAATAAAGAGTGATGACAACAACAATAGACGATCATAAAGGATGTGTACAATGTTGTTTTTTTTAACAAACAAAATAAAATAATAATTAAAAGCATAATTAAAAGGAAAGGTAGCGAAAAACAGCTAGATTGCAACGCAGAGTAGAAAACTGAAAACAGGAACATGTCTGCATTGGTTTTTAACAGGAGCTCAACAGATGTTTGAAGCCATTTAGAGAGGTCAAGGTCGAGATCTTCAGATCTTTTTGCAAGATATTCCAGGAAACATGAGCAGAGTAGAAGACTCTTTTGCCTATTTCAGTTCTCACTGAGGGAACACTGCAGGTAATAATGTCCTGAGAGTGCACGCTGTAGCTGCACTCACGCAGTGACATGTAGAAGGAGATGTATGAAGGCAGCAGACCACATAAACATAGTTAGTACTTAAATGAAATAAAACATGTCAGGGTACTTAGAAAACAGTTAAATTATTTTATAAAAGATTATTTCTGTAGTGCTCGTCTCTGCAGCAGCTGTGTTCCATGTTTTAATCATGTCGTATCAAACCCATTCACATAGTTGGACACAAATACACAAAGTTTATCACAGTTCTTAACAAACATTTATTACTAAACAAAAGTTGAACAAAGCTATAAGTTACACTGATGATTTCTTTGGTTGATGCTCTGCAGCTGGGTCGTGGGACATTTTTCTCTCTCCATATTTTCCTCGCCCGCTCAGATGAGCACACCTCTAACGTCTGCTCCTGTAACATTTTGCACAAATGTTTTATTTTTATTCATTTTTTACTCACCGTGCTTCAGTAACTGCAGCAGGCCAGTGCAGCATCTTCTGTCTTCTCTCGGTTGTCACTTGTAGAAATTGAATTCTCCAGCGACATGTTTTGACCGTGTTCTTCACAGCGTTGACGCAGTGCTGAGCAGTTTTCTGCTGCTTGAACGTAACGTGAAGAAACGGATGTGTTTGAGTTTTCACGGCAGCGTTTGATGGTCAATGGGACGTTTTCGTCAGCGAAACCAAACTGAAGGGATTTTATCAGAAAGATGCCAGCGATTGGTTCAAACTGTGACTTTGAGCAAAGTTTGATGGATTTGTATCAAATTGTTTGATACAACACCGCAAGGTGTTAGAATAAAAGCAACATTTTTAACAACTTAAACTTAAATCAATAATGTATTTATTTACATCTGGTGATTTTAAAGAATCATGATATTCATAAAAAACAATTTATATGGTACATTAAGTCTAAAATGCTATTTATCAATAAAGTTAAAAAAATGTTCTCAGTTTTTGGACATTTCAGTGTTTTAATATACAGTATTTACTGTATTTTACTTAAGGTGTACCAGATTATAAGGTGCATTAAGCGAAACAAAACAGTCAGATAAGTCAAACTTTATTCAACTCATTCACAGTAACTCTCAACATTGTTCAGTTGTACCACATAAAATGGGTCTGAGGTCAGTAAGCACAACCAGAGTTAATACTTAAGGCACAGTGGATTATAAGGCTCACTATTGAGAAAATTAAAAGATTTTAAGTGCGCCTTATAGTCCGAAAAATATGGTAAAACAAGAATTAGTTCTGTTTGAATAAATCAACTCTTCACATCAGTTGTGGTTTTATTGAACCAGTGAAAAACGTGCGGCAACATAGTTTAATTAAATGAAAAGGAAGATTTTTATTTCCGGTTCCAGAAATGTTGCATTTTTGGAGCTTTCTGCCCGACTAAAACAACAGGGACAAACAAAACAACGTCCTGAAGCGAGCCTCTTTTCTTCTCCTCAACTTTGGTCCAATCTTCAGAACATCATCAGTTCTTCAGACCTCTGTTCTCAATTTAAATGTTTGAACACTGCTCTAAAACAAACTCCTGAATATTTCTTTCAGTTTTGAACATGTCTGGAAATCCACTGGTCTCTGATCTTCTTTACGTCCTGCTTCATTTTAATCTATTCATGTTATTTATCTTTCACTCTTAGGTTAATGTGACTGCTTTTAATTTTTATTTGCCATCTTGACTCACAGGAAAAGAGAAAACATTCAAAAATCTTGTTTCCACTGTATTGCGTTCTTTTTGTTGCAGTGAAAAATCCTGATCTTTAAAGGCCTGGTGCCATTTTTAAAGGGCGGTGGCTGAGATTCATCAGCCGGCTGGTTCTCAGGCTGCTCCTTTTAACGTCTTTTTAAACAGGCGTCACCTGTCTGTGCTTTCAAATAGGCTGGGTGACTGTTAATCACTCACAGATCTGCACATGCAGAATTGTAGAGACAGAGCGAGTATCCAGTTGGTTGGCAAACCGATGTTGGGTTTTTTAATCCCAGATGGTCATGTCTGTGCACACTTCATCAGTCATTAGGAAAAAGAAGATGCAGCAAAATGACCAGCTCACTATTTTCAATAAATTAAGTTTAAATTAAATTTCTGAGTGACTTTATGTTTTTTTGAAGTCTGTTACAGGTAAGCCTGTCAGGATAAACAATAAATCAATTAATCACATGATAAATGAAAATTATCGACCTCATTTTCATTGATCGGCTTTATCGTTTCTTCGTGTCTCTCTCGTTCTACTGGACACTGGTTGACAAAAAAGATCAACTCCAGTGTTCTTCACTGAACCCTCCATTTCTCTTTTCTCTTTAAAATCTGTTTTAACTGTCCAAAATCGTGTTTTTGGATAGCAGCTAAGATGAGAAGCTACGCTACGAGCTAAGCTACGATCTCGAGACAAAACCTCCGTCTTATCAAAGCTCCAAAATTCATGGTTGAAACCTGTGCCTTCGTACTTCTAATCAGATGGAGGGGTGCTGCCCCTCCAACTCATAAACAGTGGTTCTATGACCTTATGTCATGCTTGAAACTATAAAAAATAAGGTGTTCTCTTCAGCTCTCTACTGGGAAATTGAAAAAAAAAAATGGGACCCCTTTCTTTATACATTCCAAAATATACAATAATATTTCAAGTGAATTCTTTTTGTGTAATTATTATTAAAATCTGCTCTCCCTTTTTGTCAGGTGTAAGGATGTAATGTGCAGACATAGGGCAGTGACCTGGAGAGAAGTGAATGGGATCATTTTTGATGAATTTTTGTTTAAGTATGTTGTTTAAACAGACCACATGTATGATTCCTTTGTACCCACAGATTCCTGTTTCTATGTATAAAGACAAAAACTTTAATTAAAAAAACAATGATTTTTTTTAAGTTGTTTTTCTCTGCAAAGAAGCTGAGAACTTGTTTAGTTGTTTTTTTTTTTTATTAAAAGCTTTGTATGACAAATGATATGCTAAAAAGCTCAAACCACACCGAGCGTCCGCCATTTTGAGAACTGAAGAGAGACAGCCCATGTCACGTCAAGGGGCCTCCCTCCCATTTTTCATAAAGAGACACGCTGCTCACTCCCTCACTATCCATCCTTCAGTTCAAACAGTCTTATACTGCCGTCCGGTGGTCGAAAAAAAGGTACAACATGCAAAACAAATTAACCAACATTTTTCTTAAATTTGACAATAATTACTAATTATGTGCTTCTTGTGGGACTGAGTTTGTTGTGGCTCCTCAGGCTGATGAAGTCCTTTGGATGAAGGACGAAATGTTTCAACAAAAAAAAGCAACCGTCCAGAGAAGCTGACTGAACTTTGCTGTGAGATTCACAAAAGCTGTTTATGTCTTCATGGCGCTCCACCACCCTGCTCGATCCTACAGTCGCAGCAAACTCACGCTCATATTTTCATTTAAAAGTTTTGTTAAAGCGATTTTACTCTTGCCCTGTAACGCCGAATTAATTCCCTGATGGATTACGGTCAGCTGCAGGTCAATCGCGTGACTCAAGCTTCCACAGTTTTTGGTGGATCCTGCCGAGCACTTTGTTTTTTCAGACTCTGAGTAACTTTAAATGTTGTTCAACTTTTTTAGGCACCTCGTTTACCTGTTTAGTTCTTGTTGTCACCGTTTGTGTCCGTAGAATATCCTGGGGATCAGTGGTGTTCCCCAGCAGTTCTTCCTGGAGGTTTATTACACCTTCTACAAGATCCCTGAAGCCAGAGTGGGCGACGTGGTCCTGGGTCTGCTTTGCCTCGCCCTGTTGATCATGCTGATGTTTATGAAGTCCCACCCGGCCTCCGACGATGCCTCCACCTGCTCAGGCTTTGCCACGAAACTAGTGTGGACCGTTGCGACCAGTCAGTACTCTTCTCGTAGAAACAGCATAAAGCGCATCACGTGTTGTTGTTGTTGACGTTTACTCCATTTCCTGCTGGTTCTGCTCAGTGCGTAACGCTTTGGTGGTCATCGCTGCGTCGCTTGTTGCGTATTCCTGGGATGCTTACGGTTATCACGTGTTCACAATCACCGGGCACACTTCCCAGGGACTCCCACCGTTCAGCCCCCCGCCCACCTCAGACACAACATCTAATGGAACCGTCATCTCCTTTGGAGAGATTGTAAAGGTAAGAAGCAGAAGGAAGAAACGGATCAGCAACATCCACTCCTCTAAATTTGTCCTGGAGGTGCAGCTGACTGGTCTTCTTCTTCTCTTTTTATTTTGTCAGGGCTTTGGAGGAGGACTGGCTGTGATTCCTCTCATGGGTCTGCTGGAGAGCATTGCTATTGCCAAAGCTTTTGGTAAGTTGTTTCATCTTATAACTCCACTGACGACAGTCTTGAGCAGATCCAACAAAGTTAAGTCAGGTCCTCTGGAAGGTTTTATTTATTTATTTATTACTTATTAAGCTTTATTTAACCAGGCAAATCCCATTGAGATCACAGATCTTTTTTTGCAAGGGAGGCCTGGGCCTGAAGGCAGCCTAACATGCATGTTTTTGGTTGGTGGGAGGAAACCGGAGTACCCGGTGAAAACCCATGCAAGCACGAGAAGAACATGTAAACTCCACACAGGAAGACCCCAGGTCCAACTGGGGGTTAAACCCAGGACCTTCTTGCTGTGAGACAACGGTGCAAACCACTGAGCCGTCATGCTGCCCGTTTCTTTGTGTTGAACGTTTCATCCTTCATCCAAAGAACTTCATCAGTCCGAGGAGCCACAACAAACTCGCTTCCACAAGTAGCGGACTCACATGGTGGGCCAACCAGTTTGACGGTGATAAAATGGTTTCTCCCCTTATCACCATCAAACTGGTTGGTCCACTATGGGAGCGTGCTGCTTGTGGGACTGAGTTTGTTGTGACTGATGAAGTCCTTTGGATCAAAGACGAAAAGTTTCAACACAAAGAAACCGCCCAGAGGACCTGACTTACTTTGTTGGATTTTTTTTTTTACCTATATTATTGAGCATGAACTTAGATTTTTTTTTTTTGAGCAGATATTTGATCAAACAGCTTTTGCAACATGTTCCATAAAATATTCTCACGGACAAGCTGAAGAATGTGGACGTCTTCTGACTAATGGCTGATTTGAACTTCTTCTTTTGCTCAGCCAGTCAGAACAACTATAGGATTGACGCGAACCAGGAGCTGCTGGCCATCGGCGTGACGAACATCATGGGCTCCTTTGTGTCGGCTTACCCCGTCACCGGTAGTTTTGGAAGGTTTGTCTGTTTAATTTTATTAAAAGATCAAACGGGGAGCCAGACTTTGAAATATTAATATTATGGCTTTTTTTCTTGACAATAGGACAGCTGTGAACTCTCAGACAGGGGCGTGCACTCCGGCTGGAGGAATTGTCACCAGTGAGTTTTCATCTTTTTACTTCATCATTTCTGCCCTTGAGTGATAGTTTGTGTTACGTCGTTTTATCACCAGAGCTTTTGATTATGCGTTTTCTCCGTGCAGATTGCTGCGACACATTTTAACAGCTTGCTTTTTTAAAAAGTCATCATTTTAACACAGATGTTATTCTAATATTCAGCCTTCAGTTCTGCGCTAACACTTTTAACCCCACCTATTTTTTTTTTTTGCTTTTAAATTCTCAGGAGCTAGACTTTCCTGAAACCTTTTTGAAGTGATGTGGAACAATAGCTCTCCAGACTTTTTAAAGTTTGTATTTGGCTGTTTGTTGCTCATTCAGTCCAGCCTTTGTGACAACACGTCATGCGGTGTGAGGATAACAAGCTGAAAACTAAAGTGTCGAGCCTACAAAGCTGTCTGCAGCAGATGAACGACACCTGAAGGTTTATGAAATGGGGACCATTCAGATGTAAAACCGGTTCATGTTTTGTGTTCAGAAACCTCTTTATGTCTGAATGATGTCGCTGCTGTAACAGAGCCATGTTCTCATGGCCCAAGTCTCAGAAAGAACTTTGGTTCATTATCGACTCTAATGGTAACAGCTAGAAGTATTTTTCTGGTTTTAGGACTCAAAACCCAAAATTCATTGCCACCCAACAGGACTTTTACGATGTAAAGAACCTTCCTTTACAATGAAAGAAGTTGTTTAACCATCTGATCATTCTGCAGGAAATAAAGTGTTACAGTATCACTGAAATTAACTCACAACCAGGAGCTTTATTTTACCACATACTGTACAGTAAAGTCATAAAACAAGACTTTTTACTTTTAACAGAAAGTGGTAAAAAAAATTCCTCTGGTTTCAAACAAATTGTCACAGATAACTTTCTTTACTAAATTAAACAGCACACGTTCATTTACAGTAATATTATTTCAATGCTAAACCGTCTCATGCTTGGTTTTGTTTTATTATTTTGCCTGCGTTTGTGAATTTGTTCGTAGTTTATCTTCTTTCTGCATCGTTGCAGGTGTGGTTGTGTTGCTGTCCTTAGCGTTCCTCATGCCAGCGTTTTACTACATCCCCAAGGCTTCCCTCGCAGCCATCATCGTCTGCGCCGTAGCTCCCATGGTGGATTACCGAGTCGTGGCAAAGATCTGGAGGATACATAGTAAGTATCTGTATCTGTGTAGTCAATTGTTTATGTGTGTCTCGCATGTGTTTGTTAGTTTAATGGCATTTGGACGTGTCTTCCACAGAGCTGGACCTTCTGCCTTTCGGTGTGACGTTCCTGCTGAGTTTCTGGGAGGTGCAGTACGGCATCATAGCAGGTGTGGCCATTTCTGGAGTCTTGCTGCTGTACAGCATGGCCAGACCCAAAATAAAGGTACTATATAAGGTTATGTAAGGCTTTCCACATCTGCTCCCCCATCTGGTGTGTTTGCTTGCATGTCTGTTAGCAACTTATCATAAACCGGTGGAGCCAGCCCAATTCAAGATGGCTGCCTCAACACAAAAATGACGACGGCTCAGTCGGTTTTACAGAAACCGAGCTCACATTTGGTGTGGTAGTTGCTGAAAATCATCACCAACACATATGCAAAGTGTTGGCTTTAGCTGTTGAAGTCAACCCTCTCTGTCTGTTAGCAAAAACATCTTGCTAATCAGTGGTCAGACTTTAATAAAACTCTCAGAAAGCAATTACTGGATATGCGTCTACAACTGATTAACTTTTGTTGCCGGTCAACCAAATTTAAGATGGCTGCCACAGCCGGCTGACTTTAGCAAATAAAAATATTACTATAAATCAGTCAGTTTTTCAAATGTTGAACTAAAATGCGGTGTGGAATTAGCTGAGAGTCATCCAAAACACGTCCTCTGAGTGCTGACAGATTGCAAAGGGTGATGTAGGTTGCCACCTAAATCACAATCATATAATCTCTTAAACAATTTTGCACAGATACCAAATCACAACAAGTAGGATTTAACAAGTAATCTTTGCCTTTTCATATTTAGTTAAACTTGATGCAGTTTGGTACCTCAAACATTTTTAAATCTTAAAGTAAAGCTGACATCAGACGCAGCAGTTACTCCTCCCTGCCACGACTGTGTAACGTATTGTGTCTGCAGCTTTTTGTGTTAACGTGTTGCCGCCGTGTGCAGGTGACTGATCATGGTGTGGTGGTGATGGAGCTGTAACGTGTTGCTGCTGTGTGCAGGTGACTGATCATGGTGTGGTGGTGATGGAGCTGAGCAGTGGCCTCAGTTTTCCTGCAGTGGAGTATCTCAGTCACATCGTTCACACTCAGGCCCTGCAGGGTAAGGAGTTCTTTGATTGGTGAGATTTCTTTCTCTCAGTAAGTTACTCACCCGTTCATCTCGCTCAGTGTTTCCTCCACGGTCAGTGGTACTCGACTGCCATCATGTGAGCATCATAGATTACACGGTGATCAATGAGCTGCGGGACCTGCTGAAGCAGTTCAAACTGCAAAAAGTCAGTTTAACGTTTGCAGGATTGCAGGTACATCTCAGTCTTTACAGCTTGTTGGAGCACTAATGGAGTTCATGTTAACTTGTTTCTCTTTGTCTCCCTTGCTGTTCAGTCCTCCATCCTGAAGGTTCTTCTTGCAGCTGATCTGCTGGGCTTCAGGTTTACTGACAGCGTGGAGGAGGCCCTGCTGGTGGACACAGTAAATCTTCTCAGTGAATAAAGTACAAACTGCTGCATCACCGTCTGTGGGGAGATGTTTGAAGATGATTCGTGGCGTGTTTTAACTTGTACTGTTTGGATTTTGATCTTGAGAGGCCAGTTTTACTGACGGGAAACAAGTCTTTCTGTCTGATTTTAAAACAGCAACTTGCACATTAACATTTTAATACATTTCTGTTGCACAGCAACACCAAAATAAGTTGACTTTATAATGTACATTAGGGTGTTTTTCATATTTTTAAATGTGTTGTAAAAGATCGCTTGCTGTTATTGTAAGGACCAAATCAGATTTTTGGTAAGATGATCATGTAAATGAACGTTAAAATTCAACAAATAACTTTTAATTCATCTTGTTTTGTTATTTATTCATTTGAAACTTGTTTCTTGTTTTTATATTGGTAAAGTGCTTCTTCCAAGTAAAATATCTAGTAAATATAAATGGTTAAAAAAAAAATTATGTGGGCATTGCCACATGTGTACAAAGGGATTTCTACTGAATAAAAAAAACATATTTATCTAAATGCATGTGTTTTATTTATATTAGAATATTTACTTGTTTCAAAATTTAGGAGTTAATGTTTTAATTTTTACTTCATGGCAAAAAAAGATACATTTGTTGTGAAAATCACTGGATGAGCTTAAGAAAACCATTCATTAAAAACAAGAAACAGATTTTAAAAGTTTACCCTGACAATGAAAATGAAAAATAACATTAAACCAGATACAAACAGAATTGGAATTCCATGCAGCTGAGAACATATTGCATAAAGATAACCTGTGGTCAAAATTTCTTTTGAAAATTCACAAAAAGTTTTGTTTTCCGACAATACAGGCCTTGCCACAGGAACACAAAGGCATTTTCTACCACAACGTGCTGTAAAAAAAAAACAACTTACATAAAAAAAAAATTTATAGAAAACTTGCATTTTAATAGTAACATCCTCAAACTAAAGATAAAAGATGATATGCTGAACTGGGTTATAAACTTTACAATAATTCATTCACATGATTCAGATTTATTTATTTTATCTTGTTTTTTATAAAGCCATTTAGATATAGAAATCCCAAAACTCTACAATTAAGAAGCAACTCTTATAATCCTTTAATACTGATGGAACCAAGTTTAATTCTTAGGTATGCCAAAGGATCAATCAACTTTATGGAGAGATTGACTGACAGAGATTTAGTTAGAGTGAGGTGAGTCAGCTTTATTGCCAGAGAGGAAACTTGACATAGACACACAATAAGTATAAAAAATAAATATAACATGATTCAAAAATTATTCTTATACAGTATATATTTTGATAAAACTACATCTAAAATTTGAGTCTCTGAAATTCAGATCAATAGAGCAGTAGCTGCTTTTGATCAAAGTGTTTGAGACTTTCAACAAACATATTGTCAAAATCAAATTTTGTTTGTTTCAGCTGCTCTTAACTTAGATACAATCTTCACTACTTACACTAAAAATTCACTCTCCAGCCATATATGAAATACTTTATTTACCAACAGAATAATACCTTGAGTTGTACTATGCATTGACTTAACATTTTTTTTGGAGTGACCCAATCACCACAGATTACACGCAGCTGTGAATCCTGCAGCTTGAGGGATTTAAAGCTCAGATGTTGGTTGCACCTTCAGTCAGAGACAGGAACCATGGGGGCTGTTCGAGTTCTGATTATTTGTTTGGTGGCTGTATGGTTCAGAAAAGGTTTGTGCAATGTAGCTTTTTATTTTTGTTATTTTAAAGATGAGTTTGTTGTGAATGGTTGCTGTGTATGAAAGTGTGGATGAGCAGCAGCAGCTTTTATTTCAATATTTTAACTTTCTCTTCTCTGCCTGTCTGAGAACCAAACTTGCTTGAGGTCTTGCGTAGCTAATGCAAAGGAAATCTTGAGCATGATCATCAGTAATGGTGATGCTGGTAAAGCAAAGGCAACAGAACTCTTTACCTGGCAGAATCAGAATTTCTAGAAAATTTTGTCTTGATAACAATAATTTGATAACTATTAAATGGAAAGTTGCTGTAGGTTTAACTAAAAAGCTGTCCACTTGGGAGTTGACTTTTTCTGACTTCACAAATATCTGACTTCACAAATACAAATTATCTGTGTTAACAGGTTCATGTTTACCAATTGATGTGCCAAATGATATGGCAGATCATAAGGAACAAAAGATGGAAGATGGTAAGAAGATGGTGCTGTGGGAGGGGTAGACAAATGTGCATAAAGTGTCTCTAAAAGTGATATCTTGTGTTTGCAGATCTGTCCCCAAATGATATTGCCCTAAAAAACGTAATAGCATTTTTCCAGTCAAAGGATGCCAGGATGAAGCAACATGCTAAAGGTAAATGACAACCTAGGTGCAATCTCTTAGTATAACACTCTACAAAACTGAGATTTATAAACTCTGTGCAACTAAAACTTTAGTGTACCTGGAAACCAATGAAGTGGAAGTGGACGCAGCCGACGAAGCCCACAACGTGACTGGTGACGCAGCCGACGAAGC
>JARVGQ010000547.1:10785429-10803321 GCA_031762355.1 Hypsolebias martinsi | reverse complement strand
GACGTCACCGGCGGGGGGGGCCGGATACGCGAAACAGCCGGTAACCAAGACAGCCGGATACCGGGGAACACCTGTATGTGCAGATCGTTTGCTGTGTTGCACATGCAACTTGTCCCAAGTAATCCCAGCTCACAAGTAATTTTCAGATTATCTGTTTTACTTTAAATGAGAACGCAGTTTTACAGAATGAGCAACATGTTTTATTAAATACTACTGATAAGACCACAAACTAATTGTTAAGAAAATAATTAACTTTTTCTTTTATCAGTTTTTAGGTTTTCATTGTTTTATGGAGTTTAATAATAATAACAAATATTTACAGTTAATTTATTGTGAATGTTAAGACATCAAAAATGGCTGAAAGCCAAAAGAATCTGGGAAAATATGTAAATTCTGAAATATACAAAGTAGAAGAACTCTAACCATTTTCTTAAGGCAGATTAAATCCTATCCTTGGTGGCTGTGGTGCAGTGGTAGGGCAGCCGACTTGGGACCAGAAAGTCACAGGTTCAACTCCCCCGCCATGCCCACTCGTTGTGGTGTCCTTGAGCAAGACACCTAATCCCTAACTTCTCTCCGGGCGCTTACGTAGCTGCCCGCTGCTCCACCTGGATGTATCTCACATGTGATGAGTTAAATGCAGAGAACTAATTTCATGGTTGTATAGAAATATACAGTGATGACAACACATAGCACTTTCTTTATTTCTTCTATAAAGAGCAACAGCCCTCATCTACAGCAGCAGCCATGTTAAGTTGTTTCTTATTCTACTGTGGTTAAATGGTGTATATCACTGTTTTTAATGGGAAATGTGACCCGTGATGGCAAAATGAGGGGATGAGCACAGGCTGCAGAGCAAAATTATAGAAAATAGTTGTCATAATTGGACAAATTATACCTTCTAGCAATCCTGGTAACTAACATCTACTTTTAAATTAAAGAAGGTACGTCTTCAGAAATAATCTGTTTATATCTAAATCTAATCTTCTTTAATTTCCTTGAAATTGACTATTTTTTGACACACACACACACAATTTTTAAATATAGGTCTTGAATTCCTGATGACATAATTCTAGACTGGGGTGTCCAGTCCTGGCCCATGGGGGGCACTATCCTGCATGTTTTAGATGTTTCTGCTTCAGTGCACCTGAGTCAAACCAGTGGGTGAAAAACAGGCTTCTGCAGAACCTGAAGAGGTTCAACCTCTGAATCAGGCGTGTTGGAGCATTGAAACAGGATAGTGGCCCTCGAAGAACAGGACTGGTTCAATAAAACTCAGTTTCAACAAACATCATTTTGACGCTTCTAAGATGGAGACGTTAAAAATAACTCATTATTGAAATATTTTTTATGTTGACTCGTTGCCAGCACAGGTCCCTGAAGCTAATGGTGACTGAAGCGTCCTCAGAGGCCGTTTAGGTGTTTTGTATCCCAGCCTGCAGGTTTATCGCTCGCTCTCTTGCTCTCTCTCGCACGCTCTCTCTCTTGCAGAGTGTGTGCATAGAACAGCTGACTCTGGATTTTGAGTATCTTATCAACGAGGTCATCAGGAGCGATGCTGCCTGGGCTCCACAGTTTTGTTCCTTCAGTGATTATGATGTTGTGATACTGGAGGTAAATGCAGACACACACACACACACTTCCTTTAATCATTCTTCATCACAACTGACTATTTGAATTATTTTCTCATGAGTCAAAAGCTCTGTGTCCCCAGTTAGAATGTTACTGTCTGAATGAGGTGAAAATGAGTAAAACTCTGTTTAAAGATGAATAATTATTATTTTTTTGTTTTATTGCACAGTAGCATTAGAATGCTCGGGGCTCGTAGCTTGAATAAAACACGACTTTGGCTTGGTGGTAGTTGATTTGTTGGTAGAATTCCCAGAAAAACAATCTTTCTGGCATATATTTGTCAACATAACTGTAGTAAAACAATTCAAACATTCAGTTGTGCTCGCATGTGAAAATCTGGTGTTTTAAAACAAATGTGTAGAGAAACTTTGCCAATGTTTTAATATTCTGTCATATTTTGTAAACGTAACAAAACTGACCTTTAGCTGTTGATGACGGAGTCCTGCCCTGCTGAACGTCTTGCTGAAACTTATTTACAGAGAGGCAGTAAATGTATTTATATTCTTCACCTGGCAGTGGTTTATTGTTTGTACATCAGGTGTGTCCAGAGACGAACACCGTGATGATCAACATCGGTTTGCTGCTGCTGGCGTTTTCCGTCTCAGATGAAGAGCACTGCAGGTACTTGTTCCCCGTTTATTTCATTTTAATTCATTTATTTAACCTTTTTAAGCTAACTTGATTACTTGAAACTTTCAGTCTTACAAAAACATTTGCTGACGCAGGTTTGGTTTTTTTATTTATTGCCCTTTTTAAATTGTTTTTCCTATTTCAGGCCAAACACGTACCATTCTAATCTGCAGGTCAGCTGGGACCTTAACACAGGAGTGTGTTGTACTGTGGGTGTAGGTGACCTGACAGAGGTCAAGGGTCAGACCAGGTGAGCGGGGATCTCTCACACATCTGTATGACTCATTAAGCTGTGAACAGATGTGCTGATTCCTGTCTCACTGTCAGTGGGAGCGTGTGGAGTTCTTACAGAAAGTCCTGCGTGAACACGGTGATGAAGTGGTTGATTCCCGAGAGCAGCTCCCGCCACATCAATCGCATGACCAACGAAGCTCTGCACAAAGGTGAGCGTACAAAGAGGTCGACAAGAAATGTAGTCAGACAGTTTGAAGTTTAAAATCTATGGTTCCCAACCCTGGTCCCTGAGGAACACCATCCTACGTTTTAGTTGTTTCCCTGCTTTGACACACCTGATTTGAATGAATGGGTGATTAACAGACTTCTGCAGAACTTGATGAAGTAATTCAGTCACTGAATCAGGTGTGTTGGAGCAGGGAAACAATTAAATCATGTAGGATGGTGTTCCTCAGGGACCAGAGTTGGGAACCGCAGATTTAAATAATGCATTTCTGAGTTGAGTTGTTTGCAAACGCCTAATTCAAATCTACTTTTCGTCGTTAGGTTCATCGCTGCAGGTGTTGGCAGATAGTGACCGCTGCACCTGGATTGTGTTATGAAGAACAAAAAGGTGTGCGAGTGTCAGAGTAACACAAACATGACCTCTTTTTCAGTGAAGAGCAGCTTACATCAGAAGGTGTGATTAAAAAAAAAAAATGCATAAAACTAAATAAAAAATGCTTTAGCAGAAATGCTGTAAAAAATAAAAATCATTTGAACTTTTGTCAATCTGCGCTGTATTGTTGCAACTACCAAACCAAAGAGCTGGACTGAACAGAAATGCAGTGTTTTTTAATACAAAGTTGAGGTGTCTGTGTGTAACAGCGTTTGTACTAATGTGTTCACTCAGTGTATTTTTATGTGGATGAATGGCTGAGTCGTGTAGTGAAGGGACACATTCTGCTTTTGAACCAGTTCAGTCCAGCTTTGTGGATTTGTTGGGCTGCTGTGTTTAAAATGAGACGTGAGCTCAGCACTGCTTTGATGCGTTGAACTTGTCATAAAGGTAGAGTTGCTGGAATCGCTTGTTTTTGAAGGTCGTCATGTTTTCTGTTGATTCAATTGGAAAACTTTGTTCCACTGGGAATATTTTGGTAAAATAAAAAGATCAAATGCCGTTAGAATTTTTTTAATTTGATTAACTTTACTCAGCTCAGGTGGAGTTTAAGATCTGGGCATCTTATTCAGAAATGGATCGATGGACTGGGCGCTTCATCCTCAGTAATGAAGTTGTTTCGGTTGTAAAAGGTCACCTAAGGTCATGAGGTTTGGATGACGACAAAAAGAGCAAGATCCTGGATACAAACAGCCGAAATGAGCCCTGTCATCTGCGTGAAGTTTGGGGTGGTTCAGGCATCTGGATGGACGCCTCGCTTAGGTTTTCTGGTCATGTCCAACTGATGAGAGCTCTGGGTAGACCCAGAACTTGAAGGGATTGTGCGTCTTCTCTGGCCTGGGAGCACCTCAGGGTCCCCCAGGCAGAGCTGGAACGTGTCTCTGGGAAGAGGGATGTCCGGGTTTCTCTCCTGGACCTGTTGCCTCTGCGCCTTGACCACCGATGAGCAGCAGAAGATGAAGATGGGAGTATTTCACACAGATTAAAAATCATCTTAAAACAGTGATAACATTTCGTAGTTAATGTTAGAGCTCACCTGTTCTGCCAAAATGTGGAATTTGTCAATATTTAGTTATTTCAAAATAATTCAAAACATAACAAAAAAAAAAAAAAAAGAATGCTGTGCACCCTGCCTCTCACTGACTGCTGGAGATGGACGCTGATCCAGAATAAAAACGGGTAAAGATGATGAATGTTTAAAGGTGAAGTCTGAACAGACTGGTGTGGATTCTCTGTCATCGAGGGTGCAGCAATCCAAAAAGATGGACTTCTACTGATCTAATCTGTAGTTGGAAGATGTTTCCTACATCTGCACTTAAAGATTAGAAATCCAGTTGCTTTATTTTTCAAACATTTTGCATATGTAGAATGACATTTATGAAAAAGTTAGATTGTTATATAAAAATAAACTGTTCACTTTAAACTGGAACACAGTGGAGGTATAACAAGTGTGTGTGACTGTTTAGGTGGCAGGTGTAGGAGTGATCCCACAGACACATGGTCTTCGGAGCATCTCTTTAGTCGACAAGCTGAAGCTACAGTCACAGATTTCAGTACAAATTCTTTAGCATGACATCAAAAAGACAAATTCTACAAAGTAGACAACTGTTCTCCAGTACAAGCAAGGGGAAATTTAAAATGATTTTTGACATCAAATATAGTTTAAAGTCAGACGTTCATCATACATGGATCAATGTAGACACCTTATTTTGTTAGTATACTCTTTGGTGGGATCTTGTAAACAGCTGATCCTGAGAGACATCCACTACAACTATAATACTTTGTATATACTTTTTACTTTGTCTCAAGTACAACCTGTAATATAACCAGTTTTGCTCCTGCCAGGTGCTGGTAGATCATGTGGTTTATGGGTTGGGGTCTGAGAGTCAACATAATAGTTACATGCTTAGGCCATCATCACTTAAAAAATAAACGTGCACATTAGGACATTTTAAGGCAGTAACGGTTAAACAACATAGAAATATATAAGTGATACACGATACAGGTCGTCCACAGTATGTTCAACTTAACGACTCTGGAAATATTACTTTTATCTCTGAAAAAACTTTGCAATGTTTGTAGCTGGTGCAAAGGTTGCTATGGATACAGCTGAGCAGACGCTCCTGAACAAGTGGGATAAGCTTTGGCCTTGTAATGCGGCTCACTGAGCTGCACAGCATCTTGGAAAATATATGTCGAGGGTTGCATATAATTAAAAAAAAAAGACCGTGTTTGAGTAAATTAAACACAAACAGCAGAATCATCACAATGAAGCAACTGTACAGTTTTTACAGTTACTGTAGATTTGTGACAACACTGAAATTCACATAATATTCATATTAATCCACCCAGACAGAATATTTATATTTGTCAATATAGATTAGAAATCACTCAAAGGCACAGATTATCAGTTAGTTGGCCAAAATAAAAACAAATCACAACTAAAGTAAAACATCCACAGTCAACACCTTGGTGCAGTATAATTCCTGAAGCTACTCCTACATGTTCTGATTGTTGTCGATCATTGATGTTCTGCTCCTGCATAGTGATGTCACTGAAGACAATACCAGAGTTGTTTGTGTTCAAGAGGGCGATAAGGAACACGGGACTGCTCATTTCTCCACAGCAGTCAGGTCAGTGATTAAGGCGGGGTGAGAGGGAAAGTCGAGCTCTGATTTTAGTGTGGTCGAGCGTGGGCACCGAACAGAAGGGGAAGGCACAGAGAATCAGGGAAAGACTAAATGAAGGCGAAAAGGGACGGCAGTACAGAAACTATAAAAATAAGTGAAGGTTCTTCCACTTCTCATGATTTACACACATTAGAAGCAAACAGAGACGTGACGGTTTCAGGATGAGATGCTGGATTGAAAGCGATGATGGGTTACTGTGACATGCTGTGGCTCTCGGTCATCGTGTGCAGATTTAAGTTGATCCTGGGCTGCTTGGCGGGCGGTTCCATCACGTCCTTCTCGTCGTCGACCTTGCTCAGAGAGCTGGAGTGCAGCATGATCTCTCCGCTTTCCTCCTCGCTCTCTTCTTCCTCGTCATCCTCCTCTTCCTCTGATGTAGGGAACAACGTGACAGTATGTAATCTCATAACAACAACTGAATAAGTCTGAGGTGTGCCCCCCCTCTTTACCTTTGTCCAGGTCTGGGGAGTTTCTGCTCTTGACACTGCTGGCAAACTGCAACAAAGACGACAAATTCAAATATGAGACGCAGCTTGTGCGCCGACAGCAGATAAACACACGAGTACATACTTCTCCCATAACTGCTATCGGTGTCTCCCCTTTAGCTTTGGCCACCCTGTGTTCGATCAGGTAGTACATGTACTCATCATACAGCAAGCGGATCAGGTGGAAGGAGCCGAAACTTGCAGCGCTGCGCAGGGTCAAGTCCCGGATCACCATGGAGCTGGTGGGAGAGAGCAGGAAAGATTTAAAACTTGGATCTTCATTCAAACCACATCAAACATGACATCACTTCTTTCCATTTGTCCACACCTATAGAAGGACCAGTTGAGCAGAAAGACTTTGGCAGCCTTGGGCAGGGCTGTAGGGTTCTGCTCGTACGGCTTTAGGACCTGGGAGACGACACCATCCAGCCACGTAGCCCACTGTTCCAGTGAGTTCTGCTGCTGCAGAGTAGCTTTGAAGTCTTGCTCCAGCTGTTGGACCACACGGTCCTCACACTGACACACCCAGGATGCCTGCTCCTGAGAGGGACACAGGCTCAGAGTCCAGCGCTACAGCAGCACATGAAGGAGTCGACATAGACTGTAGGGCCAGCTGACCTGTACGTTGGTGAAATCGACACGGTTGAGATCTGAGAGCATTTGGTTGATCTGAGCTGGGTTCTGGAGGACGGCGCGGGCCGCCTGGGCCAGATGGTTCAGGCTGGTGTAGCGACGCAACGTCTGGGAGAAGGAGCTTACGCACACCACCTGAAGGATGGAGTGAAAGGAGAAAACGAACGAAGCTTTAATAAGGAAGTAACGTGACGACAACCTGACAATAAATTCAACACCATTTGGACACATCTGGAACAGAAAAACACTTTCAACTCAGAGTTTCAGCAAATTTCAGTCAGATGTGTTTAAGATCTTGCAATAATCACAAAATATAACACGTCACTGCAAAATTTATTTTAAAGGTACAAATGTTATTGCCTTTCATTCAAACTCTAATTCAATCCAAATCATAAAACTAGAACAAAACAGTTTCAGGAGCAGAGCGACCGGATTCCTTCATGAGGAAAGGAATCCATTTTGACTGGACTGCTGCATGATGGGACTTTTAGTAACACATTTTTAACAAGATATGAGGCATATTTAGTTTAAAATATGGGTTAAGAGCTCTCGTATCACGTGTTATTTATGTATAAAAATACCTTTATGCGAACCATCTCTTCTGGGATGTTCATCATGGCACCAGTCAACCAATTCTCCAGGCTCTTGGCAAAGTTACGGATGGCCTGAGTTAAGGCACCTGAAGATGGAGGTTTGTTGTTAAGACAAAAGAAGTAAAACACAACAAGATGATGTAAAAACCTCCAACGTTTGATTATGAAGAGGAAGAAGTCTCCACTTGTTATAGTATAGCTGTAAATATAGTTAAAGCAGTAGCATGTCACAACATTTACTGAACAAAAATGTAAAAGCAACACTAAGTTGTTTTTGCTTCCAGTTTTTATGAACTGAACTCAAAGATCTGAGACTTTTTATGTCAAATGTTGTTCACAAATATGTGTAAATCTGTGTTAGTGAGCACTTTGTTGCTGGGATAACTCATCCACCTTACAGGTGTGGCAGATCAAGATGCTGATTAGACAGCATGTTATTGCACAGGTGTGCCTTCAGTTGGCATGCAGACTGCAGGAATGTCCACCAGAGCTGTTGCCCGTGAATGTTCATTTCTCTAGCATAAGCCGTTTACAAAGGTGTTACAGAGAATTTGGCAGTACGTCCGACCAGCCTCACAACTGCAGACCATGTGTAACCACAACAGCCCAAGACCTCCACATCGAGCATCTTCACCTCCAACATCATCTGAGATCAGCCACCGTGACAGCTGCTGCAGGTTTGAATAAACAAAGAATTTCTGCACATACGGTCAGACACTGTCTCAGGGAAGCTCGTCTGCATGCTCGTCGTCCTCATCGGGGACTCCACCTGACTGCAGTTCTTCGTCGTAACAGAGTTGAGTGAGCAAATGTTCACATTTGGTGTATGTTGGTGCTCTCTTCATGGATGAATCCCAGTTTTCACTGCACAGGGCAGATGGCAGACTGCATGTATGGTGTCGTGTGGGTGAGAGGTTTGCTGATGTCAGCGTCGTGAATCGAGTGGCCCATGGTGGCGGTGGGGTTATGTTATGGGCAGATGTCTGTTATGGACAATGATCACTGGTGCATTTATTGATATACTGCGAGACCGTGACGAGACCCTGAGGCTCGTTGTTATGACCACCTCCTCATGTTGCAGCACGATAATGCACGGCACCATGTTGCAAGGATCTGTACACAATTCTTGGAAGCTGAAAACACCCCCGTTCTTGCACGGCCAGCACACTCTCTGGACAGGCCACCCAGTGAGCATGTTTGGGATCCTCTGGATCAGTGTATACCACAGTGTGTTCCAGTTCCTGACAATATCCAGCAACTTCACACAACCACTGAAGAGGAGTGGACCAACATTCCACTGGTCATAACCAACAACCTGATCAACTCTATGTGAAGGAGGTGGTCACAACAGATACTGACTGGTTTTCTGCACATTTTAGAGTGGCCTTTTATTGTGGTCAGCCTAAGGCACATGCCTAATAATCATGCTGTCTAATCAGCATCTTGATCTGCCACACCTGTGAGGTGGATGGATTATCTCGGCGAAGGAGAAGTGCTCACTAACACAGATTTACACAAATCTGTGAACAACATGTGAAAGAAAAGGCCTGTTGAGCTCATAGAAAAAGTCTCAGCGGTTTGAGCTCAGCTCATGAAAAATGGGAGCAAAAACAAAAGTGTTTATGTTTTTGTTCAGTGTAGATTAAGAGTGTAGGTTCCAGTCAACGTTTACATATCAGTTGCACGGCTAAGTAACTTACTAGGGATGGGTCTAAGCACGTCAGGGATGAGGATTTCCACCAGAGTCTGGTAGAGCAGGTTGTCACACTCCTTCGTCCAGCACAGAACTGGTTCAAACTTGCAGAGAGCCACCAGGCAGGATTTGGGCAGACGTTTCTCTGATTCATTATGTCTGGTGGAAGACAGCGTTTTTTGTTTCAGTTACAGCAGTAAATCAGATTATATGAACATTAAAATATATTTTAAACACTTACAGGTCGACTGATTCTGTATCGCTGCTCTGACTGAACCTCCAGAAGGATTTCCAAAGTGCCTCAACAAGAGTGAACTGAAGGTTGACCATCACATCCAGGACAGCCTGTGAGGGAGGTCATTTATAATGTTATGGAGGTCTTTAAACCTTTACTAATTTTAATCTTTATGTTAACTAAATATATATATTTAAATAGTGCAAAAAGTTTAATAATGTGCACTGCAAGAAAGCATAGCTTCAGACAAAAGCGTGCTGTTGGTGATAGAAATGTAACAGAAAAGAACATGAAATATTGAAATGAAGTCATCCTGACCTCAGAGTGTTCTCTGTACAGGTTCTGAAAGGCCTTGAGGTGTTCTAAAAGGATCCCATCGGGCAGGGTTTGACCTTGTAGATCCAATTCTACAAAGTTTGGCAAAAGCTTTGATGCCTCTATAGATGATAAAGTGTAAGACATAATGTCAGTTTCTTCACAGATGCCCCATCTTTAAAACTGTTCATATCTGTAGCATTTTTTCTCTACAGAGAGCTAAATGGCTATTAACTGTAACCTGAATACTACACAGACAACAAAAAAACAAAAATAAGTTTCTTATCCTAAATTCACAAACTGCTTCAGTTTTATAACAGCTAAAAGAAAAATAGATCACACTTAATAAAAGTATGTAATAACATGCAGGCTTTAATTAAGCAGAGTGGGGGTGTCTCACCCAGGAACTGCTGATACTGATGAACCTGGGCTGAAATATCACCAAGAGCTGCTACCTGCTGCTGACCTGTCCCACCTGACGTCCCATTGGCAATGCCCTGCGCCTTCTGAAGTGGCTTTATCCTACTGGAAAGAGTGCAGGTCAAACTTTGTAAATGGTGGAAGTGTACACACAACAATACGATAATCCAAGATGTTGCAGGATGTGTTAACACTCAGAATGTGCAGCGGCTAACTTTCAGTTACTACCAAACGACATTAAGCTCAATTTAGCACATTTAGCTGCATAGTCAATTACTACTTCTATAAAGTTTGATTAAATTCTGACCAGTGGCTCATAAGATAATTTGAACACTAGCACAATTGATTTCAATAGTTCAGGCATAGATTTAAAAACAGATCTTGGTGATCAGTTAGGACACATAGTTTGTGTTGGGAATGACTTTTGGGTACAAAACAATAAATTTCAGCTCAGTAGCTGTAAAAATAGCTGAGCTAAATCCATTTTGTGTTTGATATGTTTAATTAACTATGGAGGCCATCTTGAATGGGACTGACCTTTCAGAATAATCAACTGTAGATGCACATCTAATTAATTTTCTGAGTTTAACTCAAATTTGTCCAGTGGGTCATGAGATGTTTTGCTAACACTACAGACATATGAACACACATGGACACAAACAGACTGAAACATTATTGTCTGCTTTCTGCAGTGGGTAAGATTCATATGTCCAGGAGTGTTTAAAACCAGCTAAAATTACTTTTCAAGTAATTTTAGAACCTGCAGTTCCCATATTTAACTAAATACTTTCACAGACTTAAATGAACACACCACAAACCATTTCTTACTGTGATGACATATGATATTGCAGTGGTTCCCAAACATTTTCTGCTGGGCCCCGCTTTGGTTTATAAGAACCACCCTTAGTTGAGCATTTGCCGGAACAAACGCAGCTTTAGTAAAGAGACCCTGTCGAGCACGGCAGTTTATGAGTATTTGTGTGAAAAAGTCAACTGACTTTGTTTTTTTCTTTGTGCTCTGAATGTTTTGTCTCCAAGTGGCATCTTAGCTTGTTAGGCTTCAAACTGTCACAAGCTAGCACTTTAGGGCAGACAACACATTACGTTCTCTCCTTATTACCCACCAGTGAGCAGGTGAAGCCAAAGGGAAGATATGCTTCGTCATATATTCTACTCTTTGGCTTGGAGGGAAGTTGGTTTGACAACATATTTACCAATTCTTCATCTTCTGCTCTGTGTTTATGAGGGAGCCCCATCAAAAACCTGTCCATTATGTCCAAACATTCATAAATTACTTTGACCAACGGTGTTGTTTTAAAGTGCTTTATAAATAAAGTTGTATTGTATATATTCACTCATACTCCTCTGTCCTGTAATGGCTCAGCACCCCCTCTAGGGGGCGCCCCCCCACTTAGGAAACCACTGCAATAATGCAAAATTATATTTCAATCAGAATAAAGCCTAGCGGTACATGCTCACACCTGTTTTTCTGTGAGAAAGGCTGCTGCCTCATCGCCATGTGCTGTTGTTCATCCATGAGTCTGAGCAGAGGAGAGCCAGATTTGATCCTCAGTCCATAATAGTGGTACTTAGAATTTCCTCTGAAATGCAGAGAGTGAAAAAGTTACTCCAACATCCCAGAAACTGCTTGAACACAGGGCGGGTTGCTTGTGTGTGTACCTGGTTCCTAATCTGCGTGTGCGGAGCCCCATGAAGACAGCCCTGATGAGTTTACCAAAGGATGCAGCATTAACAGGTTCAAGTTTCTGCTCCTGGCAGTGCAGGAGGTAGTGGTAGTAGAGGGTGCAGCGAGGCAGACTGACCCCCTCAGCCCCCTCATAGTTTTCAAGCAACCACTGCACCTGGAGATGATGGACATCGTAGAGGTCAATGTTCTGAATGTTTTACTCCGTCACTGAGGTCTCGTTCTGAACTCACAGTAGCAGGTGGGGCCCGAGAGTTTGGGCTCGAGTAGCTTTGTCCTCCTCCTCCGCCACCTGCTCCACCTCCTCCTCCTCCCAATGCATAGCTTCCCTGGATGACGTACCCTCCTCCACCTGCCACGGCGGCTCCACTATTGGTTGTTGCCACGGAAACTGCTTGTGGGGTCACAGATATGCAGATGTCTGACTCAGAACTAGGCGTGGCATCAAAAAAGGTGGAGGACGTGGGAGGTGTCTGAGAAAAGAGGGGTGAGTCGGAGAAGGGGTAGCTGCTTGATCGGCTGGACAAGACAAGACGATGACACACAAACAGAACATCAGTGCGTCGCTCAGTGACCAGTAAAGCTGCAACATGTGTGCAGTTGACCACGTGTAGAAGATCCCACTGCTTACATAGTGGGTGTGGTGAAATTTGCATCTCCTGCTCCGTCCACGTACTGCACCTGACCCGAATACACATGCTCCACCTGAACAACGAGGAAAGAGTACTGATTATTGGCCACAGGTCATCAACAATGAGATGCAGTACAGTAACCAAAAACATTACATATTTCAACATTCATCTCATAAATTAATACTTCTGAAAAACTGATTCATTTTATTCTCGTATTTTACTTTTTGATGTTAGATTAATTTTTTTTACAACTCTTTCAACTCTGTAGATAAGCATTTGTTTAGATAAACTTATCTAAATGCTACACTGGAACCATTAGTTGGACACCAGCTTCGTGGTATAACAAGTTGGCAACGTTGAAATAAACACCGTCTTGTTCAGCGTTGTGCATGAATGTGTTCATGTTCGGTACAGTGAGCTGAACAAGTGTGTTCTGAAGACAAGAAGATAAAGAGCACTACACTCCAGCAACAATCAGCAGGTGATATAAAGTAACTGTTTAACTTTTCCCTAAAGGTTAGGGCCAACACAGCATTTGTAAACAATTTGAAACAACACATCAGAGAAACATCTGCCAGTGACTGACCAGAAGAGAAAATCACAAACAGTCAGAAAACCATGAGCCAATCGAGCTGAGCTGATTATAGCATTAAAGTTGTAAAGACATTTTTGTGGCTTTAAAAAGCTTATTTGTCTGTGAATCTACAACAGTGTTGGAGAAGTCACTGACTAGGGTCATATGGACTGGAATCACCGGTAAGAAGATACAGCTCAGAGCTACTCATTTAAAAGAGCATAAACTAACAGGAACTACCGTATATACAATTCATTCTTGGGGCTGTGAAGTTAGCTCCAAAAGTCAAATGTGAACTTTGAATTTGATCATTTTAATCTGTGTGAATGCACTTTGAGCTAGCTCTTGCTATGTGCACTGTTGCATAATCAATAATGAAGTGATGTTACATCCCATGTCTGTGAAGGGGTCAAAGACCAAGAAGAGACTGGGATGAAGCGTGCACAGATTCACAGATTTGAGGAAAGTTCTTGATGTATGTATTGCATATTGTCTCATGTATGATCCTGTACCTCCTGGTTAATATGGACAGACTGCAGGTTGCTGATGTGGCCTGTCTGAATCCTCTTGGCTGCCTGCGACACTGCTTGCAACACTGACCTCTGCAGGAAAGTACATCCAGAGTGTCAGCCACAACTGCATACGTACTCTACCCCATGCTAAGGCCTGCTGCTACATAGTCACACACATGACATTTGTGTGTACGTACGCATCTTACCTGTGGAGTGGTCTGCACGGGTTGGACCACCTGCGTTGGAACACCGGGTGCCGTTGGGCTGGAGTCGGACAGACTGTCATTGGAGTGAACAGAGCCCTCTGTGGAAGACAAATCAGGAATAGAGGGGGGATGTTTTACAAGGTCATCAAATAAATCTCGACTGAAAAAACACCCATCCTTCAAACAAGTTCAGTACTCACGGCATACTGCCTCCAAATCATAATAACAGCCACCGCAGAACATCCTGCAACTACCGTAAATGTCCTTTTTTATTTTTTTCTTCAATTAAGCAAAGCAGGAGAGGAGTGTGAGTGCATCTGTCTACCTCTCCCTTCATCCTTATATCTTGCATGCAGTAGGACAGCCTTGGACAGCTAATCTCCCCAGATGGAGGGAAAAATCCCTCCATCTTGTAAACATGCAGATCAGATGAGAGAGGGAAATGAGAGATACATGTGGGCTGATGAACAGGAGGAGAAAACAGAGAATGGACAGTGGCAGAGGAGATGACAGTCACTATTTTGTAACCTTCAGGGTTAAAAAATAAAATAAAGAAAAACTTGAAGGGTCACGTTCTTAACTTGGGCTGAAAACAGATTAAATACAGAAATTTGACTTAGTTTCAAACCCATCACAGCACATCTCTCCTCAGATCTTTGTACATTTCATCTGAATCAACATTTAACAGCTTTTCCTAAATGATGTTGGTCTATTTATTTATTCATCCATCAATACGAAATGTGTTGTTTCAGATGAAATGTACATGAAGCTGAATATTAAACGTATTTTTTTTCTGTTTGCTACTTTTATCCCAAAGCTCTATTAATTTACTGTTGAAGAGAATAACGTTCTATTTGGTCTGTGAAATTGTCCAGAGCAGTCTGATCCAAAAGTTACTGGTAGTTTGTTTAACCATGTTTAATTACCTTTTTACAACTAGTTTCTTTTATGTGTAGGACTAGCCAAGTTGAAGTTGTTGTTGTTAAGTTAGAAGCAGTTTTTAAATGAAAAACAGAATTTAAGTGTTTTATTTAAAGTTAACTAGAAATCAATTGTTTCTGCATTATAAAACTGTACATACAGTGGAGCTTGAATGTTTGTGAAGCCTTTAGAATTTTCTGTTTCTGCAGCAATATGACCAAAAACATCATCAGATTTTCACACAAGTCATAAAAGTAGATAAAGAGAACCCAGTTAAACAAATGAGACAAAAAATATTATACTTGGGGCATTTATTTATTGAGGAAAATGATCCAATGGCAAAAGTATGTGAACCTTTAGGATTAGCCATTAATTTGAAAGAAAAATTAGTCAGGCGTTTTCAATCAATAGGATGATGATCAGGTGTGACCCTGTTTAACTTAAAGAACAGGATCTATCAAAGTCTGCTCTTCACAACATGTTTGTATCGTGGCAGGAACAAAGGAGATTTCTGAGGAGCTCAGAAAAAGAGTTGTTGATGCTCATCAGGCTGGAAAATGTTACAAAACATCTGTAAAGAATTTGGACTCCACCAGTCCACAGTCAGACAGATTGTGGACAAATGGAGGAAATTCAAGACCATCGTTACCCTTTCCAGGAGTGATGGACCAACAAAGATCACTCCAAGAGCAAGGTGTGGAACAGTCAGCAAGGACACAAAGGAGCCCAGGGTAACTTCTACAACTGAAGGCCTCTCTCACATTGACTGATGTTGATGTTCATGAGTCCACCATCAGGAGAACACTGAACAACAATGGTGTGCATGGCAGGGTTGAAGGAGAAGACACTGCTCTCCAAAAAGAACACTGCTGCTCATCTGCACTTTGATAAAGATCACGTGGACAAACAGAAGACTGTTGGAAGAATGTTTTGTAGATGGATGAGACCAGAATATAACTTTTTGGTTTAAATGAAATGAAATGAAAACTCTGAGTTCCTGCATAAGAACCTGATCTCATCTGTGAAACATGGTGGTGGTAGTCTCATGGTTTGGGTCTGTTTGGCTGCATCTGGGCCAGGACGGCTTGTCATCACTGATGGAACAATGAATCCTGAATTATATCAGAGAATTCTAAAGGAAAATGTCAGAACATCCGTCCATGAACTGAATCTGAAGAGAAGGTGGATCATGCAGCAACAACGACTCTAAACACACAAGATGTTCTTATAAAGAATGGTTCAAGAAGAATAAAGCTCATGTTTTTGGATGATCAAGTCAAAGTCCTGACCTTTAATCCCATCCAGATGTTGTGGAAGGTGAGCAGGACTGATCAGCAGTTACCAGAAACTTTTAGTTGCAGTTATTGCTGCATGGGGGGGGACCAGATACTGAAAGCAAAGGTTCACTTACTTTTATCATCACAAATATGTAATATTGGATCATTTTCCTCAATAAATACATGACCTAGTATAATATTTTGTCTCATTTGTTTATCTGGGTTCTCTTTATCTACTTTTAGGACTTATGTGAAAATCTGATGATGCTTTAGGTCATAGTTGTACAGGAATAGGAAAAATTATAAAGAGTTCACAAACTTTCAAGCAGCTCTGTAACAGCTAAAGTGGACTGCTGCCATCCTAAAACCATCTCAAAGGTTTCACACCAGTTCATGCAGTTTCACAGTCGTGGGTGATTTACATCGAATTATGCGTTTTTGCAAGAATATGCAGCAGCAATGAGGTGTAGCACTTCCTGTGAAGCCTGCGGCTGCTTTTGTCAGGAATGTTTCAATATTTCTGCTAAAATAACTCTGTAAAGTGAGATGAATGGTTCAAATATTAGCAGTGGGTTTGCTTTCAGTAGTCAGCCATGATTGGACCAACTTCCAAATGTCTGCTTATTGCCCAAGTTATTTAACAGTGGGTAGAGTGAAAGCTTTATCCTTCTTTCAACAACATCCGAGTTTGCATTGCTTCGACTCGGCTAACTTTTCAGATTGTGGTAAAATCTGACGTGGTAGTAGCTGAGAGTCATTTACACTCTCCAAGGAAGGAACTGCTAGAACTTTAACTCTTCATGAATCATTGTGAGCCATGAAATCTTCAACAAAAAAAACTTACTAAGCACCCTCATTTTTAAGTATTAAGTAATAACTCATTTTAAGTAGTAGTTTTAAGTGAAAAGAGAGACAAATGAAAAAAAAAAGATGGTATGTGTGGCTTTTCTGTTGCGGTGAGTCTTAAATTTCAGACTGAGCCAAACTGTAACCGTCTCTCGCCCACAGTCTGAATGCTCCTGCGTTTCTCACACACAGACAGAAAACACAAGCGTCCACAGACTCTGCTGTGACGTCTGCACACTCATGCTCCTTTCACAAACACACACGTGCAGACCTGCGAGTTGACATGTTCAGAAGAAATAAGAGCTTCAGGGCAGGGTTGACTCCATTCCTGCTTTCTCAGCAAATCTTTTCTTTTTGCACCTCAGCAGCAGCTCAGACATCATACGCTGCCTTGAAGATATGGCATTTCTGTTCCCGTTGTGAAAAAAAGAGAAGGCCAGGCAGTGTTTTTACATCCTGTTTGCATTTTAGTAGACCTCCGTATGAAACTGAGCATGTTTCTTGTGGCTGGAGTGAGCGTGGTCTACTGAGTGAGCGACTGGGACTATAAACAGAGCAGCTTGAAAAATCTATTGTGCCTTGTCCAGCGGTGGGATGTAACAAAGTACAAGTACTCTGTTACTGTACTTAAGTACATTTTCCATATACCGGTATCTGTACTTTACTTAAGTAGAGTTAAATGTGGGTACTTTTGACTTATACTCCACTGCATTTTACATTAAATATCTGTGCTTTCTACTAGTGTTGTGTTCAAGACCACCTAACCCGAGACCAAGTCAAGATTAAGACCAAAATGTACCGAGACCGAGACAAGACCAAGACTTTTAGGGTCCCAGACCAAGTCAAGACCAAGACCTCAAATAAAATAACTAAAATATAAAATTTTATTATAAAATATTTTTATAACAGTAACATACTGCAACTGTTTGCTTTTGAATGAATATATCAGCTTTTATAAATTTTCAAAGCTACATAACAAAGAAATCAGACATTCAGTGGCC
>JARVGQ010000547.1:10774099-10785329 GCA_031762355.1 Hypsolebias martinsi | reverse complement strand
GCCTCACTGTTCCACCTCCTCCCTCTCATTCACACACATGTACTCTGTCTTACTACGACTGACTTTCATTCCTCTTCATTCAAGTGCATACCTCCACCTCTCCAAGTTCTCTTCCATGTGATAGATCCAGCTCTAAAAAGAATGTCTAAGGTAATTAAGATCTAAAACCTCCTTCTAATCTGCCTGTCTTCATTTTATAGGTGTACTCCAGCAAATTAAACCATAAATGTAGGAAAAGCTGCCTAGGCGGGCACCGGTCTTTGGTCAAAAGTGTGAAGAATTTAATGAAACTCAATGAAAAATGGATAAATTTTCTTCCAATAATGTGTCACAAACCAGTGTCAGACTCCTCAGATTCAAAATGAGGATCAGATCCAGAACCTGCTGTGTTGTTGTGTTCACTTCCTTTCTGAACAGATGCAGCAAAGAGGAACGCTCTTCTTTGTCCACAACAAGACATTCAGGAATGCTGCTGCTCAGAACGTGTCTGCCATGAGGGAAACTATCAGTTCATGTCGGTCTTTGTTATAAACCACGTCGATATCGTTCTGATCTCACGGTCCTGTGTCACATGTCTTTTTGTTTCCCGCCGGTCTGCGGTTCTAATCATTAACTTCACCGTGAGTCCAAGTGGGAACGTTAAGAACTGTGCACACCACATATGGATCATATTTTTACCAACAGATTCACTGTAGATCCACACAACAGCCACACAGCACGTTAGGACAATTAGATTTTGGAATTTGGTGGTAAACAGACATTGCTGAAAAATGTAAAACAGTTTTCAAAGACATGAGCGTTATTTGTGACCCGCAGCTACAACGGGCTGAGTCTCATCCAAGCAGACTGGTTCTAATTTGGACTTAATGTTTAGTTCAAGCTTCAAACATGGGAAAAAATATGTGATTACTTTTTAACAGCATTCATTTTAGAGTTTTCCTCTGCTATTAATTTGGGTACAACAGTCTGCTGTACCATGAGTCTTTTAAAAATGCCCATTTTGTTTAGAATGATATAAACAAATTAAAAAAAACTATTCTCAGTAAAAGGTAATGTTTTCATTGGGAGCGTTTTTAGTTAGAGCTAAAGTTTTTAGTTTGTGTGGAAATAAAAAAAAAAAAAAAAAGCGTTATTGTCACCCTTCTAATGTTCTGTCTTGTCAATTGAAATTACTTAAGTTTTACGATTTGGTGGATTATAATATTCTTTTACTTATGTTTAAAGCTCAAAATTGCTTGCTACCATCAAACATTCAAACATATTTTGTAAAAAGGAAGAGTTGTTATAATTTGAAGGGAATAGATATTTTTGTGAAACCTAGGTATAGAACCAGTTTGAGGGGTCGGTCTACTACAATACACGGAATGGGTCTGTGGAATGGTTTGGAGGATAATGCTAAAGTGGTGAAGTCAATGTCTATACAGCATTTAAGAAAAAGATAAACACTATTTTGTTAGAAAGATATATATATATATATATATATATATATATAAATATATATATATATATATATGACTGATTAATGTTTATTTTGTCAAAAAAATTTGATGAGTTATGTATTTAGTTGTAATATATATAAATGCTTGTTGTTTAAATTGATGGTTTGAATTGATTTTGCATAATGAGGGAGAAGATATGATAAGAAATTTTCTTCCTTTCATTTTATGTTTTTATATTTATTTTATTTTATTTTATTTGGAAATTGTATCTGTGTTTTTTATTGGAAATGAAATGAATAAACAAATGAAATGAAATGAAATGAATAAACGAATAATAAATAAATAAATAAACAAACTGGAACTTTTTGGTTTGAATGAAAAGTGTTCTGTTGGGAGAAAGGAAAACTCTGCATTCCTGCATCAGAACCTTATCCCATCTGTGAAACATGGTGGTGGTAGTGTCATGGTTTGGGCCTGTTTTGTTGCATCAGGACCAAGATGGCTTATCATCACTGATGGAAAAATGAATTGTGAATTATATCAGATAATTGTAAAGGAAAATGTCAGAACATCTGTCCATGAACTGAATCTTAAGAGAAGACGGGTCATGCAGAAACACAATGACCCTAAGCACACAAGTGGTTCTACCAAAGAATGTTTCAAGAAGAGTAAAGTTCATGTTTTGGAATGGCCAAGTCAAAGTCCTGACCTTAATCCAATCCAGATGTTGTGGAAGGACCTGAAGCAGCAGTTAATGTGAGAAACCCACCAACATCCAGAGTTGATGCTGTTCTGTACGGAGGAATGGACTACAATTCCTCCAAGCGGTGAGCAAGACTGATCAACAGTTACCTGAAACATTTAGTTGTAGTTATTGCTGCACTGGGGGTGGGGGTGGTGGTTAGGGTCAGTAAATAAATGACCAAGTATAATATTTTTGTCTCATTTCTTTAACTGGGTTCTCTACTTTTAAGACTTGTGTGAAAATCTGATGATGTTTTAGGTCATATTTATGCAGAAATATAGAAGATTATAAAGACGTCACAAACATTCAAGCACCACTGTAATTTGACAAACAAATGTGACATTCTGAGTGTTTTATTATTATACAGCTAAATTAATGTGAAATAAATAAAATAAATCCTGTATATCAATTAGACTTCCAGTAAAAATTAACTTTATTCAGAATCACAGCATACCTGTATGTTGTTCCTAAAATAGAAGTGCATAAAAGTCAAACAGATTCCTCTTTTCTGAAGTGTGTTTGCTGATTAAGATGTAGAAGTTTACTAAGTTGAATTTAAGGAATGTAAATTTTTAATTAAAACTGTTATACAGCTTATATACAGGCCTAAGTTATGAGAAGTCGCTGAGCAGTGGGCCTCAAATCTCATTCTAGGTGAGAGTGCACACTGTCACCTGATATGAACAGGCAAAACAGCCTAAGAATAGATGGTTCTAAATTTAACATGAAGGACAGATAAAAGCAAACTACTGGTACAACTATTCCTTGTTTTAGTTAACACTATTAAATGTTTTTTTTAATTCCATAAATATATTTTCTGGTTTAAACATTTCAAGTCATTATTAGCATTTTAGTCATAAGCCAACAAAATCCTGATTTTTTTTTTTCCTTTTAAAAAAATCAGAGCTTTTACTATAGTGCAATAGTCTTTTAAATCAATAGTTATTAAAAGTATTTAAATGTGACTGATTCTTGATCATGATGCTGAGTAAATGAGAAAAACTTTAATTAAGGTATAGTGTATGTATTCTGTAACAAAAACATACATACAGCCATTTGTTTCTATGCAGACAAACATCAATGAGCATATCAGGGGTGATATAGGGTTCAGGGTCTTGCAAAGGTATGCTTCAATATGTCAACTTGAGAATTTAAAAATGGACCCATCAACCTTTAATTTTATTTATTAACATTTATTTAACCAGGCAAATCCCACTGAGATCACAGATCTCTTTTGCAAGGGAGGCCTAGGCCTGAAGGCAGCCTTGCATGAATGTTTTTGGTCTGTGGGAGGAAACCGGAGTACCCGGTGAAAACCCACGCAAGCACAAGAAGAACATGTAAACTCCACACAGAAAGACCCCAGGTCCAACCGGGGATTGAACCCAAGACCTTCTTGCTGTGAGGCAACAGTGCTAACCACTGAGCCATCATGCTGCCTGCTTTTGGTTACCAAACAACTCTACCCCACAATCCTCACATCTGATGATTAGAACCAGATTAAAATAATTTTAAAGTCCACGTTGTTTAAGTTTTTGCCGGGCATCATCAACTACAACAATAACAACAACAACACAATTTTGAGAACTGGATATTTTGTCAATATTTTAACAATTCAAACATTCATATGCAAGTCTTCTTTTCACTGGTTTGTGAACTTCATCATTTTGATCTGAACTTGTAGACCCCAACAACGAACCAATAAACCTTTAGTGGACAAAGTAAGCTTACCTGCAGAGTTAAAGAGGGTGTAACATTTATGCAAGTTGCTGGTATGTGTAATGTGGGTATGTTTTGTTACTCACTGTCTCACCTGAAACCGCTACTATGATATACTGGGGCGAGGTCTGTCCATTACTCTTCTGAACTGCAGTTTGCTGCATATTGTAAGACTGTGTGGGAGTTGTTAGGACCACTGGCTTCTGGCTCTGGGTCTGGGTGGGTGGCGCTTGAGAACAAAGTGCATCCTGTCCTGTTTTAGAGGCCACGGCTGCTTGGTTCGTTGATGAAATTGTTCCAGAGGCTGGTGAGACCTCGGACAGGAAGTGTGTGGTCTTGACAGATGAGGGTGTGGTGACAGCAGGTGTTGCCATGGTTACTGTGCCGGCCTGCTGAGGCTGAAGGTCCTCAGAGTATCCACAAGTTGCCATGGTGACCAGTGCGTTCAGGCACTAGATCTGTGGATAAAAGAGGCAGAATTCATTAAAGAAAGTGCTTCGAACAAGCACTGAAACACACAATGTTGTGTTATTATCTCTAAACTCTGGACAGTTTGAGCAAACAAGACTTTCTGTGTGCGTGTGTGCGTGCATGTGTGTGTGTACTGTAACATAAACTAGAGAAGGAAGCAGGCTTTTGTCTGAGATGAATCAGTGGTCAAAAGCCTTTTCTTGTTTGGTCTACAATATGAAAGTGTAATCTTTCTCTTGACAAATAAATCTATTCTATTGTGTTAAGAAGTTGAAACATATTTAGAGGCCAGGAACAATAGCTGAGGTGACTTAAAACAACAATCTCAGGTAATCCTTGAAAAAACATTTGACCATTAGTCAGGTTGTACAACTTGGTGAAAAGTTTATACTAATACAGTATGTAATATATTACCCGGTATATAATATAATTCAAGCCATTGACAGTAAGAACTTCAAGCCAGACCTATTCGACTAGTAGTCCACGGACCAGATTTGGCCCTTTTAAAAATTATTTTGGCTCCCACAAAAATGCCAGAATCCCAAACTGATTTGCCTTAATATAAGCTTTATATATATGCAATACACAGAGCTACTTCTATACCTTGAGTTATTAAACTAGTAGAAGTAGTAGAAGTAGAAGTTTGCCTCTGTTAAACAGACAATATTTGGTAAACCAATCGGTGAGAAAACGTGCACCTTTAAGTAGGTGTTTAATTGACCCATCTATCTGACCTGTGTGATGCAGTACAAACAGAACATAACAGCAGAAGTGACACTAATTCAACTCACAACAAGCATCAAGATGCATCTTTTAAATCTGAATTGATGAATAATAGATTTAGACTGACAATTCCAAAGCAAATGAACAAGTATTTTGTTCACTTTATCAACAGCAATCATTATTTAATGATGTTGAGAAATAACAGAGCTGGAGACATTTAGGCCAAACCTTAAAAGCGACATTATATGTGATCTCATGTAATATCGCAAGAAGTCACACAAGTGTTGGCTGTGACCCTCAGTTACTACAACAATAAATGTATCTTATATGGAAACTGACAGAGCTGCAACCTTTTGTGTTTTCTAAGATCAATTGGCTGTAGAGGCCATCTTAAAATGACCTGGTTTCAAAAGTTAATCAGTTGTAAATGCACATGATTGGGGTCATTGAACAAACTGCACTCCATCATGGACAACCTATCCCACCCCCTTCATGACACCCAACAAAGGCAGAGAAGCTCCTATTCCAACAGTTTCCCCTCAACGCCACTGCAACACAAACTACAGAAAATAATTCCTGTCGATTGTAATTTCACTTTGTAACAGCTCATTTCTGACTGAAAGATTATCACCAATAAATTTATGCCTGCACATAACTACTGTAAAAATGTTTTTATGAACAATATACAGTACTCCACAATCACTGCACAGTGCTACTGTACATATGTTGCGTGTACCCTGCCATCACTGTGCTACTTCTGTTTTAATCTGCACTCATTGATCACTATTTATTATCAAGATGATTGTCTAATACTCAATTTTGAATCTGTCTGATGTAGTGACAAACCAATTTCCCATAGGAGATCAATATTTTTTCTACTCTAGACAGCAGACACAGTTGACTTACATCTAATTGCGACGTTTAAAACAAAGACTTTGCATAATTTGTTAGAATATTTGTTGAGATGGAAAATATCAAATTTCGAGAAAATTTAGGATCAGTTGGTCGTGACAGCATTCTTGAATTTGAATCAAAAAGTGAATTAGCTGTGGAGCTGCAGTCATTGATTACTTGCTGCAAGTTTCATTCAAACCAGCCCTGGGGTTCATGAGATATTTTAATAAACAGACACGCACATCCGCGTCATTGGCCAAAACATATTCGATTTGACGCGACCGACAACAATTATTTTGCCTGTGGCCCTCAAACACCTAGTAATTTTCACATATGGCCCACTTGTAACTGAACAGCCCTGCTTTAGCACTTCCTATTTGGCGAAGAGCCACTCCTGAGTAAACCAACGCTGCCACACGAGCCTGCGGTAGGTGTTGTGCTGAAAAACGCTCCCTTGCTGTAAAGCGCACCAGGTCACACGTTTGTTTCGCAACAGGCAAACGTGGCACACGCGCTTGTGCTTTAAGAAAACAAATATCTACAACTTTCTACTTAGGATAGCTAAATATACGATTTTCCGGGGAAGAGACGTGCAAATCCTGTCAGTCTAGCCCATCAAAATAAAAAAGCGTAGCGAACAAACGCGCTGCCCTACACTAGAGGTTCTTTTCATTGCGGGGGTACATTTTTCGATACAACACAATCACCACGCACTCGACTTTAGAGCGACTTGACGAATTCAGTGTCGCACCAGAAACTTTTTCGAAGTTAAACATTATTAAAAACAACGCACTGAACTTGTATACGTCGTATTAAAACTCAGACACACTTAAAATGCGTGAGCGTTTTTATGTGCGTACATGCGTTATGTGTTTTTTTTTTTTTTTTTGGACAGCTTTGAAAAGTGAGTTCAGATACTGTACGTAGCCTTCCTTGCTAGCAGCTGACGTCGAGTTGTGACGTTAAAACGAGCTAGCTTCTTAAAAATTAGTTCATAAATATAGCGCCGCTCTCGGATAATCATTCACGCCTTGTTTTTTTTGTTGTTGTTGTTGAAACCGAAACTGCAATTGACCAACTTGAACACTTTGACAGACAGAGCTCTTTAAAAAGTGCGATTGGCAGCACAAGCCCTCCGCCATCTTGTGCTCTTATCAAAGATCTGACATCGCCATAACAACGGTCGGTTTGGAAAGAAGCTAGCAACCACTTCATCACCCGACAGCCTCGACCGAGCCCACGTTAACAATTGCCACTGCGCAGAAACACACGTTGATAATTTACAAAACAAAACAACAAATTCTGAGACGTTTTACTTTTCACCTTTATGTCCCAGTATTGTCCTTAATAGTCGTTAAAGTTTATTCCCTTAGAGCTCGCTTGTTGTTGTTGACTCCGGTTGCTTGGCTCTTGTCGCCAGGACTACCGTGACTATGGCGCCTATCCTTCACCGGGGCAACTGTTGCTACCCTCCACTTATTGCACCGCCCACTGCTAGGCGCTGATTGGATAAAACTGGGGGTGGTCGTGATGTCATTAAAATTGTGGATTGTTGATTGGTTGGTAGCTCATGTCTGTCATTTCCACCAGCCTAATTTTTTTTTTTTTGCTTCAACGGACTAGTTAAATGGAAAATATTTAATAGCAGAGATTAGCTAAATATTTAGTTATTATAGTCCCTTTAATATACTCACATATAAATGAATAAATAATACATACAGTTAATGTGTTTAGTTCTACATTTTGAGGACATAAATTACTTGATGCACAAGGTGTTTTCAATGTGCAGAACTTCATGGACTTGAGAGTACTCTTCCCATGTCAGTTTATAATGATTTCAGTTAGGATGGTGTCTACAGACATTCTGTAAAACATAACAGGAATTTAGTATATAAATTTGGCTGTTTTGCATGGCCTTAATCCATCCATTACCTTTACCCGATTCTTCCTTTTTTTAAGTAAACCATTGCTCAAATTGTGCAATACTCAGAATTTCTTGTCAGTTTGCTGGCAATGTGTATTGCAATATCTCTTAAGTGTCCTCCTGTGAGTGTGACACCATCATCTTGCATCCTAGTTTCCCTTATTGTGACTGGATAGTGATCTCCACCCAGTGCTCAGAAGAGCAGATACAGTGACTGTGCTGGTGACACCTGCCACAAATGAAATGATGCAAAGGACTGAAAGGCCACCAAAATGTCAGAGGTGATTAGATTGCCAAGAGTTTTGCTGGCCTCACCTCTATCATACTCTACTTAATCACAACCTTTTCTTGTCTTCTGGGCATTGTTGCACCCAAAGGTCTCCAGTCTTATCTTTGGGTTTGACGAAACGTGGAGGTGACACGAGTGTCCATCTTTGCGTTTCTGAATCCTATAAAAGGTGAGATGGTCTGTCCAAATTTGACCATAAGCCACAGAGACGTCTATTGTGGAACCATGTGGAAAGCAACACTCTTGACCTTGAGTTTGTTGGTGGCGCTGGTGCACAAGACGCAGTGCAATGATGGTCATTCCTCTTTCTATGGGGTGAAACTGTGTGGAAGAGAGTTCATACGGGCTGTAATCTTTACATGTGGTGGATCTCGCTGGAGGAGAAGCGGAGACTCAGGTAAGACTATGACAAAAACGCAAACCAGTTTATTTTTGTGATACTGTATATTCAAACCAAATTGCTATTTTCCCTTTTTGTGATTATAGCTCTCATCAAAGAGGAGAGCTTTGATTCATGGAACAATCCAATTTCTCAACTTTCTGGCGAGTTGGATCCAGATAAAGCCCAATCATGGAAAGATAAAATGTTGGAAATGGCTGCTGGGTTCAGCCGTCCAGTCTCAGAGGAGGTGCTGGAGGCTCTTCAGAGCGTAGATAGGAAAGGACGGGACGTTGTGGTCGGACTGTCCAGTGCTTGCTGCAAGTGGGGCTGCAGCAAGAGTGAAATCAGCTCTCTGTGCTGAACCACAGAGTTCTGCCATCTCTTGTAACGTTTCTTTGTCTTTACATGTCTTTTGTAAATTCATAATTAATACAAGTGGCTTTACTTCGAAATGTGTTGTTGTGACTGTCATTTAATAAAGTATTGAGTACTGTACTGTAGTTGGTTTATTAGTATTTGTTCATTGAACCTGAACCCGCTTCGAATGTTATCAACCATTCAATCCGCTGATTTAAATGTACACAGCTAAAATATTTTATGCAATTAAATTTGTTCCCATGCTTTATGTTTCGCCAGCTGAGCTGTCATAAAACTAAACTGTACTAAATCAATAAAACTAGCAAAAAAGCACTTATGTAAAGACACACACACACGCGCACACACACAAACCTAATACAAAATAAAAACAAGAAAGTAAAAAAACTAGAGAAGATGCATTTTCTGCAAAAAATACATTTTGGCTAAATTACTGATGCAATTTGATGAGTTAATGGGGCGGCCTGGTGGAGTTGGTAGAACCATCGCCTCTTAGTAAGATGGTTGCCAGTTGGAATCACTGGCCTGGACCTTTCTGAGTGGAGTTTATATGTTCTCTCCATGCATGCGTGGGTTTTCTCTGGGTACTCTGGTTTCCTCCCATAAACCAAAAAACATGCATGTTAGACTGACGGCAACTCTAAATTACATCGTAAATGAGAGTCTGAATAGTTGTTTGTCTCACTTGTCTCTATGTGTCCCTGTGATGGACTTTGCAACCTGTCCAGGATGTCCCCCACCTCTTGCACAGTGACTGCTGGACATGGACACCAATGACCTGGAAAGAAAGAAGTGGGTAAAGATAATGGATGGTTGGATGGATAAGTTAAAGGAAATAAATTATTTTTTTAAAAAGTTGTTAAAGTTGAACTCAGAAGAACGGAAACCAAAATCCACAAAAGCCTAACCAAAATTAAAAATTAAGAATACAGTTAGTTCAAAGCTATATTGGAAAGAAATGTGGCTAAATGAGCACAACTGTAGCTAGAATTTAAATGTAGCAAACTTGAAGACAAAAAAGCTAAATCTAGCAAAAAATAATGGCTAAAATCTAAAATAAGTAAAACAGTGTTTAAAACTTTAAGTTAGCAAACGAAATGTTAAATCATAGGAGCAAAACTTTTGTTGAAAGATAAATGTTAAAGTATTAAAACTGTAATTAAACAACTCATACGTTCAATTCAATAAAAAATACAAATAAATTAAAAAAGATAATGTAACTCATCATCCTGGGTTCATTAAAGACTTGTTATAGATGCTGATGGCTGTGGACAGGAAGGACCTCCTGTAGCGGTCTGTCCTACAGCAGATCTGAAGAAGCCTCTGACTGAAGACACACTGTTGTTTATGACAGTCTGATGAAGAGGATGCTGAGGGTTGTCCACAATGCTCTTCATTTTATGAAGAATCCTTCTTTGTACAGTCATCTCCAAAGGTTCTAGAGGAGTCCCCAGAACTGAGCCGGCCTTCTTTATGAGCTTGTTGATCTTTTTGAAGTCACTTGCTCTGGTGTTGCTGCCCCAGCAGATGATGGCAGAAGAGATAGCGCTCTCTACAACAGACTTATAGAAGATGTGCTGCATCTTGCTGCAAACATTGAAGGACTTCAGCTTCCTCAAGAAGTACAGTCTGCTCTGTCCCTTCTTGTGGACGGCTTCACTGTTGCATCTCCAGTCCAGTCTGTTGTCCAGGTGAACCCCAGGGTATTCAAAGTAAAGTGCTGTGTGTTGTCATCATTGTATGTTCCCATATGAAATTAGTTCTCTGCATTTAACCCATCAGACCTGACATACACCCAGGTGGAGCAGCGGTTCATGTAAGCACCCAAGGAACAATCCGGGGATTTGGTGTCTTGCTCAGGGACACCACGACATGTGGGAAGGGCGGGGAGTCGAACCGTGACATTCTAGTCCCAAGTCAGCTGCTATGCCCCATCTTGGGTATTTATACTTCCCCACCTCCTCCACTTCTTCTCCCATAAATGAAATAGGTTTGGACCTTTTCCCGTTTCTCCTGAAATCTACAATCATCTCCTTTGTTTTGTTCGCATTCAAGATGAGATGATTGTTTCCACACCATGCCACAAAGCGGTCCACCAGTTCCCCATACTCAGCTTCTTGTCCATCGCTGATCCACCCGACCACCGCAGAGTCATCTGAATATTTCTGCAGAAGACAGGAGTCTGTTTTGTTCTGGAAATCTGAGGTGTACAGAGTGAAAAGGAATGGTGAGAGTACAGTCCCCTGTGGTGCTCCTGAGCTACTGACCA
>JARVGQ010000547.1:10725554-10738142 GCA_031762355.1 Hypsolebias martinsi | reverse complement strand
TTGAATGTCCAGAGGACCAGACTTAGCTTTTTTAGATTTTTCTACCTGGATTATTGAGCATGCATCAGGGTATTTCAACAACTCATAAATCAAAACGTTCAGCTCGTTCAGAACAATCCTGCTATGACTTTTGGCATTGGTGCAAGTTTAGCTTTTTGAAATATTTAGCCTTTTCTGTCACTTATTTTCTCATAGAAAATTAATTCAGCTCATTTTGCATCCTTCAAATCTTTAGATCAGTTTATTTTCAGCAAATTTCAGCTGTTTTTCAGCTGTTTTGGGCTCCTTTCAGCTTCTTTCTGCTAACTACAACTTCTTTTTTGCTTCTTCTAAGTTCTTTCTGCTAATTTCAGCTTGTTGAGCTCCTTTCAGCTTATTTCTGTAAGTTTCAGCCTTTTCTGTTATTTCAGCTACCATGTAGCTGTTTTTATGCTAATTTAGACACTTTCAGCTAATTCCATACTCATTTCACTTTTTTTCTGCTTAATTCAGCTAAAATGTGCTCTCTCCACTTCCTTGTAATTTCGGCTTCTTTCAGCTTTTATAGTTACTTTTCAACTTTTTTTTGTTTGTTGCTAATTTAAGTTTTTTTTTCAGATAATTTCTACTTTTTGTGTTCATTTCTGCTTCTTTCAGCAAACTTTTTTCAGCTTTGTTCTGCTAATTGAAGCTTGTTAGCATTTTTTAAACTAATTTCAGCTGTTTTCAGATTAATTCAAGTTTTTCCTGGTAATTTCTGCTACTTCCAGCCTAATTAACTTCTTTATGCTAATTTCAGCTCATTATGCTCCTTTCAATTTTTTTCTGCTAGTGTCAACTTTTTCTCCTATTTCAGCTACTATTTAGCTGTTTTGTGCTAAATTTAGCTTTTTTCAGCTAATTCCACTTTTTTTTAGCTCATTTCAGCCCCTTCCACGTCCTTCTGGTAGTTAAAGCTTTTCTGCCTTTTCAACTGCTTTTCAGCTAGTTTTTTCCCCTTATTTCAGCTTTCTTTTAGCTAATTTTGTAAATTTTGTGCTAATTTCTGCTTATTTAAGCCTAGTTTAGCAAATGTATGTCATTTCTGCTTTCTGCTGCTAACTTAGGCTTGTTCTTCCATTTCAGCTACATTTCAGCATTTGTTTTTAGCTATTTCAGCTGCTTTTAGATTTATTCAAGTTTTTCCTGGTAACTTCTGCTATTTTCAGCCTAATTAACTTCTTTATGCTAAGTTCAGCTTGTTATGCTCCTTCAAGCTTTTTTCCTGTTAGTTTAATTTTTTCTCCTATTTCAGCTACTATTTAGCTGTTTTGTGCTAAATTTAGCTTTTTCAGCTTTTTCCATAGCTCATTTCAGCCCCTTCCACTTCCTTCTGGTAGCCTAAGCTTTTTTCTGCCTTTTCAGCTGCTTTTCAGCTATTTGTTTCTAATTTCAGCTTTATTATTTTTTTTAGCTAATTTCTTCTTATTTAAACCTAGTTTAGCAAATATGTGTTATTTCTGCTTTCTTCTGCTAACTTAGGCTTGTTCTTCCATTTCAGCTACATTTCAGCATGTTTTAGATAATTTCAGTATGTTTTTTAGCTAATTTCAGCACTTTTTCAGCAAGTTCTTCAGCAACAAGCATTCACACTGCATTTTCTCAGGAAATGCAATTTTTCTAGTTCGTCTTCCTTCCTGACGTCTTGTGAATCAAACCTGATTCTGCCAGAGTTGTAATAACTCGCTCGTTCCTCTTTAATCCTCATAACCTGCTCTTCTGAGTTAAAGAAGAAGAAGCTCTGATGATTTTCTACAATCAGTCCGATGGGAGTGTGTTTTAGCTATACCTCCACTATCCTGTCTTCGGGTCGGACGCCTGCCCTCTCGGCCGGTGAGTTGGTGTCCACGGAGCGCACGAACTGCCCACCCCTTTTCTTGTCGCTCTGCAGGTTGAAGCCGTAGCCGTGCTCCTCCTTCAGCAGGTGACACAGACGAGGAAGGAGCGTGTCCGTCGGTTCAGGCGAAGGCTCCACTCGCAGCTGGAAACGGAAACGAGACGACGAAAAAGATGAGACATGACCACCAAATCTGAACCAGAGTTTATGATTGGCAGACGGCGACTTTATTATTTAATGTTTATATTTTGTACTGAAGTCTGATCCTGTCTGCAGCATGGAGGAAACCTAAATATGGCCTGAAACAAAGAAGCAGAAAGATAAGAGAACAGCTTTCACAGACACAGATTTTCTTACAGGGCTCCTGTGTTGGGTTGCGTAGACTGGGGTTGGGCAATAATTCAATATGACGTATCAGTCTTCACTTCAATTGTTTCTGCACAATACCACTGGGTCAAATATTCAGCCACAGCAAAATTCTGTTGTTCTAATTGTGTTTTCAAAGTTCCTCTAAGTTAAAACAAACATTTTTCATTACTGAAATTCAGTAATTTCATGTAATGTAATAATGTCATAATTTGCTCATGAGTTTATGTGAAGGCTGATTATTGTTTTTCTGTTTTTTAATTATTTACTTTTACAGTTAATTTCTGCATACTTTGTTATTTTGGGTCATTCATACATGAAAACATTCAGCTTATTTAAGAGATGGATCCACTGGTTTTCTGTAACTGTTGCACTTTTCAAAATATTTACTTTACAAATATTTTCCCCACAAAAATATATTAAGATTGCTTCTGTTCCTTATAAAATCTACATCAGCATGTTTGCACTTTGTCTTGTGCTACCTTTAGCTGTTTTGCAACGCTTAGGTTTTACTTATTTGAGCATTTAGCTATTGTTCTGCTCATTTTAGCTAGTGTTTGGCTGATTTTAACTTTAGCAACTGTTTTGTTAACCACAGTTTTGCTAATTTTAGCTTCTGTTTATCTAGTTTTAGCTTTGTTTAGTTAAATCTAGAATTTGTTTTGCAACTTTTAGCTTTAGCATCTGTTTGCTAATTTTAGCACCAGAATCCATTTAGCTGCTTTTAGCTATAGGTTTGTTCAGTCTGATATTATAGCCTTTTTCTATTATTAACTACTCTTTTAACTACTTTTAACTTTTAGCTAAGATTTTGCTACACATTATATTTATTTGGCTTATATTTTTACTTTTAGATTTACTAGCGATCTGTTACTTTAAGCTAGCCTTCTGCTACATTTAGCTTTTTGTTAGCCTTTTGTTACTTTTAGCTTTTTTTTTCTTTCATTAATTCCCTTTATTTACCAGATAAACATCTATTGAGGTTAAGATCTCTTTTCCACTGGTGACCTGTCCAAGAGGTGAGCAGCACACATCACTAAAGAACATATGCTAGCTGATTTGCTACTTTTAGCTACAAGCCAACCTTTTACTACTTTTAGCATTTTGCTACTTTTAGCTAATGCTCAGCTTCTTTTAATTTTAGCAATAGCAAAGTCACTCACCGTTCACAAAACACTTTTTTTTTTACTTTATTTACTTTTTAAACTACATTTGCTGTTCTTTAGCTGTGTGTGCTGGCATCACTGGACTTTGGCTCACAGAGATCAGCTCGGTAAGTGGATTTGTTTGAGACATGTCTGATCCTGGGCTTTGTGCACAGCAACAAGTTGACACGTTGCATGACTCGTTCACCTGCACGGACCTTGATTTCTACAAGCAGGGAGAATATCAAGTATCGGAGCAAAGCGTTAGGCCTCTTCCTGCAGGTCCAGCTGTTTATTGACACAGCTGTAAATTTAAGCTGATCGGAGGTCTGTCTGACAGATGTCTCTGTTCATTTAACATTTATACAGTAAGAACACTGGATTATGAGCTGCAGTCAGAAAAAATACATAAATACGTAACTGACCGCTGATAAACTAGCTGGTTTATGTGATGTATTTATTAACTTTGTATTAAATTTGTAAAGTTAGTCCAAATAAACTGCAGATCTGTAATCAGATTGTAGTTTTTTTTTCTTTTTACAAAACAAAGCATGTCCAAATTTTGTTACTGTATGATTGTTTTAGTTGTTAAAATAATTAAAATAATTTATGCCAGTATACAGTACTGTATTAATATTTTTAAGTAATTTTATTTTATGCATGCCGTCATGGATGTGAGTTTTAAATTCGGTTTTTGTTTAGTTTATTGTGGCTTTAAGGCAATAATTTACATTTTCTGAAGGATGTTCTGTGGAAAATCTATGAACAATAAATATCTTACCTGTTGTAGATAGTTTTCAAACAGGCCCAGTTCGGAAACATACACAAGTTTATTTCTGGCCAAAATTTAGTGAGTTGTTGCCATTTTAAAACAACTTTAACTAAAAAATGTTGATGTGAACACTATTTTATAAACTTTTACATTGTAGGCAACTTCTCATTATATTTTAAGGCACACTTAGCAGCAGCAGCTAGCTGTAGCACTTCCTGCTGGAATATAATGACAGTAATGGAAAAGCTATTTGTCTTTCTGCCCAGATCTTTATAATTCTGTGTTACGACTGTAAATGCATTATTGGTTCTGTTTAAGTTTCTAGTTTAAGTTTGTTCCTCAGGTGTTCTTGCTGCCTCCTGCACACCTGGTTTTGTTTTCAAATTTTCATACCTGCCTCCTGTCAGTCGTCTCGTTCAGCATAGACAAAACCTATTTAGTCTTTTTTCAGATCTTTGTCATTTGTTGTTACATTATTTCTTTGTGACTGGGCCTGCCTCTTTTTTTTTTTTTTAACCCATTATGTATCCCTAAATTACAATATAAATTATGCATTTTATGAATAAATTATCTGTATACAATTGTTTAGATGTGTAACAGTTTCATTTGTTCAACTGTTTCTATCCTTTTCCCCCTAAAAGTTGAAAAAGTAATATTTAATCCAATTTTTCATCTTGTTAGCAGAATAAATCAAAACATTATTGGTTTTCAGTTTATTGGATTTGTATTAAGATTTTACTATAATGGTGCAACATTAAAATAAGTTGACTTTTTTTTAATGATATATAGTAAAAAAAAAATAGTGTTTTAAATGTAATGTTTTTTTCCACGAGTTTCCTTTGTGCCTTTGGATATGATAATTATATATCAGTTTCTATAAAGCAGGGCTATTAAACTAGTGGCACGGGGGCCAAATCAGGCCCATGGGGGAGCTCAGTTCGGCCCACCAATGGGTTAGATGGGTAATTAAAAAAACAATTTTACCAATGGGTTATTTAGAAATTATAGCATTATAAGATATAAACATTAATACAAAATTTAGCAATCATGTTATTGCAAGACCTTCACAGCCTATGTGGACTAACAAACCAAATGTGCAGGGGAAACATCTATGGTAGTTTTTCGTAACACTTGTTAAAATGATGCTGTTTGATTGTCTGAGGATGATTTTATAAGTCTTTAAATTTCAGTGGGGGTTGTATTTTCATGTCACAGTTTTCAGCTGTCTTGAAAAAGCACCCAAGGTGGTCATTTTCTTTTTGATCATGCTGTGCACGATCCTTTGACTAAACTTTGGCCACAGAAAAATGCTCTTCGAGGCTCACAGTAGATTTATTACTTCATAATTGTTTTTGCTTTGCATTCCTGATTAGACTTTTGTTCAAGCATTTTATTTTTTATAAAACTGTTAGACTGCGTTTTATGCTGCAGCTTATGAACCATGCTGTAACAATTCTTATTCTATCTATTTTACTTCAAGGTAAAGAAAGCAGAGACTCTCCCAATTTAAATTCACATACCATGTGATCCTGGACTCATTCAGTGAGAGGACTGAATATTTGTTTGTGTGTGACAGAGGACATTCCTTTGCTGTATATGGGCGCCTGCTGCCATCATAACATTATGCAATAATGTTGTGTCTGTATTTACATGTTCAGGGGGGTGTGGTGAATATCACAAGATGTGGTAGAAACAGGATGTGTGTGAGAAAGTGTAGTGTGGTGACGTGTAAAAATTAATCTGTTTCTTTTCAAGGTTCTGTTTGTCATAATTCAGCTCCAAGATTACAAACCAAAAATTACAAGACTTCACTTTGTGCAAAACATCATCTCTCTTCTTTGTAAACTGTGATTTTTATTTTATTTTAGCCTATAACCAAAAAAATGCATCTTCTGTGAAAATACAGGGACTGCTGGAATTTGATGAAGAAGATCAAATTAAAGGTAACAGAAGCTAAACACTAAAAGATAAAATAAGCTAAATGCAAGTTAAAAGTAGCAAAATGTCCGTTAAAAGCTATAAGGCAAAAACAAAATGCTAGCTTAAGGCAAAATGTTAAAGTGAATGCAGTAAAAGTTGCTATATCAAAAGGTTAGCTAGAAGCTAAAAGCAGAAGAAAGCTGGGTAAATGCTAAAAGTAAAACAATGTAAGCTAGAAGCTAAAAGTAGCAGACTGTAGCTAAGAGCTAAAAATAACAAAATGCTAGCTTAAGGCAAAAATGTTAAAGTGAATCCAGTAAAAATTGCTATATCAAAAGGTTAGCTAGAAGCTAAAAGCAGAAGAAAGCTGGGTAAATGCTGAAAGTAAAATAAGGTAGAAGCTAAAAGTAGCAGACTGTAACTATGAGCTAAAGATAACAAAATGCTAGCTTAATGCAGCTAAAGTTTAGCTGAAAACAAAGGGTTCAAATGAAAATAGTAAAAAAAACTAGTTGAAATACTAAAAGGTTATCTAGAAGCTAAAAGTAGAGCAAAGATTGGTAAAAGCTAAAAGTAACAAAAGGCTAGCTAAAAGCAGAAGAAAGCTGGGTAAAAGCTAAGAGTAGCAATACAGCTATAAGCTAAAAGTGGGAGAATGTAGCTATTGAGCTAAAAGTAGCATAATGATAGCTTGTTGTTAAAGGTTGCAGAACTGTAAATAAACGTGCCAAAAGCCTAGCTGAAAGCTAAAAGTTCTGTAGCATAAAAAGGCAAAAATGAAGTTAGGAAGGTGAAAGATGTCAAAGAAAAACAATTATGTTGTAAGAAATGAAAATATGTTGACGCATTTCTGAAAAAATATTTGTAAATAAAATAAAATAAAAATAAAAAATTTTAAGTATAACACAGAACCCAAAACCTGTAGCAACCGTGTCCTGAATGAACTGAATATTTTGATAAGTGAATGGCTAAAATAGTGCGTAGTATTATGGAGGAGTTGTTTGCAAAAAATGTACAAGAACAGAACAGAACTGTGTGTTTACTGAATCAGCTTCAACGCATATGATATTAATATGTATTACAAAAGCTGCTTCTGAAGCATTTCACATCAGTTCTTTCACATGCAAACACTTTCGTTTTCCCAAAAGACGTTCGTAATCAGCCAGCAGAGGAACAACCTTTATTTATGCTGTCTTCAGCTAAACAAGAGGCAGTTTGACGTGAGCTGCCAGTCCTGCACACCCTGGTCTGTTTGGAGTCAAAATAATGAGCCCAGTCTGCGAGAGAAAACCGAAAACTTCTCTGACGTTAGGATTTAATGCCGACGTCATTTGAGGAAAAGCGTCACTAAATTTTAGCAACTTCAAAGTACTTTTTACAGCGTCTGAAATAATACTTTTTAGTATAGCTAATTGTTTTAATTTAGTTGTAGGTCAAAGATGTGCAACGTAGCTGGAAAATGAGTCAGTCTGGCAACGTAGCCTGGTTTAAATCCAACTCCTGCTGTTTCTGCTTTCATTTTTTTCCAAAAGACACTCAGATGTTGCTCCAACAATACAGCCAAAAGTTTTTTATTTATTAATAATGACTAGCTTCTACAGCATCTAAATGAACACAAATTTCAAAATAAAAGAGTTTGGAAGGAAGGATATCTTTAAATCTTAATGGTTTAGCAAAATGTACTTTTATCTTTAATTGAAAATCCTTCCTATCGAGCTGAGAACATTGTTTCAAACTGTGACGAGTTTGTTGTTTACCATCAAGGCTGGATAATGTAAAGGCCTACCAGACCAGGGCCCTGGGGTTTAGAGGGGCCCAAACAGGATTATTATTTTTGATCAATGGATGTTTCCCAAAAGCCTCATTTGATTTATTTTCCTTGAGCTGCAAAAAGTTTTGTTAAAACTCTTTCCAGCGTCAGTTATAACGGCTTAATGGCTTTTTTTGGTTGGGTTTCTTTTTAAATACCTTTTATTATTTATTTTACAGTTTTATCTATCCATCATCTTTACTTGCTTCTTCCTTCTGGGGTCGCGGGGGTCACTGGTGCCCAAATCCAGCAGTCACAGTGTGAGAGGGGGACACCCTGGACAGGTCACAAGTACATTATTACTGGCTTGGCTAAATTACTTCAGTTCAGTCTGTGTAATTTGAGGCCATAATGGTTTGTAAATGTTTGCATTGCAGTAGTCTCTCGCTACTTTGCAGTTAGACTTTTCGCAGACTTGCGCTTTCGCAGTTTTTTTTTTTAAGTAAGATTGTACGCGCGAGAAAAAATATTCAGGACACACGATCGTCAACTTTCATATTACTCACGTGACTGGGACAGTACGGGATACTGTACAGTAAAAGGTTAACGACAAAATGAAATGCATCGGACAGGCGCTGCCATTTTGTAGTTTTCTCAAAAGAAGCCCCTCGCGCATAACGACTACATTTCCCAGAAGCCCCGTTTCCTTCTGCTGAAATACCAGAAGGAAAGTTTTGATCTGATCGGAAAAAGTTTGGTCCGTATTCATAGTGACTTCGGCGCCCAGCGGATGGAGAGAGCCGCGCGGAACCCACTGGGGACCGGAAACTGAGCTCGACCAGACCGACTGGAACCAAGTCGCTGTTTCTGCAGAGCTGGTGAGTACAAAGGCATTTACTGCTCACTCAGCAAGCTGAGTGAATAAACATCAAGTTATCTTGATTAATAAACGCTTGCTGAATAATCTCTTGCTTTAGTGGATTTCAATTTATTAGTTGACTGAACTGTTTCGGTTTGTCGTTCCGATTCAGAAATTTATGTCAGTTCTATTTTGCGATTTTTCACTTATCGTGGAACATAAACCTCGTGATAAACGAGGGACTAGTTTACTCTAATGGGCTGTTGTTTTATGCATTTTACTTTGTTTTATATAGCACCTTGATTTTATTGTTTTTATCATACAGTGTTGTTCCATTGCTTCTTTAGTTGTATATTCGTCTGTCTAAAACAGATCTCTCATGAAAATGACTCAACCTGTATAAATAAATGTTAAATACATTTCTGTATTGTAATATCCTGAGGCATGTGTATAATTTTAAAACATCAGGATCAAGTGTTTAAACTGCTTTGTTTTTTTTTTTGGCTTGCTGATGTTCTTTTCTCTTTCATTGCCACGTCACGTTAAACAGTGTCGTGAAAAATACACTTTATTTTAAAGTTCAAGTACAGAAAGAGTTAGACTCCAGCTGTGGTTTGTGCGGTAATTGCCAATTAAAATAAACTGCAACAGAATAACGATTCTCATCATTTCAAATAAAAGAGGTTGACAGTTTTTCTATGCTTCAAACTTTAGATTTTACGTTGAACCTTAAAGCTAAGGGGTTACACAGTCAAAAATTAACAGAAATATTTTGGTTCATTTAGCTTTTCATAAGAAAAAATAGTAATTTTTAAGTCATTTTTTTCCACCATGTCATTCAGTTCCAAACTAACTACAGTATTCAATTTACATGCTAAATATTTAATTTCTAAGCTAAACATTTAATTTCTAAACTAAATATTTAATTTGCTAGCTAAATATTTAGCTCAGATCAATTTATTTATTTTCCAAACTAAACATTTCATGTACAAAATAAAGATTTAATTTGCTTATTAAAAATTTAGCTCAAACCCAAATATTAATTTTCCAAACTAAACATTTAATTTCCAAAATAAGTATTTAATTTGCCAACTAAATATTCAGCTCGGACTTAAATATTTAACTTGCTATAACTAAATATTTCGCTTGCTAGTTAAATATTTAACCTGCAAGTTAAAGTCATGTGACCCATCTGACCTAACATTCAGGGTGGATGGATTTGGCTTTTAATCTGATAGTCCACTTTGCTTTTTGGCACAAAATTTACATACCAACTAAATATTTAGCTCGGATTTAAATATTTAACTTGCAAGTTAAATATTTAAATCCAAGCTAAATATTTAGTTAGCAAGTTAAATATTTAGTGTAGGAATTAAATGTTTAACTTAGAAATTAAATGTTTAGTTTGGCAATTAAATATTTAACTTGGACAATAAATGTTTTGTTTGGAAATTAAATGTTTAGCTTTGAAAATAAATATTTAGCTTGGTAATTAAATATTTAATTTACACTTAAATATTTAGTTTACTAACTAACTATTTAACGTGCAAGTTAAGTATTTAGTTTGTAAACTAAATATTTAGCTTGTAAATTAAATACTGAGTTTGAAACTATGACAATTATAAATGTATGAATAACATGGTGAAAATACAACTTTGACAAAATGACTTCTTTTTTTCTTATGAAAGGCTAAATAAACCAAAATACTGCAGTTACTTTTTGACTATGTAACTTTACAAACAGCACCCCATATAAAGCTTCTCTGCTCTGTGACTAGAAATCTGGACATTAAAGTCTACAGACTCATTTGTTAACAATACAATGTTGAAGGAGTCCAACCTGCATTCATTCCTTGAGAGGTGAAGCTCCTTAACCGAAACGGTCACTTGGAGTTTTCTCTTGTCTCCGTACTATATGAACAGAGCGGGAGTTCTTAAATTCATTATAGTCAAATTGTAAACAAATGTAACCGCAGGGTTTTGGAGCATGTTATCTGATTTTGATCTGATTTGTGATCGTAAGCAATAAAACTTGCATTGTAAAATTGAGGAACTGAATATGGCTGCACAGATTTTCATGGTTTGATTTCACTCTTGCATGCATCGCCTCACGATAACCTAATCTGATGACACACACACGTGTTTCAGCAGACTGAACTTCCCCCATGGTCGAGGCAGATGGCCGCCCATCCCGAGCCTGGTTCTGCTGGAGGTTTCGTCCTGATAAAAGGGAGTTGTTCCTTTCCACTGTCACCAGTGCTGCTCAGGATGGGAGATTGTGATAAAGTGGAGATTCAACACAATCTGCTGTCTTCCTTAGATACATAACTGTTACTAATTATCAGTTTATAATGTGTCAGAGGATTTTTGCTCAAAGCTTATTGATGTTTTATTACTATGGCTGAGAACAAGAAGTCCAAGACATAATCTTTGAGGATATGTTTGTGTTAACTGAGAACGCTGGGTGAGAAGGTTGCAGCTGGCTCCAAGGACATCGCTCTGTGAACTCAGCTGAACTGATAAGGATATAAAAGCGAGCGGAGAACGCAGCTCGAGGCAGATTCTTGCGACTTATCTTCATGTGTGTACAGTTTATGTTTATTTATGTCACGTGTCCTGAAAATCTGGCCTCGCAAGTAAAATGCTGGTTAAACATCTCCCTCCGTTGAGCGTGGTTCTTTTTGGGTAAACAATGTGCAGTATAGTTTTTTTCCCTCCAACATAATGTGATTATTTTGTGCAGCGCTCTGAGATGGCATTTGTTGTGAATTGGCACGATATAAAAACTGAAATGAACTGAAACTTTATGGTTTTCTCAGCGCAGATAGTCTTGTTTTTGTTGCTGTTTAGACTTTGAAAAGCTCGGCAGTGGGACTGCCTGCCAAATCCAGATTAGTTGGTTGTGCCAGTGTTATAAGAACCAAGCAGCTTCTCCATCTTCTGTCCCTCTTACCTCTGTGTCTGTTGCTGAGCTGGACGCCACTGAGCATCTCTCCTCTTTGTCCTGAGAGGTTAGACGAGTGTGCGACTCTGCAGCAGGATAATCTAATACTTGTCTGTGGTTGAATTTGAAGGTCAGGGGGGAGTTGAGCCTGGGTACGGGAGAGGCGGAAGGTGTGGGCATGGGTGAAGGGCGTGGGGAGAGGGTTCCCATTTCAACAGCCAGGTCCTCTGTGCAGGCCAGGCCCTGGCTGCGGAGGTAGTCGTCTGTCTCTCTGTCCACCACCAGCAGCCTGGTGCGGTGGGACACCTCACAGATCCTGCTCACCACCTACAGAGGAGACATGAGTCACAGTGAGGAACCAGCTGGCTCATATAATGCACTTTTGTGCTTTAACAAAGACAAACAGTGATTCCCTTCACACACACTGACCCACTTAGGGCCACCTCCTCCTCAGGAAAGAAGAAAAAAGTCACCCAACAGGTCTTCAACTCATTGTACCTCATGGTTCTTATTATAAATGTTACTTTGTTCCAAAAAAAAAAAAAAAAGTCATGTTCTGCAGCATCACCCACCTGAGGATGAGTTTCATTCTCCACATTCTCCCCGTTCACCTCCACCAGCCGGTCTCCGGGTCGGAGTCCGGCCAGGTCGGCCGAGGAGCCGGGCTCCACCTTCCGGATGAACTGTCCGCCTTTATTCTTCTCTCCGTGCAGGTGAAAGCCGTATCCGCGCTCTGTTCTCACCAGGAAACAGAGCCGGGGTCTGAGCTCCAGCTCCATCCCGTGAGGGCGAAAAGTCAAAGCGTCTCAGGCGAATGAGCAGCTTGATCCGGTCCAAGACGTCGCTGGTTCTTAATCCAACGCGCGTCCGAGGACAAAACCGTCATCATCGTTTAGCATCGTGCAACTGGGGGGGGGGGGGGGGGGGGGGGGGGGGGGGGGGGGGGGGGGGGGGGGGGGGGGGGGGGGGGGGGGGGGG
>JARVGQ010000547.1:10710613-10721050 GCA_031762355.1 Hypsolebias martinsi | reverse complement strand
TAGCCCTTGCCAGGATTTGAGCCAAGTGTAATGAAAAGTTTTTTTGAACATTAAAAAAAAAGTTGCACTTAACTTTACCAGTATGTTTGATGTTTAATGGATTTTTAGGATTTTGAGTATTTTTGTAAAACTCACTGATTTTATTCGTAGTTCTTAATAAAGTACTGTTTTGAAAAGTTGTGATTTTCCCCACCCCTCAGTTAACAGTTCATTTACAATTCTCACCATGATTTTAATTTGACAAACCAAACTAAATTAGATAAAACTACCAAATCAAGTTAATCTTACTCAGCAATCCTGTATTGCTTTAATGTGAATCCATTTAGTTCACTGAACTTAACTATATCACTTAGATTTAACGTAGTTTTCATACATAACAATAAATTAACAATATTAAGATACTCTTACTCAATAATCCTGTATTGTTTTAATGTGTATCCATTTAGTTCACTGAACTTAACTATGTCACATCAGTTGAACATAGGTTTTGTACATAAAACTAATATAACCACATTAAGTTTAAGTAACGTAAGTCTTTCTTCTATAATATACTTAAATCTAATGAGTAAGTTGTATGGAAACTCGTTAATCAACATAAAAACATCATCATCATCAGCTTTATTTATAAAGCGCTTTAAAACAGCCACAGCTGAAACAAAGTGCTGAACATTATGTGCAACCACTTGACATAACATTTTTAAGTAAATCCAGTATATTTTTTTCTGAGTGTTGGAGCCAACATGAACATAGCTTGATAATGTACTGTACTGTATTTTGTACGCAGAATATCTGTAAAACTACGATGACCTATTTCTAATCCACATTTTTGAAGGTTCTGTAGAATTCTGCGCATAAACATACCACTTGGTTTCACCAGATTTGCAAAACTTATTAAAAAAAATAGAATTTAAACATAAGCAGCAGTAATGAAATTAGTTAATATTAATTTTGTCATGATTTTTTTCACTATGTATTTCATGCATGTTCTCTAGCTGGCATCCACCAAATGATGCTGCAGCACTGTCCACACCCCTACTTCACATGGTCTCGCTGGTTTTTAGGTTTGTGTTATTTAATAATTCTTGCCATTTCTGAAAACTTTACTTAAATGTAAGTCAGTTTATGATCAAAAGAGCCTTAGTGTGGACGACTGCGATCGCAATGCTTAGGAGCGCAGCTTCACAAGGCAATGCACCTATTATTCTACACCTAAGCGTTTTATTTTTCTTCCGTCTCCATTAATGTGACTCAAACGGCAATGTGTACCCCCACAAAAGTTATATCAAAACGACCGTCTCGATCTCGAGAAGGGAGCTATTACTTTTATTGGCAATCAGTTACCATGGCAACATATTTTGCTAACAAAGACACCATGTTTCCCCATAGGAAATGAATGGAAGAACTTAACTCCTGCTGTCAAGTCACATGACTTAATGTAGAGGCCCCTGAAAAAAACAGAAAGTAATCATAAATGCCTAGAACTGATTAACGCTTGGAGCCATTTTTATTCAAGATGGCTGCCACAGATACCACAGCAAACACAAAATTGACTATAACTCTGTCATTCTTTGAGATACTGGGCTGGAATTAAGGTTGTAGCTGAGAGCGAGTTGTTATACATTTCTAATGAAAATCAAATATCCAAGATGGCCGCTTTAGCTAAGAGAAAAAAAAAAAAAAACAATAACTGCCATTTTTTAACGATATTGAGCTGAAATGTTGCGTAGGTGACAAAGATTCCTAACAGGCTCTGACTGAAAATCAAAAATCCAAGATGGCCACCTAAGCAAAAAAGTAAAACTACTACACATCGGTCAATTTGTGATATTGAGCTGAAACTTTGTGTGGAGATAGCTGAGAATGTTCCCTATCACGTAATGAATCCAAATGAAAAAATCCAAGATGACCACCTTAGCTAAAAGACAAAAAATACCATAACTTGGGCATTTTAAGAGCGATTCAGCTGAAATTTGGTACACTGGTAGCTGAAAGTGAACCCAAACACATATTACTGTCAAATCAACAATTTAAATCGGCAGCAGCCTGGCAGTCCACATCAAATTTGTCCAGGAACTTTCTAATTAAATATTACTAGTCTATTTTGTTCAGCAGTCTTTAAAACCTGCCCTAAAGAAATATACGGTTTAAAATGTTTTTGCATGCAGAAGACTCAAAAAAGGCTTTTTTAATTGATGTTCTCATTTTTCTTTAAGGAAGGAAAACTTTAGGCAAAATGAAACTTTATTAAACTCTGTTTCTGTAAAACATTTTATTTAATGGAAATTATATAAAAATATTGAATCTATAAAACATAAAGTTAGTTATATCCATCATCTTTTACCCGCTTCTTTCTTTCGTGTCACGTTGATCGCTGTGCGAGAGGCGGGGGACACCCTGGACAGATCACAAGTCCATCGCAGGGACACAGAGACAAACGAGACAAACAAACATTCACTCTCACACAGATCAATCATCCTAAAATGCATGTTTTTGGTCTGTGGGAGGAAACTGGAGTACCCGGAGAAAACACATGCATGCAGGAGGAGAACATGTAAACTCCACCCAGAATGGCCCCCCTGGCCAGGATACAGCGCTGAGGGCCAGCAGCTCTACCAACTGCGCCACCGTGCCATGTAAAGTTGGTAATAAAGTGTCAAACGAACTCTCATATCAAAACAAACCAGACATGCAGATGTTACCATACACACATACGTGTTACAAATTCCCACTGTAACACAGTATAAACAGCTACTGTGTGTTTCTAGTGTGTGAAACCAGTAAAATCAACAATTAAGTCTGATTTTTGTTTGTTTGCCTTCTTCGTCTGGTGGGAGAAACTATTTTCTTGTTTAGTGTCTCAGCAGCTCCTTCCTGTCCAGGTTCAGTTTTGATTCTTGGACCTGGAGAGCGCGGTGATCCAGTTTTGGGCCTCTTTGCAGGAGAACTCTTGTGAGCGGACGGACAGCTGTGCTGGTTCAGACACATGGAGCAGAGGGGGCTGACAGGAAGACAAACCTGCTGTCCGAAACCCACAAGCAGCCAGTTGATCTCGCTCCACAGCTCCCTGCAACAAAAGGACTGTTAAGAGATCTGCTGGTGTAGATTCTTTGGTCATCTAGGTCCTAGAAACAATACAAATTTGTTTTAACTGGCCATGAGGTAGTGCTCTGAAATATAAATGAAGTTTAGACAATTGTTGTTAAAACTACAAAAAAAAAAAATCAGTTTATCTTGTAAGTATCGGCTGATCTCCCATAATTAAGGAAATCGGGGCGATTTATTGGTGCACCCCTACTAGATACATAAGCAGATTGCACCATCACTCCTCACAATAGGGTTCGTTAGGGTCCTTGTAAGTCTGACTCAAAGAGGAGCCACTCTGGCCACACATATCAGGAATTTCATCCATGTCACCAGTGGACTGTTTCTTCTGTATCTGAAGATGTTTTGCTGGGAATGTCAGCAGGGTATGGAGTTCCAGACTTTCAAACTGCATGAGAGGCTCTGAATGGAGAGAAACTAACCTGACAGGACTGTTCATTTACACGACAACAGGCCTTGATCTGTCGAGGGAACCTCCACAGAGAGGAGAAATGCCATAGAGGGTGTGAAATCGCATGTGCACACTACAGGCGGCTGCAGTCCGACGTTTTTCTGCACTAACAAGTTACAATAAAAGACCGAGCAGAGGTTTTCTTTGTGCGGCTCACCCTTTTTCAGCATGTAGGAGTAAAAGCAGCAAAAAGGACCGAAGGGACGTTCCTGAATTCACCAGTTTGGACACTGATCATGCAGACACTACATGTGCGATGCACACAGCTGAGCGTGGCTAATCAGAGTTGCCAGATAAACAGGAAAACTTTTTTTAACCTTTTTTTTTTTTAAATAAGATTGCAACATCAGAAAAAAATTACATGGTTAAAGTTGTTTGATAATTTACCAAATAATGATGTTATTGTAAGTATTAATACAAATTAAAACAGTCCCAATTAATTCTGCTCAGACTTGCAATTTTGACCAACTTTTCTGCAAATCTGACCAATCACCTTCACCCCCAGCCCATTTTCACTTCCTGCAATCCAAGCCTGCAGGAAGTAAACACAAGTACTTCGTCAAAAATCACATTTTCCATCAAATATCACTGCTGAAGTCTAAGAAAGTGATCGAAAACTTGGTTTAGCACTACGTGCAACAATGTGTTTTAGCATAAAGGACCTTTCTGCTGTAAAACATGCAGATACAATTCTTTTCATTCTATGACCTGTGAAGTGTTAGCAGCCGACAAGACGGTAATGCTTCATAGTGTTATTAACAGCTGACAACTTAAATGTGCAACAGACAGAAAATACCCAAAATGACCTGCTGGTACAACGTTTTTCATTCATCATATTTAGTAGATTCACCAATTTTGTTGATTACATTTGGACCTTGGCATCAAATACTGTAGTTTTAATTTGTTTATATTAATCATCTGATAAAATTGTAACAAGTTTTGTTTTTGGCATGTGAAAGAGAAAAGAGTACAAAACAATGCAACACTGACTGCAACATTCGGAAAAAGCTGCAGCAAAATCAAACATTTTAGGTGAAACAACCTGGAAGAAGTCTAGCAGGGACTGAGTGACCCAGTCTGCAGCCAGTGAAGTTTGAGTTTGATCTAAATCAGATCTTTGTCAATTTCTTCATCATTTTTTATCAAGTTACATGGACACGATTGCATCGTTCAGACTCCTACCTGGGCAACCAGCCCTCCAGGGCCTTACGCGTGTCTTCTGGATTCTTGGTTGGTTTCCTGAGCCAGCCCAGCCTGTTAGAGATCCGATGCACGTGGGTGTCCACACCTAGACAGAAATCAACACATGCAGCCTCATACCACAGCCCTGCAACTGAGGAAAATATTTAGAGAGGATTTCATTTAAATATACGATGGATTTTAGAATTTAGTTTAAGGAGCTCCAAAAAATATTTCCTGTGTATACAGCACATACTTTAATATTTAAATCTTGCTCTGCCTTGGATTGGATTTGTTTTCTTCTATTTTGCACTGCGCCCTGAGCTGATTTGTTGTGAACTGGTGCAATATAAATAAAAATGAATTCAAATTAAGTTCCTACCAATTCCAGATACTTGGTTCCAGGCGATGTCCATTGCCAAGTGAGCCATTTTAGGCCCAACTCCGGCCAGGCGGACCAGCCCCTCCACAGTGTTTGGGATATCTCCTCCAAACTCCTCCTGCAGCATGGCTGATGTTTGCTTCAGATATTTCACCTTACTCTAGAGAGGAGGTGCAACAGTGAAGGTTAACTAGGTGGTTTTTAAAGTAAATAGTAAAAATGAGGAAAGGCAGAAACCTAATTGGCGTTACCCTCCAGAAACCAACAGGATAAATGAGTTCTCCCAGCATTTTATCATCAGTGTTGAGGATGTTCTCCACAGTGCAGCCATGTGCTCGGAGCTTCTGCATAGCGGCTGCTGTCACTTGATCTTTTGTTTGACTGGACAGCATGAGGGACACCAACACCTGGAAACGTCTTACCTGTGGAGACAACAGAAGGATTAACTGGACACATGAACCACACTGAATTTATATATAAAAAAAAATTAAAAAAAAAATTACAAACCCCACCCACATGTGCGGGGGCTTCTGCATCGTAGCATTTCTCTGCACCCAAGTTGTCCACAGGAGCACTGCGACCGCTCCTCATGTTACGAATAAAATTTAACTGCTTCTTCCAGTTTGGAGGTTCCCATCCCTCCCTCTTTACCTCAGCAGCAACATCCTCTTTCTCATACTCCAGCTGAACCTGTCTCCTCCTACGTCTGGACGGGTACTGCGAGGAAGCTTCCGGTTCAGTTTTTGGCTGCACAGTGGACGGCTGCAGCAGTTTATGACAATCAGCTAAAAGAGTGGAAACACAACAAAATGGTGAATTTGCAATAAAAAGCATATAAACAATTCACATTCACATTATTGATATGTAATCTAAAGCCTGAATGAAAAAAAGTTACAGAAATATTTTTAGTTTCTGTAACTACCTCCATGTTCTCTCAACTGCAATCCATCTCTTTGACTTTTTCCTGGCAGCTGCATTTCTACTCACTGTCCCTCCTCAGGACATGTCCAAACCATCTCAGTCTGGCCTCTCTAACTTTATCTCCAAGTTGTTCAACCAGTAATGATCTCATTCCTAATCTTCTCCACCCTTGTCACTCCTAAGAAGAACCTCAACACCTTCATTTCTGCCACTTCCAGTTCTTTCTCCTGTCTTTTTGTCCATGTCTCTGTCTCCAGACCATACAACATGCCGGTAGCTGGTCTGGTTGTAAACTTTTCCTTTGTCCTTTGCTGCCACCCTTTTGTCAAAAATCACTCCTGAAACTTTTCTCCATCCACTCCATCCTGCCTGGACTCTCTTCATCACCACACTCCTTGTTTTCCTGAGCAGTACAGTAATTGAAGTTGCAACCTCTGCTCCTTGTAGCCTCACTGCTCCACCGTCCCTCTTATTCAAACATGCTCTCTGTCCTACTATGGCTGACTTTCATTCCTCTTCTTTCAAGTGCATACCTCCACCTCTCCAAGCATGTGCTAAATTATTAAATCATGTCAATAACATGAGTGTCTGCGGTGAACTCGCAGCATAACGTGAACATACCGCTTAATGAAGGGGCAGTGAAGGGCTCCTTTTGTTCCGACACCTTCACCTCCTCCACCTCCACCTTCACCGATACCGAGGGAGCTGCGTTCACGTCCATCTGTCTGCCAGTTAGTTTGGATCTAAGAGAGGCCGCAGGTGTGCTGCCTGAACGTTGACCACTGCCACTCCGGGTGGTAACGGACCCGCTTTGAGTGAAGTACGGAGAACTCATTGTCATCAAACGCCAAACCGCAGAACGGAGCCTCGCGCACGCCACAGCGAACGTTACGAAGCACAGCGACAAGGAGCTGAACCCAGGAGGGGAGCGCAAACTTCTGCAAGACATGAGCAAAAACATAAACATGCAAAAAGTGTAATTATTTCAGCGTTTAAAACATTTGACTAACGCCATTGAAATAACTACGAGATTTCAACAAAAAATAACATAAAATATAATTCTGGATGTTGAATGTTTGAAACGGAACTAAAAATCTGCAAGAAATCAAAAACCTTATAAATTTAAGTAACAGTTGTTTTGACATTAAAAGTTACTGTTTAAACCAGTGGGAATGTAAGTTTAGTCCACGGTAAATGTTTTTGTATTACTACTGATAAGCCACAGGTTTGAAAGTTTATGTACATGAGTACTTTTACTGTTCCAGTTTTCTACAGTTTAATTGCACTTTAAATGCATTTGTTAATTTTTTCATATTTTTCTTAATTAGACCTATAAAGATGTCTTTATCGCTGCAAAAATACATTTAAAGTTAATTGAATTACATACTTGTGAATATTGTGAATCATTTGAAAATTATATACTTAAAGTTTCCTTCTTTGTCACAGCTTTTCCATGCACTATACCAATTAAACCACCTGTGTTTTATCTTTATTTTGACCAAAATACTGGTCTCTACTGTTGTTTATTTTATTATTTTATGTGCATTGCTGCTATTTTCTTTACTTTTTATGTTCAACACCTTGACTAATAGCAGTTCGCTTTAAATGTACTTTGTGAATAAACTTGACTTATGCATTTAAGACACTAAGTTTCACCTTTCTGATGTAGTTCTATATTATATATTTATTTCTTCTCATTTTATATGTAGTAGAAGAAAATATTTTACTGGTTGGTCCATGCATGCGTGGCTTTTCTCCAAGTACAACGGTTTCCTCCCATGGACCAAAAACATGCATGTTAACTCTAAACTGTCCCCAGGTGTGAGTGAAAGTTAATGGTTGTTTGTCTCGTTGTGTCACTGTGATGGATTTGCGACCTGTCCAAGGTGCAGTGACTTGCACCAGTGACCCCTGTGACCTGGAAAGGAAGAAGCAGGTATGTATGGATGGACGGACGCATTGAGTGATTGTGGCCACCAAAGAGAAAAAGAAAAAAACTTGGATAAAATATATCAAAACTAACAGCAAACGCTCAATTTTAACATTTTAATAAATAAAAACAATGAACATTAAATAAATATTTAGCTAAATAAACATTTCACACATGTACCAAAAAAATTGGTAAAAAGAGCAAACAGATGAAAATTGAAACAATGTTTTCTTTGCGGTTTTCTAAAATGTGGAACACCTTGTGATATGGGCTATATTTTTTTAATTTAACGTGCAGGTTAAGTGAATGAATGAATGAATGTTAAAAGGGCAGCACGGTGGCACAACTAGTAGAGCTGCTGCCTCTCAGCGAGCAGGCCCCTGGTTCAAATCCCAGACCGGGGGCCCTTCTGGGTGGAGTTTGCATGTTCTCCCATGCATGCGTTGGTTTCCTCCAGGTAGGCCAGTTTCCTCCCACAGACCAAACACATGCATGTCAACTGACTGGTAACTCTAAATTGTCCCTAGGTGTGAGAGAGTGAATGGTTGTTTGTGTCCCTGTGACAGCTTGTGATGGACCTGCGAGCCGTCCAGGGTGTACCCCACACAGTGATTGTGGACATAGGCACTGGCAACCCGGGTGACCCAAAAAATGTAAGAAGTGGGTAAAAATAATGGAAGATTAAACTAATCACAATAATTATTTTTTCTGTATTATCACAATTATTTTAAAATTCTCCTCAAAAGTTTAAAAAAACGATACAAAGTTTGTTGAAATTGTCAGTTTATCAGCTGGTCTGGCAACAAGTTGGTTTTGTTTGTTAGTTTGAAAGATTGATTTTTGTCCTCAGAACTCCAGCCATGTACTGTATTCAGAAAGGGGAATACCCAAGCTACATAGTGCGCCATACATTATATGAAGGGATTTCCGACAGCTAACACAGAAAAAAAGGTACATTTCTCCGTAAACATTAAGGACTGTAAGACATATGATTATTTCTGAAGACTTACAAATAAGAAAACTTGTATTTATAGATAGAATAGTGTGATTATACGTTTTGGTGGGATCGCCATGTTTTGGTTTATGGACTCATTTTTACGAAAATCTCGGGTAAATGTATATTTTCACTAATTTTGCACTGCAGCCCGTGCCTGTTCTGTCTGATTTAGCCAGCAGGGGTCACGTTTGTTGTTGCGTTTTTCCACTTCAGCCTTTCTCTGAACCTAAGCATCAGCAACAACTTCCAACACATCAAGAAAAATAAACCCAACTTAAGTAGCTTTAGCATGCTAAGCTAGCTGCTAGCCTAACCGCTAATGCCAGTAGAAAAGACGCTCATATAAATAAATAAATAAATAAACTTTTCGACATGAAAAACTCCTAAGAAATTATAAATTTTTGCTTACTCTTCAGATGTTTGGCTAGCTTCAAATTCAATCTAGACGACTGGCTCGGTGGCTCCCTTAAGAAACATTTTTTTCCTGCTAGTTGAGAACGCCATTTCCCATGAACGACTGCGGCAAGCGGTTTTTTTTTTTTAACAGGAAGTGTCTCTGTAGCGTCAGTGTGACATCCGGTTGAGGAGTGGAGATCCGAAAACAAGCTTTTCGGCAACAAATGCGAAGTTGAATCAATGCAAAGACGCACACGACTTCAGTGGATGCAAAAAGAACGAACCCGTGGATACATGAAACCGGAAGCGACCCAACTCCGATAAGGTGAGAATAAAAATGGACAGAACGCGAAAGGACGTTGTTTAAATACCCTCAAACCTTCAGAGCAACGTCGCTAGCCTACGTGCGAGGCAATGCAACCAGTAGATAAGGCTTTTTAGCAAAACCACTGTGCGTTTCTTTGAATAATGGTTTGCTTTCGGTGCCTGGTGTCTATAGTTATGAATTGTTCTGGTCGGTGGGCACCTTTCACATATGTTCTGGTTGTTGTTGCACTGAAACAGTACAGTCGTTGTCTAACTGCTCATGTCCCCTCCCATCTGTCTCTGTCAAGTCCACATGACAGCAAATTCTTAAAACCAGCCCCCTGGGTTTACACATTAACAGGCTGCTGCCAAGCTTCACTCTAGGATAGATTTAATGTTTACTTAAACTGCATTAAGTGTTTTGAATTTCTCTAACTCTTTAAATAAACCCCCATGTTGCAATCTTACTAACTTTAGTAACCTACTCTGCTCTTCATATACAGGTAGTCCTCGGTTTACGCTCGAGTTCCGTTACAACGTCCCGGTCGTATACCGATTTGAACGTAACCCGAAATGGATCGCACGTGGCGGTCGTTAGTCCGGATTTTGAATTTAACCCGAAATTGATCGCACGTGGCGGTCGTTAGCCCAGAATTTGGCCCGTAAGCCGAAAAATACATGTAAATGTATGCTAACGCTGCACCGCACACCCATTTATCGACATGGGACTGAACACGCGTACAAACTGTTCCATAAACACACACAGAACTTTA
>JARVGQ010000547.1:10689627-10703528 GCA_031762355.1 Hypsolebias martinsi | reverse complement strand
GTGTAATGAGTTCCGACTTACGTTAAAATCGGGTTACGAACGGTGTGTAGGAACGGCACTCGTTCGTAAGTCTAGGACTACCTGTACAAGAAAAGCAGTTTACACTGAATCCACTAAGCACTGACTTCTGTTTTTAGGCTATGTCATGTGCCAACGAGGTAGTGTCCTATGAAATCGTCCTCTCCATCACCAGGCTGATCAAGAAGTATGGCAAAGAGCTGCAGGTGGTCACATGGGACATCCTGCTGGGCATCATAGAGCAACTGCTGCAGCAGATCCAGGTACATGCACACATGCTCATTAAAAATTAAAGAAAGGAAACAGTTCTTCACTGACCAAAACGTTTGTCTTTTGTGTTATTTCAGACAATAGGCAGCGCAGAGCTGAAGGCCATTGTCTATGAGCTCTTGACGACCGTTGAAGAGCTGTACGAGCAGAACGGTTACCACGGCTCCACAGAGAAGTTCTTCAGTTTGGTGGAAAAATGTGCCGACAAGAGACCTGTTCGTGTTTTTGCATATATATCTGTCTTTGTCCGGGTTTTTATAGACAGTGCAGCTTCTTTTCTCATTTTAATGTCATGTGACAGGATGCATCGGTGCTGACCCTCATCTCATACCGGGCGCAGTCGATCCAGCCGGCCAAGGACGGCTGGATCCAGAGCCTTCACCACCTCATGGAAAAATTCTTTAAGTAGGATTTACTCTATTATAAATTGAATCCACGGCCATACTTCTTCTGTTTTTAATGTTTTTCTTCCTCTCCGTTATCTCTGTGTGACTGAAAGGAACGAGACTCGCAGCGTGATACGGATCAAAGTGCTTCATATCCTGTCCTTCGTTCTCAGCACCAATCGACAGCTTTATGAGGTTTGTGACCTCATCACGCTCTTCTTGCACAGACGCTTACATCTGCATCTTTTGTAAGTCCAGTACGCTGGCCTTATGAGCTATAGTTATTTAAAGAGCTTCATTAAATGGTTAAAAATGAGTTTCTGCTTTTTGAAATGTGAGAAAGTTGGAGCTCTGCTGAAAGGCTGTTTAATGCAGTTACATTGAATTTGATTTGATTGTTGATTTTTCCTTTTCTTTTTAGGATGAGCTGATTGAAATGGTTGTGATCCCTCAACTCAGTGGGATAGCAGAGGACAGGGATCTGGCTGTCAGAAAACAGGCCACCCAGCTTCTGGTGGATCTCGCTGAGGGTTGTAACACCCCTCACTTCACCAGCCTCCTAGACATCATTGAGCGAGTACAGAAAATAACCTCACCAAGACACTCACATTCATTAAACTCTTCGTTTTAGCCAAGATTGGCATATTTTACTATTTGTTTCTTTTTGTGTGTGTGTGTGTGCGTATGTGTGTTCTAGGTGGCCAGCCGTTCTCTGGTTTGCTCAGGGGCCCTGGAGGTTTCTGAGAGAGACCCCACAGCTGAGTCTCCTATGGAGGATGTCAAGACTGCTGTACTGGGTCTGCTGGAAATCCTGCAGGTACACTCATGTCATGTCATACAGTGACTGATTTACCAAGGTGACTTTTGAATACCTTATTTTTCGGACTATAATGCGCACTTAAAATCCTTTAATTTTCTCAAAAATCAACAGTGGGCCTTATAACCAGGTGCGCTTTATGTACAATATTAATTCTGGTTGTGCTTACTGACCTCGAACTGATTTTATGTGGTACACGCGGTGCTCAAATATGTCAAAATTAACTTGTTTTGCGTAATGCGCCTTATAATCCTAAAAATACAGTACATTCAATTATAATTAAAGAGTAAAAATATTGGTTGAATTTGCCAAAGTCTGTCCCGAATCTGAACTGGCTGTTCATACTGGGAATTAGATTTTAGAGTGATGAAAACTTTTCATTTTGGAAAAGATGTTTTCAGTTTTTGTGTTTTTGTAGGTACGGCTTTTTGTATTTGTGATTGTGATCCAGTTGGTGAGGAAGATGATAGGAAATAGATCTTTTCTGCTGAACTGAGTCTTTTTTTTTTTTTATGTTTTTGTATCTATATTAAAACACTGAATGTGTTAAACCGCTTTCATTTTCCTTGCAACAGAGCAAACTGTACAGCCTCCCAGCCAGCCATGCAAGTCGTGTTTATGAGCTGCTTATCAGCCACCTGCAGCTCCACTACAAGAACAAGTACTGTTCAACCATCGCGTCTGCCATTAGACTACAGGTAATGCTTTCTTTCATGGTTTATTACTTTGTTTTTTCATACTTTCTATTCTCTGAACTTTTACACTTCAGTCTTGTGCTGCCTGTGTTTTCTTTAACTTCTCTTTCAGGTGTTTGACTTCTTCCTGATGATGCGTGCCGACTCGCTGCACCGCGTCGGCGTTCCCAACAAGAACGGCGTGATGAGATTCAGTCCGTACTGCTACTGTGACACGGGGTGAAAACACAAACACTTTTCTTTTGCGCCTGATAGCTGATAGTTATCGAACTTGCCCCAGTGATGCCATAACTGTACGTCTGTGGAATTTATTCCAGGGAACCAGAGAAGCGTGTTTGTGAAAAGAAGCCGACAGGTTCGACATCGCCTCCTGCTGGTAGTCCTGCTCCTCCTGCTGCTCCTCCAGCTTCAACAGCCTCCATACGCTCAGCTTACCTCCCCTACGCTCCTGCCTTCAGCGTCCTGCTGCAGTGCCTCAAAATGGTACGCACAAAATAACATCACATCACAGAACAAAGTAGAAGAATGTAAAATATTTTTATAACATGAAATGATTGAACTTTAGCCATGAAGAAAAATTGAACTTCTTGGGAATTTTGGACAGATACATGTTATATCTTTAAGTAATATTTAATAATACAGGTGGGATATACTTAACACCACAAAAAAATGCACACTATGAATATAATATTTTACCTATGGATGTAACATTTTCCTGTGGAAAACGTAAGTTTCTAAGTTTCAGAAGTTAATATTGCTGTTTCGTTGAATATACATATATTGGTAAAAAGGCTTGATTATATTATTTTATTTATCATTTTAGATGCAAGATTTCGTCATTTCTTTATTTAGGCCAGTTTATAAATTCATAAACAAAAATTACAACAGAAAAATTTAAAATGTGCTGACAATCTGAAAATTCATCAAAATATTTTGTCACGTTTCTTGTTCCTTTCAGGCGCATGACCTCACATGAGCAGAGTCAGCGTTTCTTTATTTTACATGTGGTACATGTGGTGGAACGAAATTATGTACACAGGGTCCCAGTTACATCCAACAATAAAATGGAAAATAAAAACAGTAATAAGATCTAAGATATGAACTAAGAAAAGCATTAACTTAAAGTACTCTAAGCACTAAAAGCATAAAAGCAATACGCCGAACAGCAGCACGTATTATGATGCAACAATCGATAGGTATTTTTTTCATACAACATTTTTAAGGACACTTTTTTAATGTAGTATCTCACAGGGCTGTTCCTTTTGGTGGCTAGTTGGTAAACAGTATTCAGGAGGGAGTCACCAATTTGTTTTTAATGCATTTGATACTCTTTGCAATTTTCTCCTGCGTCTGTTGAATTTTAAACGTTCAAAATATCTTGTTTAATGAATTGTCTCTGAAAATATTCACATTGTTGCCACGGACGTCTCCAACTCCTTTTAAATAAAGAGTGCAAGAGCTGTTTTCTGGAGCTCTCTGATAGAAAACATTCAAGGTCGCTGCTCAGATCTAAAAACTGCACTTCTTTCTGCTAATTTCAGCTTGTTATGCTCCTTTCAGCTGATTTCTGCTTGTTTCAGCCTTTATACTATTTCAGCTACTATTTAGCTGTTTTATCCTAATTTAAGTCTTTTCAGCTAATTCCATATTTTTTTAATATCTCATTTCAAGTTTATTCAGCCTAATTCAGCAAAAATGTGCTTTCCATTTCCTTGTAATTTCAGCTTGTTTCTGCTTTTTAGCTACTTTTTAGCTGTTTTCTTACAAATTTTAACTTCTTTCAGATAATTTCCACTTTTTTTGTGCTCATTTTTGCTTCTTTTGGCAAACACGTTCGTCCTTCTTCTGCTCATTTAAGCTTGTTCTGACTTTTCAGCTACTTATTTTAGCATTTGTTTAGCTAGTTTCAGCTGATTTCAGATAAATTCAAGTTTTTCATCATAATTTCTGCTACTTTCAGCCTAATTAACACTTCTTTCTGATAATTCCAGCTGTTCATGCTCTATTCAGTTTTTTCTACTAGTTTCAGATTATTCTTCTATTTCAGCTACTTTTTTTGCTGTTTTGTTCTAAATTTATCTTTTTCAGCTAATTCCACTTTTTATAGCTTATTTCAGCTTTTTCCCCTTCCTTCTGGTAGTTTAACCTTATTTCTGCCTTTTAAGCTACTTTTCGCTATTTTTTTCCTGCTGAATTCATTTTTTAAGCTAACACTAATTTTTGTGCTCATTGCTTCTTATTTAAACCTAATTCTGCAAATGTGTTATTTCTGCTTTCTTATGCTAACTTAGGCTTGTTCTTCCATTTCAGCTACATTTCAGCATGTTTTGAGCTAATTTCATCTGTTTTTCAGAAATTTCGTCAGCTATAAGCATTCACATTTCATTTTCGCAGGAAATGCAATTTTTCTAGTTCATTATTATTATTATTATTGTTGTTGTTGTTATTATTATTTTTGTAGGAGACAGATTGGAAGGTGCTGAAACTTGTTCTCGACAAGCTGCCTTGGATGCTGCAGTTCAAAGTCCTGCTGCTCACGTCTCCGTGCAGTTTGGACCAGCTCTGTTCCACTCTTTGTCTTATGGTATGGCTTCTTTATGCACATGTATACAAAGAAACGTGACATTTAGTGATGTTGCGGCGACTAATCGTTAGCTTCTCTTTCCAGGTGACGGATCGTCTGATCTCTGAGCGCTTGAAAAAGATCCCAGAGGGCTTTTCCCGCACAGATGTTCAGCTGGCTGTAGTTCCTGTTCTGACAGCCATAACCTCTTACCACAACTACTTGGAGCAATCAAGACAGGTAGAAATGATTGTATAAAGAAATTTAACCTCATAAATCTGGATACCTGACTAACTGATCAGACGTTTGAAGCATTGGTATTGACATTTGGCCAACACAAACCCATTGTGGACTTTCTTTTTAAACCTGATTTTCATGCTCCACTCACATACATGAAACAAATGTTTCAATTCCACTGACTTTTAACTTCCTTTTCCTCCTGCAGAGAGAACTGGTGCAGTGCCTTGAGACTGGCCTCATTTATCGATGTGCCAAACAGTGTGTAGTTGCTCTTACAATGTGCACGGTGGAGATGCCTGATATCATGATCAAGCTCCTCCCTGCGCTCATCGTCAAGCTTACCCACATCTCTGCCACCGTTGCCATGGCGTCTCCCATGCTTGAATTCCTTTCCAGTGAGTTCTCAAAGCGATCGCCTTTTCTGATTTATTCTCAGTGCAGTCTCTGTCAACTCACCAGACGAAGCTCAAACCTGATGGGTTGATGTTTTGGGTCTTGTTTTTCACAGCTCTGGTGCGTTTGCCCCATCTGTACGCCAACTTTGTAGCTGAGCAGTATGTTAGTGTGTTTGCCATCTCGCTGCCCTACACCAACCCCTCTAAGTTAGTACTCAAACACGTAAACGTGTATTTTATCTTCACAGACAATTTTACTTACATCTTTTACTTACTCTTACTCTTTTACTCACATCAGGTTCAACCAGTATATTGTGTCTCTGGCCCACCATGTGATCGCCATGTGGTTCATACGCTGCAGACTTCCCTTCCGCAAGGACTTTGTTCAGTACATCACAAAGGTGAGAATTAAAAAATAAACCCTTCAAACTTTTACGCTGTCTTATTTATTTCAGACCTAATAGAAATATGACGATAACTGGTAAAATAGTTTAAAAAATAAAATAAATAAATAAATAAAAAAAAGAGGTCGGGAGAAAGCCCTGACTTTTTAAAATCTGTGCTAAATAAAAGGTTGAAGATGCAGCTATGTTTAAAGTATGTCAAAGGGGGGTGGGGCTTTTGATTGATGCTTGGGTTTTACATTTGTATAACTTCTGCATGCATTTGGATTTATCTGTAGCACTGACTTAAGGGTGGAAAGCTAGATTTATATTTGTACCTCTGAACGGGTGCATAGTTGCAAAAATAACCACACTGCCCTCTTTGCAAGCCATCACTTGACGTTAACTGTTTGCACAAGGGGTCACTGACAGACTTTACAGACTTTTATTTCCATTTAGAAATTTGAGCTCATAAAGCCATTCTTTGTATGACTGATGAAGAGTATCAGTTTGGGGGCTTGTTCACAGTGCGTGTAGCAAACATCCATCTCTTGATGTCCTTTATTTGTGTGAACGTTTATGAAGCATCCACACTGTTGTGATCCATTTTTCTTCCGTACATTTTTTTCGGTGTGATTCTCATCCTGCAGTTTTCTAGCTATTTCAACAAATCATAAATTCAAAACGTTCAGCTCTTTCAGGACAGTCCTGCTATGACTTTTGGTATTAGTGCCATTTTAGCTTTTTCAAACATTTCTTTTCTGTTATTTTTCTTCTCATAGAAAATGAATTGAGCTCATTTTACATCCTTCATATCTTTAGATCTGTTTACAGCCTTTTACTGCTCCTTTCACTTTTTGTTCTGGTTCAGCTTCTTTCAGCTTCCTTGTGTGAATTTAAACTTTTTTCAGCTAATTTCAGCTATTTATTTTATTTTATTTTATTCTATTTTTTTTACTGTTTTGTGAACGTTTCAGCTTCTTTCTGCACAAAATTTGTGTGCTTCTTTAACTTATTTCTGCTAATTTCAGCATGTTATGCTATTTCAGCTACTATTTAGCTGTTTTTATGCTCATTTTAGCTTTTCAGCAAATTCCACATTTTTTGCACTCATTTCAAGTTTTTTCAGCCTAATTCAGTAAAGAAGTACTCACTCTTTCTTTTATGCTTCTTTCTGTTTTTAGCTATTTTTCAGCTGTGTTTTTGCTACTTTCGGCTCTTTTCTGATAATTTCCACCTTTTTTTGTGCTCATTTCTGCTTCTCTCAGCCTAATTGGGGGAATAGGGTCTCTCTGCTTTTTTCTGCTAATTTAACCTTGTTCTACCTTTTCAGCTACATTTTTAGCTCCTCCCCCCACCCCACCACCCAATTTCATCTGTTTTCAGATAAATACATGTTTTGCATGGTGATTTCTGCTACATTCAGCCCAATTAACTTCTTTCCGCTAATTTCAGCTTGTTTTGCTCCTTTCTGCATATTTCTTCCAAGTTTCAGCTTTTTTTTTTTTTTAGCCTTTTCAGCAACTATTTGGATGTTTTATTCTAATTTTAGCATTTTCTGCTAATTCCACTTTTTTTTTTTTAAAGCTCATTTTAGCTCTTTCTATTTCCTTCTGGTAGTTTAAGCTTCTTTCTACCTTTTCTGCAACTTTTTCAGCTATTTTTAAATAATTTCCTAATTTTTGTTCTTATTTCTGCTTCAGCAAATACATGTTCTTTCAGCTTTTTTCTGCTAATTTAGGCTTGTTCTTCCATTTCAGCTACATTTCAGCATGTTTTTTTTTTTTTGTTTGTTTTTTTAGCTACCGGTAATTTCAGCTGTTTTTCAGCAAGTTATTTTGCAATAAGCATTCACACTGTATTTTTGCAGGAAATGCTATTTCTCTAGTTACATTTAAGTTTTACGTCTTCTCTTAACATTCATAAATTTGTTTTTCTTCAGGGTTTGCGTTCCAACGCCCTGCTGCCCTTCGACGATGGCCACGAGCAGAGTCCATTTCGTGCTCGCAGTACGAGCCTCAATGAGAGGCCCAAAAGGTAACGTGCAATTTCCTGCTAGGCTGACGTGCATACTAGCAGCTCCGCACATCCCTGTGTATGTAGTTGTGTAAGAGGGTTAAGGGTTGCCAAGGAAACGGCAGACTCAGCATGACAAATATGGTGGTGTGACGCCTTTCAGGTTGCCATGGTGATCATTAGTTTTTATAATTTGAATTTGTTCTGTTTCAGTTTGCTTTTCAGTATGTTTTTCATACAAATGAATAACATGAGCATCTACACATATACTCATGTTGTTTTGTTTTTCAAATTTTAGGTTTTTGCATCAATTATTGCTCAACTGTTTTCACATTTTGTCCACCACCTGTTGCTTTATACCTGCACTTATGTTTTGTTGGCATAATAAGAGGAGTAAGTCTGCCTTCCTCAGGGTTTGAATAGTTATTTTATTTTATTTTTTTAAACCTCCTCTTTGGTGGTTTAATACAGACGTGTTGGATGATGCTCACAGTGTGTAGCTGATCAGAGACTGAAGGAGGTGACTTCACTAAAGTCCCATCAGGCTCTGACTGTTTCAGATGTGTCTGCACATCTGAGATTATTCTTTGAAGTTTTAGTCGTAAAATTAAAACAGAAAAATTTTGTTTAGCCATATTTTATTGTTGGCGTTTCTCAGTGTAGCCAAAGAGCTTTAAAAGTGGTCCTGAAATCACTAGTAACATATTGAAAATGTAACTTTTGCTAAGTTTAGATGTCCTGGATAAATCAGTATTTCTCCAGTATTAAGTATTTATCATTATTTATCTTCTTTTGTTGTGCTAACAAATATCATTCATTCAAATACTTCAAATTAATTTAGTTTTGGTCTCCACCTTCAAATAACCTCACTATGCCTTTATTGCCACTGATTTTTAAGAAAAGCTGGCTTTCCAATCAACTCCATAACATGTAACATGTCTGATCATGTTAGAGATTTTCAATACTAACCTACATTTAGAATTTCATGTAAGGTATCATCATCCTTGTACCGCTCATGTCCATTGAAGGGTTGGAGCTCAGTGTGTCAAAGTCTACAGTGATCGAGATAACTAAATTATATCTGAATTTTATTCTGTTTAATAAGTTACGTTTGCAAAATTCCAGGAATTCTTAACGTTGGAAACTTTCCATTGGAATTAATGGGAGTTTATGGGGAAAATGCAAAATGTTGGTCCTTAAAAGGGATTTTATATGTAGTTGCAGGAAATATTTTTGAAAAAGACCAGATTTCATTGTTGTACCATGTAATGAGAGACACCCCACCTAAAAAATGAACTATGTCCACTGGACGTTTAGGGATAGATGGAAATAGTAACGTAAAACGTTTTGTTCAGATTTGTGAATACCGTACTTTCTGGTGTATAAGCTGCTATTTTATTTTATTTTTTCACAAGCTTTGAACTGTGTGTCTTGCTGCGGCTAATTTATTATTATTTTTTTTTTATGGGACGGGCTAACCAGCTTCCTGCTACAAGAAGCATTTAGCTTCATCACACCCTGACGCTCACATAGCTGCCCAATACACCTTTCTAGGAGGTGGGTCCTTGTGATACACACAGATGGAGTAACCCCACATGTAGGCCTGTCACGATAACAAATTTTGCTGGGCGATTCATTGTCTCAGAAATTATTGCTATAAACAATAATATTGATTGAAATTTGACAGTAATTGATAATTGTCAATTTCAAGAAGAAATATTGGTTATGTTTTGTGTGTAGTACATTTTTCGACCACCGGATGGCAGTATAAGACTGTTTGAACCGAAGGATGGATAGTGAGGGAGCAAGCAGTGTGTCTCTTTAAGAAAAATGGGAGGGAGGCCCCTTGACATGACATGGGCTATCTCCCCTTCCTTTATTTGGTTCTCAAAATGGCGGATGCTCAGTGTAGCTTGAGCTCTTTAGCATAGCATTTTTCACCCAAAGCTTTTAATAAAAAAAATTAAAAAAATCGGTGAACAATTCTCAGCTTCTTTTTGCAGCGAAAAACAACTTTTTACAGAAGGCACGGGTTTCAACCATGAATGTTGTAGCTTCGACAAGACGGAGGTTTTTTCCCAAGGTCGACCTGTTAACTTAGCTCGTAGCTTAGCTTCTCAGTTTAACGGCTTTTAACAATCCAAAAACACAATTTTGGACAGTTAAAACAGATTTTAAAGAGAAAAGAGAAAGGGAGGAGTCAGTGAAAAGCACCGGAGTTAAGCCTTTTGTCATCCGTTGTCTGCAGGAGAGACGAAGAAACGATAAAGCCAATAAATGAAAATGATGTCAAAATTTTTCTTTTATCCTCTTAATTGATTTATTGTTTAATGTGACAAGCCTACCCACATGTCTTCATGACAATGACTTATCTCACTCATGGTTTCTCTACTAAATGGACTAACACAAACTAACACATCACATGACCTCAGGGAGGAATTTATGGGTAAAATTTATGTTCAATGTTAATAATTTCGGTTAGCTGTTTAGCATTGCTCTTTTTAGTGATTAGTCTGTTCTTCTTAGCTTTTTTCATTCAATCTTTATTTAAACAGGTTAGTCCCATTGAGCCACGAGGACTCATTTACAAGAGAGACCTGAAGCTTAGTTTGTGTTCACTATGTGTTAGTTTGTGTTCATTATGTGTTAATTTGTGTTCATTATGTGTTAGTTTGTGTTAGGCCATTCAGTAGAGTAACCATGAGTGAGGGAGGTAGTTGACATGAAGACAATGGGGTTTACTGTGTGTGTTGAACAGTAAGATAAGGTCTATAAAACGCCATCTGGTGGTTGATTCTTGAGCTACAACAAAAGCTGCACATCTTTCTAAGTAGCTGTGTGCTGCCACTCGTTATAATGCGAACCCCCGTGGCTTATATGTGTACAAATTTCTTCCTTAAAAAAAATTATTTAATGTGCGCAGCTTATACACAGGTGCACTCTCTAGTCCGGAAATTACGGTCGTTTTGTTGTAAAATGCAATTTACTGAAAATCCTTTTTTTTTTTTAAATGTCACTAAAATGACCAAAACCCAAAATAATGATCAAAAAGAATCTGTCCATATGACATGATTTAACTTTTTTATGATCAAATAATAATTAATTTAGTTCAGAGTTGTGTGGTTGAAACTTGACATTTTGTGTTTATAAATTTTGACCTTTTTTGTGATAGTTTTACAGATTTTTAAGTTTTTAATTTGGAACATTCACAAAATCCTGCAGCTTCACTTCCCATGGAAAATTTCTGGAAACGTTTTTTGGAAATTTACTGGAATATTTTATCCCCTTTGCAACCATAACATGAAGACAAAATCTGATTGACTCTCAAGTTTCAAAAATTTAAGATTAAAATGACCTTTTTAGCTGATTAAACTTTTATCTTTATCTAAATGTTTCCTCACGTTTAGTTTTTATTCCAGACTTGCTGTTCTCCAACCCACAAGTTGAATACATTTTGTCTCATTGTTCTGATATTTGATCTTCTATTACGTGAAGCCTGTGCTGAGTCCATCCCTGTTACTACTGTTCTGTTCTCTTAGTTGTTGCTTTCACTTTGAACCTGCTGAAATGTTGATTTTGTTGCTCTCCTGAATAATTTCTGGATGTTTTCCTTTCTAAGCAGCAGAGGTTGTGTAAACCTCTGCATGTAGTTTGTAAAATTTTTTTTTCTGTTTTAGTGAATGTGTACCCTTTATTTTAAATTCTCTTTTCTTTCTCCGCTCTCCTCTAACCTGACTCATGATGTCCACTGCTGTTAATCTTCACCTTGTTTTGTTTTTTGTTGTTTTCTTCGTTTGACCCCCTCCACTGCCTCCTGGTTTGGTGCTGCATTGTGGTTGTGGTTTTGGGGGTGGTTGTGTCATCCTGGATCCTTGTGCCTGACTCCCGCTCCCTCGTGTGACGCCTGCCCTTTGACCTTTATGTTCTGTACCATCCCCTTGTGTGGTGTATGCCCCTGGTCGCCTGCTCGTGTTGCTCTGGTGCTCGGGTGATGATCCCTGCTGTCTCCTGATGTACTTTTTAAACCACACGTCCACTATTACTCCCAAACCACTGGCACCTTCATGATGACCCACCCCCTTTACCTCCAAACACCAACCCTGGCCCGTTCCCTTCACTTGTTGCCACGGATACGCCTCTCCTCCCAGTCTGCGAGCTGTGAAAGTGTCAAAGGCAGCTTCTGTAGCCAATAGCAGCAGCTCTCCAGTTAAAGAGCTGAGGGACCTGTCAGCCATGGATGCTTTCCGCTCCCGCAGCATCAGCGTCTCCGAACATGCGGTTCGCAGGTTAGAGAAGAACCCACTTGGTAACAAAGCAAAAAAAAATAAAAATAACTGTAACAACCTAAACACTTCCTGCTTCCTCCATTGGGAGTCATTCTCATACGAGTTTGTTTGGGCCGTTTTTAATGAGGTTTGTTGGAAGGGACACCTGGAATGGGTGGTGCATGCTGGAGGGAGGGTGCGATGATTGTTTAGACTGTTTTGTTTGCTTGTGGTTTTGTGTTGTTTTTAGTTGTCGTTCTTATGATTTGCTTTTTTTTTGCATGCAGTGTTTGTTGAACACACTGGAAAACATCTTGATCCGCAGCGATGTTTTTCTGTTTTTGCTCGAATGCAAATCTCACTTTTGTCGTAAATTGTGATCTTTGTCTTTGCTTGGATATTTTTTGTTTTTGTTTGCTGGGTTTTTGTTTGATTGGCTTAACAATAAATGGATGACGGGAGCCACTTGTCAAGCATGTGTGTGTTTTACATAGGTTTGGGATATTATTTTTCTTTGGCCTCTTCCTCTTGGTTGACGCTTCAGCTTCTTTAGCCAGTGACAGCAACACAACAGCTTTGTTTACTTGCATCTTTGTTTTTTCGGCTTCGTTGACATATCCACTGTGCTGCTATGACCATGGCAATCTCCTAGAGTGGGCTGTTAGGACTAGTTGGGCTGAGCTGGAGCACTTAACATCACCACACAGACATCTACAGGGACACTGTCTGCCCTTTTGGTCTCATATGTTTAAGCTTGTGTGTGCTTGGCTGAGCTGCTCAAGTGTTACAGAATGAGACTGAACGTTGCAGTTGTCAGTTGTGGTTTCAAAGCTTCTTCTATGTCATACCTCAATTGCCCAACAGATAGCAGCAAAACATCATATTTAATTTTTATTTGATGCACAGTTTTAAAAGTCAAACCTATAACGACAAACGACTGCAACGTAGATCTCTTCAGCCTGCTCTTACTGTCCCGTTTTTAAATTTCAAACCTCTTTAAGTGGACGTTCCTCCCCTCCCATACAACATGACCATGTTTTAATTTTTGATGTTTTAATGTGACACCTTTAAACAAATTACCCTATGAGTAATACACCCCAAACACACAGATTGTATTGGCTTTAATGGTTTATTTCGCAATTATTATGCAGCACCCCTTTTTCAGTCGTGCGTGTTTCATGGTCATGTTTTTATGGAGTGTGTGTCGAGAAAAATTGTGTTAAAACGAGCAATTCAGTCGATGAATACAAAGGTAAGTTTTAAGTCTGGGACGTGGTCTGAGTGTGAGTTTTTTTTTTCCTTCCAGAAGATCAAATCAAACTTTACAGCTGTATTATGATTTTTTTTGTTTTAACATGTCTGAATTTAATTTTATATATAATAAGATTTCCTTGTCAGTTCAACTTTTCTGAGCTAATAAAGTGGCCAGTAAACTATTCAATATAGCATGTTATTCTATTGAAACACATAAAGAAATGGACAATAAATCATTAAAAAATGCAGTAGTCTTACTCTTGTGGTCATCACTTTCTAACCAGTATTCTTCTTTATTTACAAGTAATGTTATTTTATTTTTTCACTTTCTAATTGTTTAGATGTGAACAGGCTTTTTATATTCCTCATTGTGATGAGCAGTGATATCATTGTGGCTGAATTGTTGCTGTAAATGTTAATTTAAAGCAGCAAACCAGGCTACATCTTCATTCATTCGTTCAACCTTTATTTATACTGGTTAGTTCCCATTGAGCCTCAAAGACTCATTTACAAGAGAGACCTGTTACGTACAAATATACTGTACAAAGTAGATGAGAAAAAAAGAACACGAGGGTGGAGGAAGTAAAAAAAAAAAAAAA
>JARVGQ010000547.1:10602783-10614088 GCA_031762355.1 Hypsolebias martinsi | reverse complement strand
GTATGTGAATACGAGAACTATGATAAGCAGTAAAACATATTTCTTCAAATGGAAGAAGCGGGTAAAGATAATGGATGGATATTTCTTCAAAGTAGGATACTCAATTTTTTCTACAATTAAAAAACAAACAAACAAACAAAGGCCTACATAGTTTATTGCTTTAGTTTTTTGTTTCAGCAGATAGTGGGGGTTAAAGGCCTTGCTCAAGGGCCCAGTGTGGGGCAAATGAGGGAGGAGGCAGGTGTGGGTGTTTCACCTGTTCCACCCACATTTTTGATGTTGTCCATCTGGGAAGTCAAACTGGCGACTTTCCTATCAGAGGCTCACCTTTTCTAACCTCTGCGTCACCATTATCAGCTTTGAAATGTCACCTCTGTTGGCCAGAAAAGCACCCTCCAGCAAACATAAAATGGTCCGCGGGCCACCAGTTGAGTCAGTTGTAGCAGGTTTGGCGGCTTCGGACACGTTTAATTTAGTGGATGGTGGAGCAGAAATGGCTCTTTTGATTGTAAAGGCTGCAGACCCCTGTTTTATACCAACAGCAATTAGTTGCTTAAACAAATATAATAAATAAATCAACAGTTTTACTACCTTCACTTTTCTGCTCATCATGCCTGAGCAGTAACATTTCCCAATCCTTTTTGGATATACCAGGTACAGGTATATCTTTTAATTATATGTAATTATTGTAATACTGTGATTACTCAACAGGGATGGTTTCTGTGAAATACTTGGAACGTGTGAAGTTACGAGCTGTAGAGAGCGGTGGTAGTTGTCTTGTGTTTTCTTCATGTTTTATTATACCGAGAACGCAACTGTGCTTTTAGCTTTTAGTTTATTCTCCTATTGTGTTTATACGGAGACAACAGGCTTTTGTTCAGTTTTATTGTTTGTAAGCGAATGTCGTGTTTCCACTTAGTTGTAATTTCCCTATGGGGAAAAATGGAAATAAGTCTATTTTGAGAGCTTCATTAAAATCCATCCCCTGGTTTATAAGTGTGTGCTAACAAACAATGTTGACTACAAAAGTACAGGTAATGCCAAAATGTTGCACGATCTTGCATAATTGTTAAGTGTTCAGAATATGTGCTCCGAATGCAGCTTAGTTACTACTACACCAAATTTTTGTTTCATGTGTTTATAGTTGACACAATTATGTCAGTTTTTATGTTTGCTAAATGTAAAGATTTAACGTAAATGAAAAAAAAAACAGATTTACTGTAATCTAATCTGTGATCTACTCCAGAAAACATACGTTAGGCTGCCTTCAGGCCCAGGCCTCCCTTGAAAAAAAGGGTTTGCGATCTCAATGGGATTTGCCTGGTTAAATAAAGTTTACATATCTGTCTTTGATCACTTTACCTGGTTGTGAGCGGTGAGGTTCACCATGTAGGTATCCGCCCTGCTGAAGACGTGAGTGTAGGTTTGGTTAGGCTGAGGGAAAAGTGTTGCGTCCCCACTGATGCTGAGGATCAGATTAACGTCCGTACCCCCCGTCACCAGAATGGTGAAGTCCACCTTGTCGTTGACTGTTGCAAATGTCTTGCTCGCCCTCAGCTCCAACCCCTGAATTTTGTCCTGAACAAAGAACTCCCTGGAAACCACTTCTCCGCTAATGTCATTAGTGGCATTCAACGTAACAATGGCCGTCTTTGGCTCTGAGAAAATCACAGAGGTTTGCATTCCTGCTTGAGTTCTTCCTTCCAGCAACCACATCCACGTCACATCGGTTCCCGTTTTCACATTCCCCTGCAGACTGATGTTGACTCCCGTTGCTACGAAACTCTGCTCATCCACGTGGGTAGCTGAGAAACTCAACCCAGAAATGACTTCCAGAACATGAATACTTTTGGATGCAACCTTTGAGCTAATGTTATTGAAGACCTCCACAGACACTTGTTTTAGACCTGGACTGGTGAAGGAGTGTTCCAACCAGGGCCCGCTCCACTTTAGATAGCTCCCATTCACGAACCACTGATACTGCAGATCTGAACCTTCCAAAACCTGTACAGTCATGTTTGTTGACACCCCAACAGCTACTCGGTCATTGCTGAGCAGCAGAGTCACTCCTCCAACTGGTTCAACAAAAAAGATGGTTTTGTTGACTGACAGCTGGCCGAGGCGATTCGCTGCTTGCAGAAAGATCTCACATGGACCCACTTTGGAAAAATTAAGCTCCACAGTTTTCCCACTGGCATTGAACGAGCTGTCGGGGTCCAACTCTCTGATGATGTTCCACGTAAAAGTCATGTTGGTGCCCTCCTTCAGTCCTGCTTGAAGATGAAGAACTTTGTTTGTAGCATAACAGCAGCTATCCAACCCTGCGCTCCCACCTCCTTTGATGTCCTCGGCTAATATCTGCAAACCCTCCAACTCACGTTGAACAAACAAGAAGATGCTTGCCTGTGCTGTCTCAATATCGTTCTCTGCTGTCACACTGATATTGAAGGTGCCAACAGAGCGAAAGGTGTAGAACATGGTGTTGGTCCCTGGGATGGAGGTGCAACGGTCGCACAGTATCCAAGAGTACCGGACATCGTCGTCACTCTCGTCTTTGTGGGCCTCAAAGTGCACTGTGGCATTCAGTGGGACATTTATTAAGCTGGCGTTGACTTTCAGTCCTCGAATTGGTGCAAGCACAGTAACCTGTAAAACAGTGCTGTTCTGACTGACAGTGTTAGATGCTTTCAGTGTGATATTGTACTTTCCAGAGAAGTTGTAAGTATGGAGGACGTTCTGGCCTGTGAGCATTTTTCCGTCTCCAAAATTCCAGGCGTAAGTGGCATCGGATGCCAAAGACGACGTCATGAAAGTGTATGGGGCTCCTAGTGTCAGAATGTTGTACTTTGTGCTATTATGACGAATTATAATCGGTCCAACGGGCATCAGAACATCAATTACTGCACTTTTGTTGTCGGCAGATATGTTATTGAAAACATGTACTGTCACTACATAGAGACCCGGTTTTTTATATATTGTGACAATGTCTCCAGAACGGTGCACTGGCGTCAGTTCTTCCTCCCTACCAAAGTCCCATTGATAGCTGAAGTTAAATTCAGGTTGAGTTCTGACTTTGAACTGTATTTCCTCTCCGACTGCATAGTGAGACTTCTCAGGAATGAAGCTGATATTGGACAAAGCTGGCTGCACACATACCAATTTGAAGAAATTTGCTTTTGTAGCCTCGTTAATGCCACTGGACAAGTGCAGAGAGAGACGGTACATCCCACTTGTCCTGTAGCTGTGTGAGACTCTCGGGTTACCTCTGTGTGTGTCATTGGGGCTTCCGTCCCCAAAGCTCCATTGATAAAGAGGAAGCGATGCATTACCAGACACCGAGGCCTGAAAGTTGACATCGGTGCGCTCTTGGACACATCCTGATGGCTCAATCTTTATAACTTGAAAGACATAGACGTGAACAGAAAGGATCGTCCAGCCAGAGCTCACAGCATTCATGGCAGTCACATTTACGGTGTAGTTGCCTTCTTTGCTGTATTTGTGTGACACATGAGGTTCAGTTGGAACATAAATGTTGCCATCACCCATTGAGAATGTCCATTTGATATCATTACCAGAACCAAGGTGCGCCTGCACTGTAGTCGAACTGTGCAGCTCAGTGGGAGAGGAGCTGTGAGCCGTCAGGTCTTCAATCTCTTCATACACAAACATCTCAGCACAAGTGGAAGTAAAACTGATGGTGTTGTTTACTGACACACAGACGTTAAAGCTGCCATGTTGTGGAAAGGTGTGTGCCACGCGGCGACCGTGTTGGAGAGGGGTGCCATCTCCAAAGTTCCAGTCATAGTGAATGCCATATGGCGAAGGCAGAGGGTGAGCTTCAAAACCAGCTGATTTTCTTGCCAAGAGGAGCTGCTGCTCAGTTTGTATGTCGACACGTGTGAGGATGCTGTAAACACTCATGTTGATGCTCTGACTGATGTTCTCAAAACGGTTGGACACTGACACCAGCGCCGTGTATATTCCTGTACAAAAATACAGGGAAACAACAGGAGAATGGGTTACAACAGATCACGCTTTAAACACTACAAATGTACAGGAAATAAACAGTTAACACACCTGTCTCAGGTAAAACTTGGATGCCTCGGTTCAGGAACTAAATTGATATGTTCCATCTTTCCTACAGTATTACGTTAAACAGCTCTGGGCAAAAGTTTAAAACATTTCCTACTTTGTTTTTTCAAGGAGTCTGACTTTTTGTAATCTGTTAATGTGGACTTAATCAACAGTTCTCCAGGCTTTCTGAAGATCTTTTAGTTACATTTCTTCAGACTTTGGCTGATTTTTGTCTCATTTTCAGTCCAGTCTCTAAGCATATTGTAAAATATCCTGACGCATGCTCAATAATCCAAAAATCGAACAAAGTTCAGTCAGGTCCTCTGAACAGATTTTTTTTAAATTTTTTTTAAATTCTTTCTGAATCTGTTCAGAGGGCTCAACTTTGTTAGACATAGTGTAAAATGTCTCTAAAAAGTAAGGAAAGTGAACGAGTAGAGTGCAAAAAAAAAAAAAAGGCCTTTAAGAAACAGGAGAAAATCTAGCAAAGACCTGACAGAACTGAGCTGAATCATCTTTTAATTAGCATCAAGTTTTAAGCTCATAGATCTTTGTTAATCACATTGTTGGTGTTATAATGCTATTTTAGTCAATTTGTGTTATCTTGAGTCCGTCCCGTCCATCCGTCATATTGCAACATGTTCAAGTGGGTAGGAGTTACACTGTGTACAAAAAGAGAGGTAGGTTTTCTGTTTTCTTGTCTAAGGCAGCACAGTGACCGATCCTGATGAGTGGAGGGAGCAAGTTTATCCACTACCAGGTGCATAGGCGGAGCAAGGTGGTGGCCAATGGTGGCCCTGGCTGCCATAGATTAATCTTCAGCCACCCAAACAGCCAACCCACTCATTTGAGGAAACTATAATTTTAAGCAAAATAAAAAGTAGAAAATATAGTTTCCTCAAATGATAGCAGTGGCCAATTTACATATATAAAAGGCAGCAGCCATCTTGGATTTTAACCTGGCACGCCAATTATCGAAAGGGACCTTTCTAATGCTTAGATGCACCCACACACAAAAATGGAAGTTGGTAATGGATTTATTTTTTTTGTTTTTGCATTAACAACAGTCACAGATGGAGAAAGAGAGAGAGGGTATTTCCTTTCCACCTTTTCACTCTGCGACGAGGGACAAGAAAAAGTTGACCTCTCAATTTTTTACTGTATTTTTCCAAAAAATTTTTTGTGCTTGTTTTTCTGACTGGGACAGGAGTGAGGGATTACCTGGCTGGGAGTAGTTATAGGTGATGGTTTTACTCAGGAGAACTTGATTCGGAGAGTCTGGACAAAGAGGGAACTGAGAATAAGGAGGCTTGAACTCATACTCTTCATATCCACCATCACCGAAAGACCATCTACAAGAGAAAACAGACACCAAAAAAAAAAAACAATCTTAAAAGAAATGCAGGCTTTTCAAATTATGTTGAACTCTAAAGTGTGACTGTATAAAGCCTCCACATCATGAGCGATATGACACACAAATACCAGTACACACACACACACACACACACACTTAAAGGCTGGAAAATGCCAATTTTTCATAAAGCAAAAGTTGTTTTGGAGAAATGGAAACTCAAATGTCATGGACTAAAATCTCTAAGCTCAGAATATTGTGTGAAAGAGAAAAGGGCAGATTGCTTTAAAGCTGAAAGAGAGTGAAGGAAAAAAGGAGTTAAAAAAAAAGGGAGTGGGGGAGGAAAAGTGCAGAAGAAACAGCCGCAGAGGGGAAAATTCGCGTCAGCAAACTTTCCATACTGCACAATTATAAATTGAAGACTGCTTCAACCTGACTGCTGCAGGGATATTACGGACCAAACCAGCAAAATGAGCTAAATGACAGACAGCTGAAAGACGTGAACGGATGCACTTCCGTTTTAACTTTAAAAAAGAAAAAGTGACGCTGTGGCGCTTCCTCTCCCCTATGTTCATACCTGAAGGTAGCTGTGACAGACATGTCCACGAGAACAGAGGTAGTGAGAGTCTGGTTCGATCCCTGAGGGACCACATCTGGCACTCCTTTGACTGTGAGGTTGGTCATGGGCTGCAGCCGATCCACAGTTACGTTGAAATGCTTTGTTATGATGCTGACGTGGTTCATGGCCGTCACCTGGAACAGTTGCCACACATTTCACAAGAAGCTGTAACCTTGCGATACATTTTAAGTTTACTAAACCTAAAATGTGCAATCATAATGCATGCAAATACACAATTGTGACCAACAAAGAATGTACATCAAACTAGAGCTATGAACCGACTGATTAATGCTTGTTTTAAATATAAACTAGGCCTGTCGCAATATACAATCAATCAATCGCATGATAAATTAAAATTATTGAGCTCATTTTCATTTATCGACTTTATCGCTTCTTTGTGTCTCCCTCTTTCTACTGAAGACACTGGATGACAAAAGGCTCAACTCCGGTGCTCTTCACTGACCCCTCCCTTTCACTTTTCTCTTTAAAATCTATTGTAACTTTCCAAAATCGCGTTTTTAGATTGTTAAAAGCAGCTAAGCTGAGACGCTAAGCTACGAGCTAAGCTAACAGGCCGACCTTGGGGTAAAAAAACTCCATCTTGTCAAAGCTCCAAAATTCACAGAACAGGAATGAGAGACAGTCCATGTCACGTCAAGGGGCCTCCCTCTCATTTTCTTAAAGAGACACGCTGCTCGCTCCCTCACGATCCATCCTTCAGTTCAAACAGTCTTATACTGCCATCCAGTGGTCAAAAAAAGGTACTACACACAAAAATTAACCTATATTTCTTCTTAAATTTGACATTACTAATTATTGTCAAATTTCAAACAATATTATAGTTTATTACAATAATTTCTGAGACAATTAATCACCCAGCAAAATTTGTGATCGTGACAGGCCTAATATAAACCCAACATTCCTTAAATTAATAAATATTGCCTGCAGCCTTGCATTTCAACATTTTAAACAAAGACCTGAGCACAGGTTGGCAGTACGTGTTAGGTATGGCCATCACCAAAATACAGCTCAATATTTGTAAAACTTACAGAGCTGTTTTTAATGTTTGCTTAGATTGACTCGCTGTGGTGGCCATCTTGAACTGGATCAAGTTCAAAAGTTCAGTTGTAGCTGCACATGCATCTAAGACTTTCTCTAAAATCTGTCCACTGGTTCATGAAATTCAACAGTCAGACATAGACATGATCACGCACCTTTAGTAAGCGAGCACTACCGTACTAAAAATTTAATCATTAAAATAAATGAATACTTTTACTCTTAAATGGTTCTGTTTCTATTTAGTTCTCCATTATAGCTTGAATAATTTTGGATGTTGGTAAAAAACAGTGAACTGCAGATGATTTGACCATATTATTAAAACATCTGACAAGATGCACACGAGTGGTCTTTAAGCTATAAAAAAGCAATCTAAAATAAAATAAAACAAAGCATCAATTTATGCTTCAGTCATAAAGCCTCTTACAGTAGTCACTCGCTACTTCGTGGGTCGACTTTCGCGGTTTGTCAACAAAAAATAAAAATAAAAATTGTACAGTGCACTAAAGTACACAACACACCATTGTCAACTTTACAGTATTTAATATTACTATTCATAAAAACACATAGAAATAAGTCTTAAGCTACCATTTCAAAAACAAAAATTGTTTACAAGTTCAGTCAGGTCACCTGGATGCTTTAATTATTTATTTATTTTTTTTTAAGACGTTTTATCCTTCATCCAAAGGACTTCATCAGTCCAAGGAGCTACACACAAACAAACTCAGTCCCACAAGCAGCACACTCCCGCAGTGGACCAACCAGTTTGATAGTAATAAGATGGTATCTAGGGCCCACCTTCTTCCCCGTCGACTCCTTTGAGGCAGCCATTGCCAAAGTGGTTAAAAACATCAAAGTTCATGCTCAATAATCCAGGTGGGAAATCCAACAAAGTTTGGTCAGGTTCTCTGGACAGTTTCTTTTTTTTTCTTGTCCTTTTTTCCAAAGGACTTCGATCAATCCGAGGAGCCACACACAAACAAACTCAGTCCCACATTGAACCACTTTGGCAATGATTGCCTCAGAGGAGTCGACGAGAGAGAGGGCGGGTACCAGAAACCATCTTATCACCAGCAAACTGGTTGGCGCACTATGTGAGCGTGCTGCTTGTGGAACTCTGTTTGTATGTGGCTTCTCGGACTGATGAAGTGCTTTGGATGAAGGACAAAACATCTCAAAAACAAAAAAAGAGACCGTCCAAGAGAACTGAATGAACTTTGTTGGATTTTCTACCTGGATTACTGAGCATGAACCTTGACTGTTTATAAGTAGCCACTCTTTCTTGCATTCCTTTAAAATACTTTTGAATGAAAGCTTTTCAGCTTTTATGAAAGCATTTTGATTGTTTTCTTCAAACCGTGAATTCTTTTTCAAGCATTTGTCAAGTTTTCATTTGAATTTGTTCCCGTTTCTTAAAATCACAAGTCTCAAAAGCTGTTTATTCTAGGGATGCACAACATTATCGGTATGGTATTGGCCAAAATTAGCAATAAAGTTACATATTGGACATCGGCCATTCCATCAAAATAACTCACTTATATAAAAAGGTGCTGTTTATACTGTATATTGGCACTATTTTTGTATGACAACCCAGTGACAAGGACGCTTGCAGCACTAGGACGTTATGACATCACACACGCTGGTGAGTTTAGATTTGTGAAAATTTACAAAGTTGCACTGTTTCAAGTGTTGTCATTGTGTTAGAGTGAGTAAATGTCATGAAAATTTTAGACTTTAAACACAATTTAAGTTGAAGTGTTGCATCATTTTCAGCCCCCTTGGCATCTGCATTTGGTAGCAGGCCAAACTGACAAAGACCATGCAGAATAATGTAGTACGTACTGGTATTTTAATACCACAGCAGAGAAAGCTGTCTAAAAGCTAGTCTCTGTAAGCAGGGCTAGGAAAACAAATATCGGTATTGGTATTGGTTACCGGTCAAATATGTTTGAACATATCAACATATCGGTCAAAAATCCAATATCATGCATCCCTAGTTTATTCAACAGTCTTTATTTTTTTTCACTTATCCAGTTTTCTGAAACTCGTGGAAGGATATACTGTACTGAGTCAAGATGTACCAAAAACTCCAACAAGCCTGCAGAAGTATTGCTAGTTTGATAGAAGTTTGGTACCTTAGAAGCAAAATATTAGGACATCAAGGGGGTTAAAAATATTTAAGGAAACAAAGGGGTAACAACATTTTTGTACAGTAATATAAAAAGTTATGCTTCTATGCTTTGTTATGTTATGCTTTCTCATTCTCTTTTTCCCCACTTGTTGAACAAAACGTGTACATACTATGCTGAAGACAAGGATGTGGAAAACAGATTTGTTAACACAACAACTTGACCAGTGTTGAAATTAACTTACGACTAAAACTCACCGTTAGTTTATAGATGGCAGCGTGCTGGTAGATGACGTTGAGGACAGTGTTGTAATAAGTGAAATACGGCTTGTCGTCTACAGTCCATTTAAACGTGGGATTGGAACCTTGACGCACCGACGCACTGTAACTCTAAAACCCAAAGAGCAACTGTTTGTACACCATCCAGTACGGTGTATTAGTACAACAGATAGCTGCCACACAAACAAACTCACCACCACTGACTCCATCAGCACCCTGTTTGTAGGGTCGGGCTGCACTATCAGATCCCCGAGTGGCTCCTCCAGGTGAACCATCACCATCAGGCTGTCTTCTGTCACATTACTGTGCGCCTCCAGCTCCACCTGCACTGGACCTCTCTGTTCCTCTGATCCCAGGCTCAAATCCAGCACCGCATACAGGCTGGGCTCTGAAACTGTGACCTTTGACCCTGAGCTCCGACCATCTTGGCAGAGTGTTGGAGTGGACAAGAACTCAGGGGGGCATTCTGACTGGAAAGTCACACTGCGATCGCTGCCACGCCTAGAGGCCATTGTTACATAGCGAGATTGCACACGGAGCAGAAGTCGGGCGCTGTTGGGCTGCAGGTAGATGGTTCCGTTCTTTGGAGGCGGGTCGAGGATGGTCAAGCCGAGAGGAGGAACCACCCACAGTGGGCATGATGCTGAGGATGGGTATGATGGTTCAATGGAGGATACCTGTGGGTTAATTTGGTCAGTTATTATAACTATTACACAAAAGTAAAACAAAAGCAGGTTAAGTTGTTGAGAGAAACCTACATTCAGTCCGTCCAGGATTTAACAGACTTTTTGTGACTGTTGTGATCTAAAATGCAACTTTTTGATAGAAGTTGCAATGTTTTGTAACTTTTTTCTTTAACGTGGCAAAAACAAAGAATGTACAAATACAGTATAGAAATAAAGCTTATGACACTGTGGATCATGACATCTTGTGTCAGAAGCTCTCAGAAATTGGTTTCTTAGATCACACCACTGGTTGGTTCTCTAGCTTTCAGCTCGTAATGTGTCCAACATAATGGTACTTCTGGTTGTTTAATAGTCAACAATGGTGTACCGCAAGGCTCAATCTTAGGACCCATTCTCTTTACAATCTACATAGATAATGTAGGTCACAGAGCATCCCTGATGCATCCTTACATTTCTATGCTGATGACACAGTTGTTTATTGTCGAGCTAAAAGAGTTGCTAAGGTTTTCCAGCTTTTGCAATTTGCCTTTGACATCATCCAGTCAGATTTGTTCCATCTCAAACTTGTCCTAAATGCTGATAAAACCAAAGGGGTGTTGTTTTCAAACAGGAAGTCGGTCCCAGCAGTTGTTCCTTTGATTTTATCCTCAAATGGTGTCCCTATTGAGTTTGTCGATTCCTACAAATATTTCGGTATCTTGGTCAACTTGCAACTCTAAAGTTTCCCGTGAAAAACTTAGTTAGGAAGCTGAAAGTTAAATTGGGTTTCTTTTTCAGAAATAGATCCTATCTAACTCTGAATGCTAGGAAACGCCTTGTAACTGTGACTTTCCTTCCCTCCATTGACTACAGTGACATTATTTACACGAACGCTCCTACAAGCACCCTGCAGATGTTGGACACTGTCTATCATGGTGCACTAAGATTCATAACTGGCTGTGACTATTGTTTCCACCAATGTACCTTGTATTCATTGGTTAACTGGACATCATTAACTTCACACAGATTTTCCCACTGGTACACTTTCATCTTTAAATCACTACGTGATCTGTTGCCTTCATACATCTCCTTCTACGTCATTGCATGAGTGCAGCTACAGCGTGCACTCTCAG
>JARVGQ010000547.1:10570780-10583361 GCA_031762355.1 Hypsolebias martinsi | reverse complement strand
TCTAAGCAGATCTCACTTGTAAATGAGTCTTCTAGGCTCAATGTGACTTATCTGTCTAAATAAAGGTTGAATGAATAAATCGTCCCTAGGTGAGAGTGTGAGTGGTAGTTTATCTCATCAAAGTTCATGCTCAATAATCTATGTAAAAAAAAAAAAAATCCAACAAAGTTCAGTCAGGTCCTCTGGATGGTTTCTTTTATGTTGAAATGTTCCGTCCTTCATCCAAAGGACTTCATCAGCCCCTCGGACAGACGAAGTCCTTTGGATCCAAATAGCAGAAATCTGCTATTTAGATATTTTTAACTGTAGGGATTGTTTAGCACATCATTATATTATAATTACTTTTTCACTTTTTGTACCCTTATGTCATGCTTTAGTATTTCTTGTTCGCTCTTTGTTTTTTGTTTTTTAGCGAGTCAAATCGGTTCTTCTCATCCTGAGCATTTCATTGCACTGCTAACCTTGTGACAAATAAACACAACTTGAACTTGAATATATTTAGGAACTACTGCTTAAGAAATGTTACCTTGAACATCAGTGATTGTGTTTGTTAAGTATTCTTTCAGTTTCCCTGGTGACACTCATCCACATCAGGCTAAAATTCAAATTTGTGTCATCAGAAGAACACAAACTAAATGGATATTGACCAACACGAGCAATTCAGTCAAGTAAAAACAAATAAAAAGTATCAAACAAGCTAAAACCCCTCAGTTCAACACCAATGGCTGCCCAGAGTTTGAGTTTTATTACCTTTGGCGACCTGGATGCCGTCTTTCGTGATCGTCCACTCCACATCCACGCCAACACCGCCCCAACTGACGAGCGTGACATCAAGACTCTTATTGGCCACGACGAGCTCTGGACAGTGTAGTTCTAGTTTGGGAGGAAGGGCCACGCTCACTTGTGTGCGTGCAGACGCCTGAACACACAAAATTGCACAGAAAGTTACCACAAAAATATTTTTAAAGGAGCTATTCTTACAGTCTCGAAAGATTAAAAAAAAAAAAAAAATCTCCATGTGGTTTGTTGAATTCAAATGTGCAAACAGCTAATTGATGCATAAATGTGAAATATTTTGCAGCTTACCTCTTTGTGTCCCACCCAGGCCATCAAACTGACTGCATAGCGTCCTGGGAGTCCGTATTTATGAGCTGCTGTGGCGATACCTGCTCCTGTGGCGTTGACCCGAGACGAAAGGTCGCCGAAGTCCCAGGAGAGCGTGACAGGCGTGACAGAGGAGGCGGCGGAGAAAAAGATTCGTTTGTGAACGCTTTGCAGCGGGAGAGGTCGTATCGAGGCGGAGAACTCCACCGCAAACACATCACGAGCCAGAGTCCACCCACAGTCCTGTCGATGGAAGGAAAGTATGTGAGGGAGACGAGGTTTTGGTGTTAATATGGACGAGCATTTAAAAGTCAAATGAAACCAGTTTCCTGTTATTTGTGGAGATATTTGTGGTTTCACTATTATTTTATGGGCTTAAATACAAGCAAAAAGAAACAAGTGAACAGAATGAATGTAAAATAAACAGATCTTAGATTTTACTCTGAAATTTTGGATCACTCTTTGAGCTGCAGGCTTTAAAATAACTAAATCTGAGACCACGGGCAAGCCACAAAAGAAAGAGAGTAGTTGAAAGACACCACTGAGGAAGACGTCTCTGGCAGAAGCTTTATCATGTAATGACTAAAGCCGTTTACTCAAAGCATTAAAAGACAAAAATTGACTTGATTCAGACTGTCAGTGAGCAAGGCGTACCATCATAACGTCGGGATTCGTGCAGGCAGCTGAACACTGAGAGCCGCTGATGAAGTTGGGCTCGTTGTTTGTGCTGCAAAGACACTCGCGTCTGTTTCCCAAGCCGCCGTAGAGGTGCGACGAACCGAAACACAAACTGTTGCACTGCTCACGCGTGTAGTTTCCAGGGTTGGATAAAGTGAAGATCACAAGCTCACTTCGTCCTCCTCCTCCGCTGCCACCGTCTTCAAGACAACCGGCGTAGCTTGGACCTGGAGCACGGAGACAGGATTTAAGAGGTTAGACTGCCAAAGGTATGTTTCTTTAATGTACCGTCAGTCAAAGCCTCCGAATAAAAATGTTCCTTTTGTTACAATAAGCTAAGCATGCAATATTTTTTGTGTCACTCAAATATGAACTACTTTTCAACATATTAAAGCGAATTCTTGCAGCAGTGGTTTGGAACGGTGATCCACGCCTTCAGCGCAGCTCCATTAGACCGTTGGATCGCTCTGTATGTCGGGGTCAAAGCGTCTGCCGTCGCCCATTTACAGATGGTGCAAAATGCTCGTCTTTTAACGGGCACACACAAAAATGAATCACATTTCACCTGTTTTAAAATCCCTCCAAGCTATTATAAAAATAATTTTACTTGTTTTAAAATCATCCTCGTCGCTCTGAGCTGCTTCATCCTTACAAGCCTACCTGTTCTCCCAGGTCTGCTGATCAGCAGCTCCTGACTGGACCAAAAACTAAGTGCAAGCTCAGACTGGACCGGACTTTTGACTTTAGACAGGTGTCCCTCCTAAATCTTTTCTTTAAACTTTTTGTTTATTCTTTGGATTTCTATACCTGCTACATGTTGATTTTTATGTTTTTATTGGTTTATTCTTTCCTCGATTTCCAGTGCTACTGAACTAGTAACTAGGGATGCACAATATTGGATTTTTGGCCGATATCCGATATGCCGATATGTTAAAACTTACTTGGCCGATAACAGATACCGATATTTTTAACTTTCCTTTGTCAGAATATAGCCTCTTATTTAAGCTTATTTGCTACAAAAACTGTGCAACAGCTGTAAGAGTTGGTGACATATATTCAGTAACAGCCAAATGATATGCATAGCACTTTAACTTGTATTAAAAAATGTTTTCTTCTTTCGGCTTCTCCCTTCTTCAGGGGTCACCACAGCGAACTAGTGGCATGAAGACTTGGCAATTGTTTTTACACTGGATGCCCTTCCTGACACAACCCCAGACCACAGAGCTACCACAGCCCTCTGTGTGGAGCAGAGAGCTGATATCTAGGGTGCCCGGGGGAGCAGATGGTGTGGGTAGAGGGCCTTGCTCAAGAGCCAAGAGTGGGGCAGATGAGGGTGGAGACAGGTGTGACTGCTTCACTTATCCCACCCACATTTTGATGTTGTCGGTTCCGGGGCTTGAACCGGCGATCTTCCGATCCCAAGCTCACCTTCTTAACCTCTGCGCCACCACTCCCACACAACACGACGTCCAAATGTCTGTGGTAAAACTCAACCAAGTGCTGTCGGCTATTAGCTTCTCAATGATGTTGAAAATGACGGCTTGTAACTGATAAGGCTACGTCGGAAAAATATCTCTGACTAGGGACGATGTAGCGAGGCTCAACGAAGTCCAAAAATATTCAGAATCCGACATCTTCAATGAAAAAAAACTTCCATACTGCCAACATTTTGACTTCTTCCTCTCCGCCGTGAGATCAGGTAGACACGTGTGACGTCATTACGTTGTGCTGGCGCTGCAGGCATCCTTGTCATTGGGTTGTCATACAAAAAGTGTGACTTTTATTTCGCTGAGTTATTTTGATGGAATGGCCAACGTCCAATATTTAGCTTCCCGTGCCGGTAATATTGTGCATCCGTACTAGTAACCGAGCCGAACCCTCCCCCACATCGACAACTGCTGGCACTGACATAGCACTCAATACAGACGCGCTAGCTAAAAGCTTTACAGTAATTTGAAATAACTTTCAACACTTTTATATTTTGTGATTATGACGATTTTACGATGTGACATACTCTGAATTTTAAGTTGGAAGACAAAAGTCGATCCATGCAGCTGGACAGCAAAGGGTTAACCCGTCACAAAGCCACTTCAGCCAGAGGAGAAATGTGGGTGTGGCAGAGAGCCGCAGGTGGCAGAGAGAGGAGATCATGACAGTCTGCAGAGGGGGCTTCTTTCTGCGCCTGTGGGCTGCACAAAGGTGCAGCAGGTGCTAACTCATTTAAAATAATTTATTTTAAATAAACAATCCATGCCACTCATGTGGCTCATTCATCAATCAGCCAGTTGTGTCATGCCCACTCTTACTTTGAAAAACTGCCAAAGTCGAACCGCGAAGTAACGAGACTACTGCACATCAAAAACAAGAACCCGCTGGGGGAAAAAATAAATAAATTAACAATTTAATTTAATAAATAATCAACTAAGTTTCATGAAACCTCAGATCTGTGAACATTTTAGCTGTTTTCTCTCTTTTGTAACAAGTCTTGGACTTTTTGACACAGTGGATTTACTCAGGATTTACACAATGACATCTCACACACTCCTGGATGTTTTTTTTCTTCTTAGATGTGTACTTAGTAAGGCTTTAAAACTAAAAGTGACTAAGTAGTTCAAAGTCAAAGCCAAAGTTTCTTTATTTGTCATTCGCACCACAAGTGGTACATGTAGTGGAACGAAATTGTGTACACAAAATTGTGTTCATCTTTACAACGCATTTTTAAAGATCTGCTATTTAGTTCCACAAAGTCTGTATGTCGGCAAACAATTTTATTTCCATATCATCCGAGCAAACAAGATCGTTGGAGTTGGATTCCTTACCACAGGCGAGCGAGCTGACATTGAGCAACAGCTTGTTGTGCAGTTGAGGGGGGTGGTTGCAGAGCATGGCATGGGGGCGTCTGATTTGCACACCTTTTTCCTGGAGCCACCTCACCAACCCGAACAGCTTGCAATCGCACTCAAAAGGGTTACTGCTCAGGTCACTGGAGGAGACAAGGACACGACGGAAGTGACAGGATGCTAAAACAACGTCAGCAAGCTCCACGGAAGCTAAAGAAGCTAAACGTGGCTACACTGGTACCTTTTTGAAATGGTAATGCTAACAAGTTATAAAAGGGAGAAAAAAATGGGATTAAGCTAATTTATAACAAAGAAGGCAATTTAGAAAAAGTTTATTCATAAAAAAAAAAAAAAAAAAAAAAAGCACAAAAACTAAATGGAAAGTAAAAAGCAAAGATTTCAATGCCACAAAAGATCAAAGAAAATGACTGGTGGGGTATAATAAACAGGACTGTTGCGGATTATTGGTTATTTTCTAGTGTAATTTTAATCTTGTTTTAAATTTCTCCATGAGACAAAGAGATGAAAGAAAAACAATAAAGAGTTACCACTTACATTTTTGTTAAATTACAAATGTTGTCACATTTTCTTTCTTCTATGGTGGTAATTTGGTTGTTGCTCAAATCTCTGGTGGCAGGAACAAAGAGACAAAACACAGTTCACAATAAAACAACAAAAACAAGATGTTTCCTTTAGATTTTGGACAGCACTGAAATGAATGACTGGTTTAATGTCTGGATTGTGGCATCATCGATTTCTGTTGGGCGAGTTTGCCACGGAGCAAAAAACTCAAAGTCAACAAAAAGTTGCTGGACTGATGAGAATGTAAAATAGAAATTAAAAATCCAACTCTACGATGATGCAAAGGACCTTTTTTTTATTTAAATTAAATGACACACTCAACAGAGCAGTTTATAGATAAAATCCCAATCCTAAACATTTAGAGCAATTTTCAGCTGCAACCGAGACCGAATTTTTCCGTTTCCTTCCATCTACGTCCTTTTTTTTGCATCTCTCTTTCCCTCTTTTCACCCTGTTCAATCTTTTCCTTCTCCACTTGAAGCTCTGGACTCCCCTCCTCCCTCACTAAAGCTAAATAATGGGGCCGTTGTGTGGTGGTTTGGACGCAGCTGATGGAAACCAGCAGACTGCTCTCATCACGCACACACATAAACATGTGCTTAAACGCCCATTCAGTGAGGGGAATAAGGTAATGGATGGAGGAGATAGAAAGATGAAAAGAGGGGGAGCCCTGAGCAGTACGCTGTAATTGAACTTAATCATGCTGTGATTAGAGTGTAGGTATTTGTGCGAGGCTTTTCTGAAGCTCTGTGGTCGAGCTGAAGTGCTCATGGGATTTCAGCCTACTTAAATCCAGACTAAACCAAGCTTCTTTTCCTTGGTGCTCTTTTCATCTTTCTCAGTTTCTTCTCTTAAGCCTGAGTCTGGCAGGTCTATATTGTCGTCTGGCTTTTTACTTACAGGACTGAAAGTGGCCCGCAACAAAACACTCCTCTGGGGAGAACGTTGATTCTGTTTCCTTGGAGGTACCTGAGAAGAAAAACATGGATAAAAATTACCACAGATTTCTGATAACATGATCTATGTTACTGTACTTGATGCTGTACACGTCGCACCACCGTATAAGTCGCATCAGTCCAAATACAGTATGTCTAATAATTTTTTGGGAAAAAAAAAAAAAACATAAATACGTCGCTTAGCAGTATAAATTGCATCTATTGTGCGCCACTGCTGACCACCTGGAAATGTGGGACGGTGTTGTAGAAACTGATTGGCTAACAAATGGAAATTTGACAAGATTATCGCCTAAAAACAATTATTTGTTTGCTCGACATTATAGCAAAGTTGTGTCTCAGTTTAACCTTTCCTTAAAAAAAAAAAAAAGCACTTTAATGGTCAAATCAGCTGAATTTCGGCTGGGTGGTGCAGTGAAATTCAGCTGATTTGACATTTGCTCCAGGAGTTCTGGAGCGAGATGAAGGTTGCTTGTCATGTCTCATTAATAACTACTTTACCTAGTAGTGAGACACTTGGATTGCAATATTGGTCGAGGGCCCTCTAGTGGCTACAAATGGTAATGTTTAATATTTTTCATGTCAGAATGAATTAAATCATCAGATCTCAGACAAAAATTGGTTATAAATGTGGGGGGGAAACCGTATATAAGTCGATTCGGTGTATAAGTCGCAGGACTTGCAAATTTATGCAAAAAGGTGCAATTTATACAGTGAAAAATACGGTATATAGAATCTGTATAATTTTGTATTTTTAAAAGGTGAACACAATTTTGAGTAGAATGCATTTTATTATTTAGGATTAGCTTTAAAAAGGGTTGTCAATTTAATTAATTTTATGAGGTTCAGATACAAGCTAACGGTAGTGTCATGACTTGGGCCTGTTCTGTTTAATATGAATCACCGCATCTTCTGTCTTTATTGACAGAACGGTGAATTCTGAATTATTAAAAAAAAAAAGTTTGTGAGCTAAATCTATTTAAAAAGAGGACAATGAGGCAAAATAAGGCCACAAATGATTCCCTCAAACAGGTAAACCATGCCATGAGTGGGATTGTGTGGAGTGGTTGTTAGCAGTGATTGTCTTTACTTGCAGCAGATAGCATACATAATTTAAATACAGTAATCAGGGACAAATTTAAAAAATGAAGTCCAGCTAACTGCTAGCAGAGCCCTTTTAAGGGCTTTTCCCCACCTTTTAAACAACTTAACTCTTGTCTAGCAGTGTTAATAAATGCAACATTTATTTTAGACCTTGTCAATTTCGCATGAGATTTTTTTTGTTTGTTTTGTCACTGTTTTCTACTTTATAGTCTAATACTGAACACAAAGTTTCACTAATATAACAGTGGTTATTAACTGCCGGTCAGTGATGAAACAACTTTTGGCAGACTTGGTTAATTTGCAGCAACAATATATTTTTTAGTAATTATTGGATACAAAATGATCAGCAAGGTTTGTGTTTTACTCAAAGGGGGCTGGGTTAGCTTGTAGGTTAGCTAGCACATTTGGAAGCCAGAGAAAAATTAACTGTGACAGAGTCCAGTGCAGGAAAAACGCGAGAACACAAGTGGTCATATTTCAAAATAAAATACCCTGCAGACTTATGTATATAAAATATTCCTATAGATTTTTTTGAAGAAAACTCATTTCTGTGTGGCCCGGTACCAAATGATCCATGGACTTTGATTAAACGAACATGAATGCTGATTTGCAGTTGTTGCACTAACAAACAATTAAAATTAATTAATTTTCTTATAAAAAGATAAACAAAAAAGAAAATATAAAATGCCAAAGTAGCATTTCAGATTATTTCCTCATTTGTTCTCTTTCATTTCATCTAAGACTTGTGTGGAAACCTCATATCTTCAGGTCAAATTCAAGCAGGAATGCAGAGAATGCTCAAAGCTTCACCACGCCCATGGACAGATGAATGGATAAAGTGAAATTAGTCAAACATGCTGTTGGGCAACAGTTTGTTTACTCACAGCTCTCGGAGGCCCGTGAGACGATCGAACAGGCTGGTATCAAGGGAGGAGATGTGGTTTTTGGACAGATCTCTGCAGGAACAAAACAACGTCTACATTTCAAACAATGCATTTGCTCACATTGACATCCAAAAAAATATCACTGTCAGTTAAAGTAAACTAGAGAAATTGCATTTCCTGCAAAAATGCAGTGTGAATGCTTATTGCTGAATAACTTGCTAAAAACAGTAAAAAAAAAATTAGCTAAAAACATGCTGAAATGTAGCTGAAATTGAAGAACAAGCTTAAATAAATTATCAGAAGAAAGCAGAAAGAACACATATTTGCTAAATTAGATTTAAATAAGCAGAAATTATCACAAAATTAGGAAAATAGCTTAAAAAAAGAGAGCTTCAATTAGAAACAAAAAATAGCTGAAATGTAGCTGAAAAGACAGAAAGAAGCTTAAACTACAGGAGGAAGTGGAAGGAGCTGAAAAAGATTAATTTTGCATAAAACAGCTAAAAGGTAGGTGAAATAGCAGAAAAAGCTGAAACTATCAGAAAAAACTGAAATGAGCTGAAATTAACATAACAAAACATAGATTTATCTGAAAACAGCTGAAATTAGTGGAAAAATGCTAAAATAATTTTTTAAAAAGGTAGCTGAAAAGGCACGATTAAATTAGCAGAAGAAAGCAGAATGAATGTTTGCTGAAAGAAGCAGTAACAAGCTTAAAAAAGTGGAAATTATCTGAAAAAAGCTGAAAGTAGTAATAGAAACTGCTGAAAAGTAGCTAAAAAATCAGAAAGAAGCTTAAATTACCAGAAAGAAGTGGAGAGAGCACATTTTTGCCGAATTAGGCTGAAAAATGTTTAAATGAGTACAAAAAATGTGGAATTAACCAAAAAAAATTTTAAATTAGCATTAACAACAGCTAAATAGTAGCTGAAATAGCAGAAAATGGTGAAACTTACAAAAATCAGCTGAAAGAAGCTTAATAAGCTGAAATTAGAAAGAAGTTAGAAGATGCACAAAAATGTTGTAGTTAGCAGAAAGAATCTGAACAGAGCACAAAACAGCTGTAAAAAAAACAGCTGAAATTAGCTGAAAAAAGTATAAATTTGCACAAGGAAGCTGAAAGAAGCTGAACCAGAACAAAATGAAAGGAGCAGTAAAAGGTTGTAAACACATCTAAAGATGTGAAGGATGTAAAATATGCTCAGTTCATTTTCTATGAGAAAAAAGTGTCAGAAAAGGCTAAATATTTAAATAAGCTAAAGTTGCACCAATACCAAAAGTCATAGCACCCTTCTCCTGAAGGAGCTGAATGTTTTGATCTATGATTTGCTGAAATAGCACAAAAATCGTGCAACGAAAAAGATACTGAAAAACGTACAAAAGAAAAACAGATCACAATAGTGTGCGTGCTTCGTGAACATGCACACTATTAGCTTTCAATACGATTGTTAAAAGATCCAATAGTTTGCAGGTGTTAGCTTGCCTCCAACAGTTCCGATTTTTTTGTTCAAAATTTACAGCATTTAAAAATAAACGTTGCAAAGTTAGAAATATTAGCCTTTACACAGAACAGTTTTGTGTCATGTTACTGATTTATTTTTCCATCTGTCCATCCATTCTTTATTATGAGGTCCAGTGCCTCCTCCAGCCGTCACTGTGCTTGAACTTCAGGACGCCCTGGACAGGTCATAAGACCAAACAACCACTCACATGCTCACCCACACCTAGTGACAATTCAGAGTTACCAATTAACCTAACAGAGGTGGTAAGCCTGGTTCACTTTGGTTAATCTGAGTCAGTTAATAAAATGATACAGTTCACTTGAGTCCATCGTGTTATGTTACAACTCGTTGGAGTCTTACCAATGGTTTTTACCCGAATCAGTGACCCAACTCATTGAGTCCACAACATTTCCAGTGGGTTATTAACTTGACTCACCTGAATCAGCATTTTCTGGCTTTTTTTTTTTTAACTTGACTGAGACCTAACAAATCTGACACCGCAGGGTTTTAGCCATTTTTCCAGCCAATCCTTTAACCCGGGGACTTAGCGGCAGTCTGGCAGCACATGTAGGATCTGGGTAATCTCAGACTCGTAAGTCCTGATTCAATGTGAGGATTCAGATTATTAACCTTGGTGAGTCAGTAATCGACCAGCTCTACCTTACATGTATGTTTTTTTTTTCTTATTGTGGTCTGTGGGAGAAAGCCTAGGTAATGGAAAAGAACATGAAAATTGTACACAAAGGCCCCACCCAGACCAGGAGGCAAACCTGCGACCTTCTCAGTGAGAGGCGACAGCTCTAACCACTGCCCCGCCATGGTGCCTGATTTATTTTTCTGTAAAATAAAACAACTTCATGTCATGAAGATCCTCCAGGAACGATGATTTTATGTTTAGACAGGTGTTTTTGTTGTTGAGGGCTCACCAGTGTCCTGCTAGTTCTATTCAAACTTTCAACATGGCACTAAATAAAAAGTCCAAAGCAAGAATATTTATGTAAAGTTACATAGTCAAAAATTAACAGCAATATTTTGGTTTATTTAGCCTTTCATAAAAAAATTTTTTCAAAGTCATATTTTCACCATGTCATTCATACATTGATAAATGTCATAATTCCAAACTAAATATTTAATTTACAAGCTAAAAGTTTAATTTCTAAGTTAAACATTTAATTCCTAGACTAAATATTTCATTTCTATCTCTATATTTAGCTCAAACTTAAATATTTATTTTCCAATCTAAACATTTAATTTCCAAAATAAATATTTAATTTGCTAACTAAACATTTAGCTTGGACATTTAGCTAAATATTTAACTTGCAAGTTAAATATTTATGTTCAAGTTAAATATTTAGTTCGCAAATTAAATATTTAGTTTAGAAAATTACATGTACAGTTTGGAAATTAAATATTTAGCTTGGACAAGAAATATTTAGTTTGGAAATTAAATGTTTGGTTTTGAAAATAAATATTTAGCTTGGGAATTAAATATATAATTTTCACCTAAATATTTAGTTTACAAACTAAATATTCAATTTGCAAGTTATGCATTTAGAAAGTAAACTAAATATTTTGCTTGTAAATTAAATATTTAGCTTGGAACTATGACATTTATTAATGTATAGCATGGTGTTAATATGACTGGAATTTTTTTTTTCTTAAGAAAGACTAAATAAATCAAAATGTTGCAGTTAATTTTTGACTGTGTAACTTTATAAAAGGCATGATCCCATAAATATTTTCAGTTTTTGTGTTAAAAAAAAACAAAAACATATCTATGTGGTGGCTTTGTCTGAATCTGGTTTAGTAAACTATATTAGGCTCAACAAATCCTTCACCTCAAGTGAGCGTGGACATTGTTTTTACACTTTACCATTTCTATTGAAATAAAAAGCTTTAAAAAAAAATGCTGAGAGGCAGCAGCTCTACCAGTTGCACCACCGTGCTGCCCTCTTGGTGGATAAACAAATAATGAGAAACCAGCAGCTAACTTTTCAGGGTAGTAAGAAATTGAGAATTTTTAGCAAAACATCTTCAGCTGCACATAAGAACAACAAGATAAAAAGAAGAAGAAAAAATAAACAACAAGCTTGGAGACGAGAAGCCAAAGGCCGAGAGGCCAAAAAGCAACATGAGGCACAGCAACATGTTGCTGGTGATCAGAAAGGCAATAAATAACAACAAAGCTTTACTAGTTTTCACAGAAAATTCTAAACACGGCCCAATCTGCAGCAGGGACTGAGCAGCACTCCTTTCTTTTTGTGTGTGAACAGAGAAGGACGCCCGTTCCCAAAAGGAAACATCTGTACATTCCAGACCAGCTGTGTAAGAACGATGGAGACCGAAAAGAGAGGAAACTTCTCTGCTAAACCTATAAGAGGACGAAAAGGGGGCAGCAGCAGCAAAAGAAAAAAAAAATGGCTCCACCCATGAACTGATCGTTCACATATTCGACCGCCGCCTCATGTCATGCTCTCAACACAAATCCAAGCATCAATGGCTCTCACACTAGATGCTAACACAAACAAGAGGAGATAAAGAACAGAGAGCGATCGTGTGAATATATGTGTTTAACATGACCATATAATGTGACCTTCACCAAGTCTATTGGCAACAGACTCCTGTTCTCTCAGCTACCTCTGGACACACATGGTTTTACTTATATACACACACACACACACTCACGCTCTCTCTCTCTCACACACACAGCTCACATATGGTTCTGTTTTGCTAACAGTGTGGCCAATGATCTAACAACTCCATATAAGGCCTGTCTGGTGCCACTTATTCTGAGCTAGAAGATGAACACACACACACACACACACACACAACTCAGTCACATGGACAGGGTACGACCTCAAGAAAATAAGGGGGCTAAAAGTTAGACAAAAAGGAAATGTAGGAAGTACAGATGACTAAAGCTTGATATAGTTT
>JARVGQ010000547.1:10375931-10388325 GCA_031762355.1 Hypsolebias martinsi | reverse complement strand
CTAAAAACATGGGGAAAAATCCATAAATAAGTCGCACCGCTGTATAAGTCGCAGGACATGAAAATTAGTAAAAAAACAAACAAACTGCGACTTATACACCGGAAAATATGGTATATAGTTTTATCTTCGCAGTGAGCAGTATTTATGTTGCATTTACTTACTTTTCATGTAAACACCAAAGTTCATGTTCAGTCATCCAGGTACCAAATCCAATCATTCTCAGTAATTCTTTTCATTTGATTGCAATCTGCAGTTTAGCCACTAGATGTCACTACATTAAAAAGCCTTGGACATCTAATTTTGTTGCACAAAAATAAAGAAATGTACTTTTCAGTCCACATGTTTCTGTCAAAGACTAAACATCCACAACTCTGAATCTATCACTCTGGATCCTGTTCTGACATTTGACCTTTCTGTACATCAAATAGGTTTTCCTCAGAACGCTCTATATGATAAATTCCTAATCGCATCTGAATCAACATTTTAGACCATAATCTGGCAAAGAAGGTTTTCTGATGATTCTGAATTTTCATTTAATGAACTTATTGTTCTGCTCTCCACCTTACTTTAATTTCATTGCTTCCGAGTACATTTATGGCATTCATTCTTCTATTGTTTATTTTTTAATATCTTGAATTCTTAGTTTTTCCATTATTAATCACTTAGTGTGAAATCCAACAAAGTTGTCTGGTTCTCTGGACAGTTTCTTTTTTGGTTGTTGAAACATTTCGTCCTTTATCCAAAGGACTTCATCAGTCCAAGAAGCCTTTTTTACCTGGATTATTGAGCATGAACTCTGATGTTTTGAACCACTCTGGCCATGGCTGCATCAGAGGAGTTGACGGGGGAGAGGGCGGGCTCCAGAAACCATCTTAACAGCAGCAAACTGGTCGGCCCACTATGTGAGTGCGCTGCTTGTGGGACTGAGTTTCTTGTGGCTCCTCGGACTGATTAAGTTCTTTGGATGAAGAACGAAACGACTCAACATCAATTAAAAAAAAAAATGTCCAGAGGGTCTGACTGAACTTTGCTGGGCTGGTGGATTTAACTGCCAACTCCGAAGACATCATCACAACAATCCAAGAGTTCATCAGAAATAAAATAGTGAAAAAATGTAACAGCCCATGTCAGTTTTTTGACATAATACAGTATATGCCTTTATCCTCAAACAATTCATCAGTTTGTGTCAAACTAAATGTTTTTACAGTTTGTAAAACATTAGAGTTGTAAAACACACTGCATGCTAATGAAACCAACGTGCATGCTGGGAATATTGTTTTTAGTTAACAGAAGAAATTGTGGCATCATACCTAAACCAAAGTGTGCGACGGGCTCCATCTCACACAGATACCCAGAGCCTCCATCAACGATGCGTGTCATAGCGCCACTCCGCCCCGTGAACGCCGTTACTTTGGCACCGCGGGCAAACGCGCCAAACTGGGTACGAGGAACGACCCGCAGCCAGTTGTTGGACGAGCCCTGACGGTAGAGAATAATAACCAGTTAGTTTGAGGGGAACCAGAGTCCAGCTGTGGCGAGCCCACGTGAACGAGCACGCACCTGCGTGACCTTGAAGACCGAGATCGGCTGCGGAGCGCTTTCCCCGTGCGCCAGCAGCAGGTCCAGCTGTCCGTCCCCGTCCAAGTCGGTCACAGTTCCACCTGTTTGTGTTAGCAAAATAACTCGTGAGCCACTGGACAGATTCCAGGGACACTTTAAGGGCGGAGTCAACCCAGTTCAAGAAGGCAGCTGTAACTGACTGACCCCAGGAAACACACAGGAGCTATAACTCAGTCAATTTTACAGGTGACGAGCTAATGCTTAGAAGGTGTTCCCAAACACATGGGGGGGCAGCTGTGGCTGAGTGGTTAGAGCAGTTGTCCTCCAACGGGAGAGTTGGGGGTTCAATGCCACCAGCAGTCACATCCTTAAGTGCCCCTGGGCAAGACACTGAACCCCTCATTGCCTCTGATGTGTGTCCCATCGGTGCATGTGATCTAAAGCACTGATTAGTCTTTGTAAAGATCTAGTAGAGTGCTGTATGAATGGGTATATGAGGGCACAGATTGTGTTGTAAAGAGCTTTGAGTGTCTTGATTAGAAAGAAAAGTGATTTATAAGTACAGTTCATTTACTATTTACATACTTTCTTTGCCTGCTAATTTACTGTATGCCACTATACTGAGTCAGAATGCACATGGTGTTTTTTCAGGTTTGACCAAACAAGTGTACTTTAACTCAGTTATTTCTTAATGCAAAAAGATCTTTAAAACTGGCATAAAATGTGGCGGACGATATATATATATTCAAAGAAGTGATGCAAAGCAGAGAGGTAGATTAGTTCAGACAGATAGAAAATAGCATGAAAAGTGACAATATGCGACCTGTTCCTCTCCCCTGTGGCTCCACGGCGTCTCCTACATTAAGCTCTTCAATTAAAGGGTCAGCATTAGATCTTCTTGACACCCTGCAAACAAACACAACAATCTAATTAAAAAAAAAAGTCAGAAACGTTTGTAGAAGTTACTGCATTTTATCTTTTAAAAACATTTGTAATTCAATGCAACCTGAATAGCCTGTTCGGGGCATTTCCTCTGTATGCGATATTGTTAAAAAACACCTCCAGCTCCTGGTCATTATCAAAGTCAGCAGCGATGACGGTGCGAACGGGTGAGGGGTCGGAAAATCCTCCACTGGCTATGTTCTGTGCAACAAACACATTAAACTGTCAAGGTACAAAATATTGTGTTTTATTTTAACCAACGTAAATCAACCACTTCCTGTTTCCCTGATGTTCATTGTTCTTGTTCCTTACACGAAATTTGGAGTCGCCGGTCTGTAAGTAAAGTCGGTGTGGCCCATTCCAATTGCCATAGATGATGTCTGTCCTTCCATCGCCATTGAAGTCAGCGAGGGCCACTCCTCTGCCGTGCTGGGACCGGTCCTCTACACCTTTTACACATGAGCACATCAAAACAATGCAACACTTTGCAGGATTCAATAGTAAAGACTTAACTTAAACCAGCGGGGTCCAAACGTTTTGGTGGAGAATGAGTTTTAAATTGTTGTAGATCCAAAACATTAAAATGATTTGATTTATTGGGTCTATGTTTGGTGTTTTCTTGTGTTTGGAAAGTTCATTCTAGTCTGCTCTCAACAACAAAAGCATAATTTAAGTAAGTGTCCTTTTAAAAGGGGCCAATCAACCTTTTGGACCATGGACGGCCCAAAAGGTTGATCAAAGTTCTGAAAAATGGTCCAGCTGTCTGTCGCTACAACAGATTCATAGAAGGTTTGATTAAAGTTGATCAACTTGTATGCAGATGATACCACGTCATATTCATTTAAAAATGTCCAATTTCCCTCTTGATAATTTAATCAGTTTTAATATTTGGCCAAGTTTTATGAATCTTTAAAAGTTTCCTTTCTGGTAGAAACCAGTAAAGGTTTTTGGTGCTTCGTACCAGGAAGTGAAAATAAAAAGATTATAGTCGAAGGTTTGTATTTTGCTTAATATTGCTCATTTTGAGAAGATGGTTTTTCATCTGTTTTGCTGTTGTACCTAAAATATAAAAAAGTATGATCAACTTATTTGCAGAAAGGCTGCATCAAACTCAAGCCTGCTGGCCAAAATTATACCATCTTAAACTGCAGCTGTGGGCCGCACAAAATCACTCCAAGGGCCACAAATGGCCCACGGGCCACACTTTGGACACCTGTGACTTAAAACTATTAAAGCTCATTTATTCAGGGACTTTGTTCTTCTTTAACTCTTACTCAGGCCTGTAGATAGTACATTAATGACAAATCCTGATACTTCCCCATCATTTTGCAAACATTGGGATGATGTTCCAAGTTGCAGTGGTTTAAGTACCGGCAAGATCGCACAAGCTTTTGTATAAACATTTCTAAAGCGGTGTTCAAAGTAAGTTTTCCGTGACTTTTTCTTCAGATATTGTAGAGTTTCACTATTAATATTTAGTGAAGCTGTAAATATTAAAATGCCTAATACAGAACAGAAAACTGAGCTATAAATGTACCATCAGGAACTTCTGTAAGGACGTCTTGTTATAGTTTTATAGTTACCGCTCCCATCGTAAGGTTTTACTTCTTTTTTTCCATCCTTGTTTTGCCACCTACAGCACCAAACACGAAAGCAAAACGCTGTTCTGTCCAGGTGTGTGGGCACACTGATGTTTTCATGTCATTTAGGATATTAGCGCACTTTGTTTTTGACGTGGACTACACTGTCAGACAGTGCTGTGCTTTTATCTGAAACTTGGAAGATATTTACCGGAAACATGCTGGACCTAAACTGGTTCTTTAAATGCTCAACCAGACAAAGGTGGAACGCTCCTTCCAGGTCAGAGTCTCTGCCTTAAGAGAAGTTCAAGTAATATGAAGTTTTCTTTACGAACAATTGTAGAATGGAGCAGGGAGATGAATCAACAAACTGAGGCCTCATCCACAGTAATAGGGATGTTGCTCTGGTCTGTCCAAGTGAAGAAAGAGCCGAGCCGAAAGGCAAAGATCTCGATTTACTGGTTTGTCTACATTCCAACCCTCACCTATGGTCGTGAGATGTGAATCATAACCAGGGAACAAGATCCTGGACACAAGCTACCAAAATGTGCTTCCTCTGTAGGATGGCTGGACTCAGCCTTAGAGATCAGTTGAGGAACTTTGCCATCTGACTCAGAGTAGAGCCGCTGCTCCTCCACATCGATAAAAGTCAGCAGAGGTGGTTCAGACATCTGATCAGGATGCCTCCTGAGTCCCTTTGGTGTTTTTCTTGGCACATCCCTCTGATGAGACCGCAGAGCAGACCCTGAACTCGCTGGAAGGATTGTATATCTTCTCTGGCCTGAGAACGACTTGGGATCCAGAAGGAGCTGGAAAGTGTTGTTGGGGAGAGGGCAGTCTGGGTTTCCTTCCTAAATCCGCTGCAACCGCAACTCGCAGAAAATGTATGCATGTATTTATGTAGGGATATTTTGTCAAATTGGTTATAGAGTATTTTTAAAACATACTGTATCATTATATATTATCTTCTTATCTAGTGTAATTTCTGACCTGCCTGTCTGGCCATGTTCACAAAGGTGCCATCTCCGTAGTTCTTAAACAGGAAGTTGGGTCCGTTCTCGTTGTCGCAGAACACGTCAGACCTCGTCTTGCTCAGGATTGGTCCAACGACTACACCGCGACCACCTGAACAGCAAGCGGAGCACACGGTGAAGGCCTCCGTTGATTATGGTCACGTCAGACCTGGGCAGGTTCCATTTCTGCAGCTTGACATCTCACCCGTGAGCTTGTTGACTCCAGCCTCAGCAGCTACATCAGACAGGGAAATCACTCCTCTGGACACATCGCTGGCTGCTTCGTCCATTTCTAGAAGAGCGTGGGGGCCAACCCGACCTTGGGCGTAGTTTGCTATATAGACGGAGTAGCGACCTGTTCCCTGGAGCAGAAGGAACCGTGACAAAATTAGAAAACAGCAAATGGAGAATACCGAAAGGGGGAAAAGACAAATACAGTAATGAATAAGTAAAGACCTTTCTGTCAACACATGCAACAGAACGTCCGGCCATTTGACTGGCAACACCACGGCGAGTGTTGACTTCATCACTGAGCAAATCCTCGTAGCGACCATTACGAAACTTGAAGAGCTTGTCTGAATAAGTTGCCCGCCCTGCGCAAACAGTACATTTTATCACGATGGATCAGGTACCTGAGGCTGAACATGGCAATGTAAGTCCTACCAGAGTAGGCATTGTTTGTGTTGAGGAAGTAGATCTCTTCCCGTCCATCTCCATCCACATCACAGGCTGTAACTCCAATAGCATTTCCCTGTCGGTCCCTCAGCGCAAAGTACGGCGAGTTAATGTCATCGATGGCGATGTTTACCAGCTTGTTTTGGGTGTGGTTGTACTTCAACACCAAGTTTGGCCCGTTGTACCTGGTGGTGAACAAGTTACTCACACTGTTTTGCACGCAGTCATTCCAGCAGCACCTTCAACTTTAAAGTTGTGACTACTCACCCTGCCACCACCACCTCCAAGTCACCATCCCCATCCACATCAGTCACAGCCATGCCATAGTTGAGCTGTGTGGGGTTGTGCACACTGTCAGGTGGAAGCACTGTCTGGGTTATGACCTGCAGCATGGGCTCAGAGTTCTGGGCATCACACTGAACCCAGAGGGTGATGAAAAGGAGCAGCAGAGCTGAACACCACATTACTGCAACATGCTGAAAAACAACAAAAGACTGCAACTCAGTTCAAAATGCTTTTTTTTTTTTTTTTTTAATTTTGGGACACTTTATCATTTCGTAAATTACATTTTATACATCACTTTCAAATGCAAGGCAAAACAATCCTAGTTTGTGGATCATGCTTTCCATACTTTGCATACAGAGCTGGGTCGCTTTCAAGAAACCTTTTATAATCACAAACTCTCTTACCGTGACAGTGAACAGAGATACAGCCGATTTAATATTTCTAAAACAAACCCACGTCGGAGTTTTATAGAAGAAGCTGTTCGCCTTACATAAGTGCTACATCTATATTTTATGAAACAGCTTGTGTAATGTGGGGGGGATTCTGGCCAATCAGAAAGCAGATGTCTGAAGAATTAGGAAATTGGCCAATGGGAGACCAGCATTTCTGTGCGCGTGCCACCGAAATCCGTATTTGTTCCGGTTGTAGTTTATTCTGTGGAAATACAATACATAAAATGACGTAAAATCCCAGTTATGCCATTATATTGTAAACTATGAGACAAAATTTATAAAGGTAACACGTGTTTTGATGAAGAACAAAAGAACTCCTGCTCGTTAAAAGTGATTTAGCCATAGTAAACTGCAAAAACGACAGCTCCCACAATGCTTTGCTACTATATGCTCCTTTGCGTCATAGCGCGACGGAAGTATAAACCCGTCAACTGGTAAGCAGAAAGCGATGATTTAACTCGATTTGAGACGATTCAATTTGAAATACTATCGTAGAAATACGTTTATATTAATGTATTTTTTTAATTTTATAATTTGTCATTAACATATATTGTCAGGTTTATTGAAGAAACCTTCAGTTAGCAATAACAGCTAGCTAACTAGGCTATTCTGATAAATTAGTGTGATAAGCAGTCTTGTTTAGGTGTACATTTAAAATAACGCGGTTTAATTTCGATAAACTCTTGGTAGATTAGTTTGTAAACATTTAACCTTTAAAGACGTATTTTAAAGTGAACGTTTCCGCCTTTCCCTGCAGAGGAATTGATAATTCAACCATGGAAGTGGAGCAGCCAAAGGAAGACTGTGCTTCAGCCCAGCCAACACACGCACCTCCCTGTCAGCCCAAGAGACCAAGTCAGGCTCTTTACGTACCCAAACCTCGACTTCACGATTCTAAAGACAAACTTCACGATTCTAAAGACAAACCTCAGAGTCAGGGAGAAGTTAAACCAAGACCCAAACCTCGCTACACAGACAAGGCAAGGAAAAACGCCAAAAACAGGAAGGACAAAGCGAACAAGACAGTGCCTGTCGAAGAAAGAGATGCACTGGGCACAGATGTCCAGCCTGATGTGAAGGAGGAAAGATTACAGGAAGCAGAGGTGGTGGTTAATGGTCAGTCTGACTTAAACAAAGAGCAGACTGAAGCTTTGACACAGCTGGCAGCTACATCCTGTCAAGATGAACAGCAGGAAGAGGAGAGCTGGGACACCTTATTTAATGATGATGGAGAATGTTTAGATCCACATTTACTGGAAGAAGTAAGAGTTTAAATGACTGTCTTTTTCAGTTAAATATATACGTATATATGTACTCCAAAATATTTTGGAGTTACTGTAAAGCAGGGGTGTCCAGTCCTGGTCAGTGAGGGCCACCATCCTGCATGTTTTAGTTGTTCCCCTGCTCCAACACCTGATTCTATGGATGAATTATCCCCATGTTCTGCAGAAGCTCGTTAATCACCTATTGGTTCAAATCAGGTATGTTGAAGCAAAGTGACATCTAAAACACCCTCAGTGACCAGGATTGGACACACCTGCTGTAAAGCGCCTCCCTTTATCTTGTCTTCCATCTTCTACTGCTACATTTTTCCAGTTGGCTGTGAGGGAAGGTAGAAAGAAGAAGTCGATACAGGATCCCAGGTTTGATTATTACAACATGAACAGAGACGAGGAGGAGGACGAGGAGGATGAGGTGGACCTCAGAGAGGATGAACTTTCTCATATTGTAGAAATCTACGACTTTCCAGCAGAGTTCAAAACAGAAGATCTTCTCAAGTTATTTCAGTGTTACCAGTACGTATGCATCAATTTAGGTTTTCACATTTTTGTTGAAATATGTCACATTTTGTATCCTCATTTGTCTCATTTGCATTCACCTTAAATTGAGTAATGTGCAGAAGTAAGACTGCTTTGTTTTAACACTTTTCTTCGTAATGTAAAGTTGATAAAAGTTGAACTAAAATAGTAGTTGAGACTGACGAAATCCAGATCTAAAGGACTGAAATAGAAGCATTAACCCATCATGAATGTATGAACATTGACAAACGCACACAAAAATAAAATTAAAGCTAAGATCCAGCCAAAGGAAAAAATCTGAGTTGATGTAGAATGACTTACCAGTAAATTGTTTCCAATTCTATTAAATTTAGTTTACAACATTATGGAGAGCTATCCCAGACCTGAGAGTTTAGATCCCTGAGATAATTCATATTTCTTTAATCTGTAGGTGTTATTTGTTATCAAAATATATATTTTTCATGTGACTGCTGACTGTGTTTTCAGACAAAGAGGCTTTGACATCAAGTGGATTGATGACACGCATGCGCTAGGTCTCTTCTCGAGCCCCATAGCAGGTTGGTGACGCTTGGCATCACTATTAACATACCAGGACACTTCAGTAAATACTGTATTTATATAAAATATATAACTATTTTTGCATCTTAATTTTTAACAGTGGAATCAGAGGGCTACCATACAGTTCTGAAACAATTATTGATGAATTCTGCTTATTTTGAAGCCTAAATGTCTTATTTTACTTAACTAAGCACAGACTTTTACTGGAGCGCCCAATAACATACTGTATACCCAAATAATCCTATAAATCATAGGCTGCAGACTAACAGCATAGATGTTAACTACCAATAAAACCTCATAAAAGATTGACGCTAATGTGTGATTAGCATCAAGTTTATCACTAGAAAGTTATACAAAATTAAGAGTCATTACTAAAAACAGTCGTTTATTAACTTTTACCGTTATTTACAAGTCGTTTATTTTAGAGTTCAGTGACAAAAAGACCAGTAAGATGTGAAAACACTGATTTACTGCAGCGTGTTTACGTTGACTCTTCTCTTAAAATGGCAGCACTGATTAACAAAATTACTGAGATTGGAAATTTGATTCAGAATCTTTCAAAGCTATGACACATCTAAAACTAAATTCATCGCATCATAATAAACTGATACCTCCCGCCTCCAGTAATGAAGTGTTTTAGTAAAAAAAAGTAGTGAATATTATTATGTATGACCTCATAAAAATAGAAGTATTTGCTCCAGTCCAGAGCTTTCATGTTGTTTTTCTGTAACAGTATTTTGACTGTTATGTAATTGTTCTTTTTTCAGCCCGTGAAGCTCTGAGATCCAAACATCCACTAATGAAATTAAGACCACTTTCCAAATGTTCCTCTGCCACGAAGGCACAAGCTCGGAGCTGCTCAGGTACAAATGCATTTGTGTTTCCCTAGTATTTTAGTACCAGTTTTTATTTATTGGTAAACAAAAAAGGATCCTTTATAGGTTTGTTATCAGTTACCTTCACTGAAACTCACTGCAAAAGAACAAGCAAATTATTTTTCATGAATTATTTTCAGTTCAGCCGGCTCTTCTCACAATTGGTACTTGAATATATGTGGGTCACTTGGCTCTTTTTTTTTTTATCTTAGAGAAAACAAACAGATTCCATGCAGCTTGCCCCTTTTTGTGTGAACGTTTATGAAGCATTCACACTATTGTGATCCATTTTTCTTCCGTACGTTTTTAGCATCTTTCTCGTCACAATTTTTGTGCAATTTCAACAAATCGTAGATCAAAACGTTCAGCTCTTCAGGCCAATCCTGCTATGACTTTTGGTATTGGTGCAACTTTATCTTTTAGAAATATTTAGCCTTTTTCTGACACTTTTTTCATCATAGAAAATGAACAGAGCTCATTTTACATCCTTCAGATCTTTAGATCTGTTTACAACTTTTTACTGCTCCTTTCTTTTGTTCTGGTTCAGCTTCTTTCAGCTTCCTTTTGCAAATTTAAACTGTTTTCAGCTACTTTCAGCTGTTTAGTGATCCTTTTAGATTATTTCTGCTAACTACAGCATTTTTGTGCTTATTCTAACTTCTGTCTGCTCTTTTCAGCATATTTCTACAAGTTTAATATTTTTCTGCTATTTCATCTATGATTAACTCTAGCTGTTTTATGCTAATTTTAACGTTTTCAGCTAGTTCCACATTTTTTGCACTCTTCAACTTTTTCAGTCTAATTCAGCAAAAATGTGCGCTCTCCACTTCCTTCTGGTAATTTAAGCTTTTTTATTATTTTTATTTTTATTTTATATATATATTTTTGGTAATTTTACCTACTTTTCAGCAGTTTTTTTTTTTTGTTGTTGCTAATTTCAGCTTTTTTCAGGTAATATCCACTTTTTATAGCCCACTCTTCTTCTTTCAGCAAACATGTTCTTTCTGCTTTCTTCTACTAATTTAATATTGTTCTACCTTTTCAGCTCCTTTTTAAAAAAAAATTCAGCTAATTTCAGCTGTTTTCAGATAAACTCAATTTTTTTTGTAATTTCAGCTACTTTCAGCTTTTTTCTGCTATTTCAACTACTTTTTATATGTTTTTTGCCAAATTTAGCTTTTTCAACTAATTCTACTGTTTGTTTTTTTAGCTCATTTGGCGCTTTCCCCTTCCCAGTAGCTTCTTTCTGCCTTTTCAGCTACTTTTCAGCTGTTGTTCGCTCATTTCAGCTTTTTTTTTTTTTAGCTTTTTTTCCCCTAATTTTTGTTATATTTTCTGCTTATTTAAATCTAATTTAGCAAATATGTGTTCTTTCTGCGTTCTGCTAACTTAAGCTTGTGCTTCAATTTCAGCTACATTTCAGCATGTTTTAGCTAATTTCTGCTCTTTTTTAGCAAGTTCTTCAGCAATAAGCATTCACACTACATTTTTGCAGGAAATGCAATTTCTCTGATTATTGTTGTACAAATCTATTTATTCATAGCCCCAAAACTGTCATTGTGCTATATGTGGCACAAGTAAATATTAATGCAGCTATTTATCCGATTCCTTCTTCTTACTCACAGACTACCTCCTGCCTGCTAAAGAGAGACCACAGACGAGTGCAGCTCTGGCTCGGAAGCTTGTGTTTGGTGCACTTGGTGTGAAGAGCAACGTGACAAAGGAGCAGCGTGAAGCAGAGAGGAAAATACTCCAAGGTGCAAAAGGTACATTCACACAGATGTGTTCAGCTTTTTAGAGTTTTATGTTTGGAGTTGTTGTCCTTCTCTTGGATCCTCTGCTGAGATCCACTAATATTTTAAAAACCACAAGGCGCCCAAAAAGTTTGAAGTTTGGGCGTTGCAGGGTTTCCATCACAAGTGGGAGCTGTTTGCATGTTTTTATAGAGGAGAAGGGAAAGTTGTAAAAGTGGTGCCAAAAGAAGCCAGCCCGTTGCTGTGCACACCATGGCAGGTCTATAATCAGAGCAGCACATTTCCCTTCATGGAGGGAACCTAAGTATATAGAGTCAGAAAACCACAGCTGCTGTCCTCTGAACTGTCAGTCCAGGAAGAAGGGGCCTTGACTGAAACTAAAAAAAAGTTTCTTTGTTCCCAAGTTTTTTAGAAAAATGAATACAGAATCGCGTCATTTTCTAAACCGTGTTCTGGGAAGAGATGCCACAAATAAAAGAGGATTTTCAGTAAGCTCATTCTGCACCTCCCTTTTTGTGGTAAAGACCCAACGTATATTTAGATTGACGAGTCACCTTCAGCACGTTTTATTTTTTATTTTTATTTTTTTTTCTATAGATTCTTTCTCTTTTTGTGATGAACTGTCCGTGTGGGATTTCTCTTTCAGAACAAAGAAGACTGGCCGCCAAGCAAAGGGAAGATGCTTGGGAGGGAAAGTAAACGGACTCAATTTCTTAAATTATTTTGAAAGTACTTAATGTGGAAGAGAATCAAGACTTTTGTTTCTTCTGCAGTTATGTTTTTGTTGCATGATTGAATCCCCTCCATTGTTCTTCCTCTTTTTGTTATCGACCGTCCCATCGCTCATTGATCAGTACCCGTCTCACGGTCAAAGCTAACATCAGGACTTTTAACGACTATG
>JARVGQ010000547.1:10259754-10270502 GCA_031762355.1 Hypsolebias martinsi | reverse complement strand
TAATAAACACTACGATTACAATAGGCCTTCGCAGCGCTTCGCTGCTCGGGCCTAATAATAATAAACACTACGATTACAATAGGCCTTCACAGCGCTTCGCTGCTCGGGCCTAATAAAATAAAATAAAATAATAAACACTACGATTACAATAGGCCTTCGCAGCGCTTCGCTGCTCGGGCCTAATAAAAAAAATAATAATAATAAACACTACGATTACAATAGGCCTTCGCAGCGCTTCGCTGCTCGGGCCCAATAAACGCAACGATTACAATAGGCCTTCGCAGCGCTTCGCTGCTCGGGCCTAATAATAATGTCACACAATGTCATCACTGTATGTTTCCATACAATGGTGAAAGTGGTCTCTGCGTTTGGCCCATCTGCCGCCAGGTGGTGTGGTGGGCAGCTGTTGGGGGCGCCTGGGGCATTTTGGGGATGGGGTGTGCTGCCCAGGGGCACCACAGGGTATGCAGTGACTGGGGATTGAACCTGGGACGTTCGGATCCCAAGCTGGCTGCCCCGCCTCTACACCATCTTGGCCCCATAACAATTTTACTTTCCATAAAACTTGTGTTACTTCTTTCTCCTTCAAGTTTTTCTCCATAACACCATCAGGAGGACTTTTCAAATCTGGGTGCAGGCGGCAGCTACATTGTTCAAATGTTGACGCAGCGCTACGCTAGCTGTGTGCAACACAGCCGCACTAGCTAAGATGCTACAGACATAGCGCTCCGCTTCTGTCATGCATTCTTACCGCCCCGCACTAACGAAGCTGTAACACGCAACACCGAGATGTCTCCCCCTTCTCCACCCACCATGTTGGCAAAAAAAAAAAAACATGAAGAGATGAGCGCACGGACGAATACGGTTTCTTAAAAGGGAAATGATGCCATCCATCACCCTCTGACGCCCCTCACTCCCCCAGGAAAAAAAAAAACCTCTTTGGATCTACATGATTCACGTAAATGACATATTTTAGTTTGAAATCGGTCAATTTCGCCGAGAAGCAACAAGTTTGCAGGTATGAACAACTGTGCCACTGTGCTACATTACGCCTTCATCTTTGTTACTTATTATTGAAAAGTTGGAAAATCACTTTTAAATATCTTTTTTTACAAACATTTTTCTCATTTCTGTGAGAATAAATGTTTATAACTTGCATAGTTTGTTTAAAAACGAGAATGAAAGGGAAGTCGTCAGCAGCTAAGGAGCTTTGTATGCAGAAAACAAAACACATAAATAGCTCTGACATGCAGAATAATTAATTTCCTGTTGCAGAAAACAAAACATAAATCGCTCTGACATGCAGAATAATTAATCTCCTGTACCTGAAGCAGGATGCAGGTATGGGTACATGTGGGCGCCTGGTCCCTGGAGGGGCACCAGCTCATACAGGAAAGCAGTGATCCTCCTGCTGATGTCTGTCTGTGGGATGGCCTCCACAAACAGAGCCCCCTCTGCCAGGCTGAAACAGTGCACCGTGCCCAGAACTTGCTCCTTCTCTGCAAGCAGCATCTGCAGGTCTCCTTCACGCTCCAGATACACATGAGAACCCTGAACAAAGAAAATAGGAGCTAATCAGAAAACTACTTTGACAAATGACTGGACCCTGTTTGCACAAGTTGTCTCATGGAAACCTTATACATTTTCCAACGTTGACTGTGAAACCGTTTTACGTGCAGACGGCAATGGTTCGACGAGACCACAACATTGAATCCGCTGTTTCCATGCCAGGACACGAGCAGGTGCTGAAATTTTTGTATTTGAATGGCACACACATGTACGCAAACACTTCAGTCTTGAGCATGAAGACAGTTACAGTAGTCCTTCAATACTTCGGACTCACTCTTTCGTGTGTTTTCAATGTTAAGATTGTGCACGACACACGATTGTCAACTTTAATATTACTCATGTGATTGGGACAATACGGGATGAAATGCTAACCGGAGCGGGACCCAACAAATAGGATATAAAACAAAAACAAAACGAACAAAAAAATAAATAAATACTTCAGACAGGCACTGCCATTTTGTAGTTTTCTTTCAGTAAGCCTATGCTGTAACGCAACTACCATGTTTTTCACCCTATAAGTCGCGGTTTTTGCATAATTTACATGCCCACGACTTATACACCGAAGCGACGTATTTATGGATTTTTTTTCCATATTTTTAAACCAATTTTCAGTTGAGATATGACCATTTTCCTTCATTCTGACCGAAAATATCGAACACTACCATTCTCAGACACTAGATGGAACTCAAGTAACATGGCATGCCGTTGTATCATGTAATAGGTAAAAATGGCTATTAATGACACAATCAGCTTGCCACAGCCTGCCACCTTTGTTCTGCTTGCTGCTTGGAGCAACCTCGCTGTGCCACCCCGGCGAAATGCAGCTGATTTAACCACTGAAGTGCATTTATTAGGTAAAAGTTCAACTGAGACACACCTTTACTATAAAGTCGAGTATCCTGAATGAATATCTTCACTGGTGAGTACCCATATAAAATTTTGCAGTACTGTACAGTGCATAAGCATGTTGTTAAAATTACATAGGTTTAAGAGTTTAGAACATTGTTAAGAACATTGCAAGAGTGTGGGAAGGTTTTATAAAGCCTTAATATATATAAATACTAAAATAAATTTAATGTCCCCACTTTATGGATTTTCACCTATCGAAGGGTGTCTGAACGTAACCCTGTGATAAGTGAGGGACTGTACATCCAAAATGGAGAGTACACGGACGCTTGTTTGGATAAACCGTCGTCTATAGAAATGGCGTGGAGCAGATTTGTTCCACGTCAGACACTCTGATAAATTTAAAAGCGTGAGCAGCACAAACAGCACTCTGCTACCCGCCATTGTTACAGATGTTCGGCTACTCGTGCAAGCATAGAAAAACTATCGACTACAGATGTCCGTAGAGCGACCGCGCAATTTCACATCAGAGATCAATTAAGATAGAACTTTATTGATCCAGTGGGAAATTGTTGTGCCAGAGTTTCAATACAAAGGAACATACACAAGGAATCACACAAGATATAAAGATAACAGAGAGGTATACACCAAAAATTAAGTTCCTATAGTCCCCTGTGTAGAAAGAGGGAGGAGTTGAAAAGTTTGATAGCCACAGGGAGGAAGGACTTCCTGTGGCGTTCAGTGCAGTTTTCCCAAAACTTCACACTGAAACCTGGATTGAAAAGGTGCACAAACAGCTGAAACACAACCGAAATGTTCAGCGTTACTGCGTTGTGTAAACAGGGCCCAAGTCAACCAAACTTTGCATCTAGTCCGTGGTTTGTTTCTTCGTTTACCTGGGAGTACGGCTGGGGCTTTATGCACGCATGAACACCTGCTGCGCGTCCCGACGAGGGCTCTGTGTTCGGTCGCAGGTTGACAATGATGGCCCCAGTGGGGTAGAGCCACTCCAGAGACCCCTGAGAGCAGCGAAGGTAGACCTGCTCCACGTCTCTACGATGAGACTCATGGCTCAAACCACTGCAGAAAAGGAGAACGTCAGATTTATTCCAATTCACTACAGAAAAGGGCTCGATTAATAATCCGTGTCAAGTTTTCAGAGGCCTAAAAACATTAACATGACCACAAGCGACACACAAAGTTAAATAAACATTGAGGGGATTCATTTCAAACCCAACTGGAGCAACTCTGACAGGTGTTGGCAAACAAACCCTACGCTTGCGTCTGGTGTGGATTAACGAGAACAAATCCCACAAGCTGATTAAAATCGTTGGAAATCTGACGCGAGTGAACTTTACGACGAAACGCAAAGTAAGGCTTTTATTGTTTATGACTCGGGGACTTGAAAGAGTGATCAAAGGCGACATGTGGCTGTATTTACTCAAGATAAGGACTGGAGAACGACATTCCTCTAGTCGAATCCTGCAGGAGCGTCTTGAGCATTTGGAGAACTTTGTCTAACTGCTTGTTATGGGCGTCATTTTCCTTAGAAGAGAAATTTAAGATGAAATTAAATTTACTGCATTCTGCCACAAACGGTAGAGAAAAGGGAGCAGATGTTTAATAGTGTGAATGTTTATGAAGCGTTCAGATTATTGTGATCCATTTTTCTTCAGTATGTTTTTGGCTTTTTTCTCGTTCCACAACTTTCGTGCCCTACAAATACAGTTTTGTACAGATCATAAATCAGAACGTTCAGCTCTTTCAAGACAATCCTGCTATGACTTTTGGTGTTGGTGCAACTTGTTCAGCTTCTTTCAGCTTCCTTGTGCAAATTTAAACTTTTATTCAGCTAATTTCAGCAGTTTTGTGCTCCTTTCAGATCATTTCTGCTAATACAACATTTTTGTGCTTCTTCCATTTTCTTCCTGCTAATTTTAGCTTGTTATGCTCCTTTCAGCTCATTTCTGCAAGTTTCAGCTTTTTCTTCTATTTCAGCTACAACTGTTTTTATGCTAATTTAAACCTTTTCAGCAAGTTCCACATTTTTTTGCACCAAAAATGGATTCTTTACACTTCCTTCTGGTTATTTTAAGCTTTTTCTGCTTTTTCAGCTAATTTTCAGCTGCATTTGACTAGTTTCAGCTTTTTCAGATAATTTCCACTTTTTTGTGCTAATCTCTGCTTCTTTCAGAAAACATGTTCTTTCTGCTTTACAGCATACTGCTAATTTAAGCCCGTTCTATCATTTCAGCTACTTTTTTTTTTTAGCATTTTTAGCTAATTTCAGCTGTTTTAAGATAAATTCAAGTTTGTCATGGTAATTGCTGCTACTTTCAGCCTAATTAATTTATTTCTGCTAATTTAGCTTGTAAAGCTGCTTTCAGCTTTTTCAGCTACTTTTATTTAGCAGTTTTGTGCTAAATTTAGCTTTTTCAGCTAATTCCACAGTCTTTTGCACTAATTTAAACGTTTTTCAGCCTAACTTTAAAAAAAGGGCTCTACACTTTTTTTCTGGTAATTTAAGCTTCTTTCTGTTTTTAAGCTACTTTCAGCTGTATTTTGCTTCAGCTTTTTATAGATAATTTCCACATTTTTGTTCTCATTTCTGCTTCTTTCAGCAAACGTGTTCTTTCTGCTTTTCAGCATTCTGCTAATTTGAGCCTGCTTTACCTTTTCAACTACTTTTTTTAAAGCATTTTTAGCTAATTTCAGCTGTTTTAAGATGAATTCACATTTTTCATGGGCTGCTACTTTGAGCATAATTAATTTCTTTCTGCTAGTTTGAGCTTTTTATGCTGCATTCAGCTACATTTTAGCAGTTTTGTGCTAAACTTAGCTTTTTCAGCTAATTCCACATTTTTTTTTAAGTTCATTTCAGCTCTTTCCACTACTGGAAGTTTAAGCTTCTTTCTGCTTTTTCAGCTACTTTTTAGCTATTTTTGTTAATTTCCTAATTTTTGTACTAATTTAAACCTATTTAAGCAAATATGTCCTTTCTGCTTTCTTCTGCTAACTTAGACTTGTTCTTCAATTTCAGCTACAATTCAGCATGTTTTTAGCCAATTTAAGCCGTTTTTCCCAGCAAGTTATTCAGAATAAGTATTCACGTTGCAGTTTTGCAGGAAATGAAATTTCTCTACTTTTTTACATCTAAAATTCTGAATTGAGCCAACACAAAAGTTCCAGGTATGTTTCTCTCAGCGGAGCTGACTCAGCTGCAAATTTGGATTTGATCAAGGAATTTGTAATTTTCCTACATGACAGACTCAGCCCTAAAATTTACAGTTTCTTTGGTAGTGGGGTGGAGTACTGGGAATCTGAACTGACCATAAAAATAAAAAGTACCCAGAAGTGCATTTGTCATCTGGTTGTTTAAGTTCTATGTAATGGCCATGGCATGATTTTGAACTTTTGCTCTAACAAAAAATGTGCTTGACTTTCCTGAAAAATGCAAAAATACTTTTTCAGCAAAGTGTGCTAAAAAAATTGACTGACTTGTTGATTGAAAACTTACAGACTGTCTGTTATTTTTTTGTATAATAAGAACTCCAAACATCAACTACTGTACTTTAATTCTCCAAATTCTCTAAAGCTCCATGCTCTGCAGTAACAAACTTTAGGAGGAATATTACTAGTTATTTATTTATTTAATACAAAAAGGTCACTAACAACTGAAAAAGCTTCATCCTATTAACATTGTTATGAAAATTATGCCAATTTTTGTGAAGGTTTCCACATTGTTTAGGCATTTGTTAAACCAAAATTTGACTTTATTCACTTTTAAACAGACACATGTTGGTATTATTTGATAATTCTTTAAAAATTCAGAAACTTAAAATGATTTGTTAACGTAAACCTTTTATTTAAAAACTTTGTTAGTGTTAGCTACATGCTAGCCCACTCTGCCTTTCTACAGTCATCAGATGCATTAAGCGAATTATTTCGGTGTAAAAGTTTAATAAACAATATCTTTCATTAACTTGCTCCATCATCCTCACCTCCCTCTCCAGCTGCACTGGTCGCTGGAGTACTGCGCCTCCACCCGGCACAGGAGGAGCACAGCGGAGATCCAGAGAGCTGCCGACCGCCGGAGCGTGGCCAACATCCCGCCTCGGTGTCCTCTCCGCACCGGCGGCCACCGCGAAACTCCGCCCGGACACCGAACCAGCTCCGCCAGACTCACCGCGGCTCCCGAACCGAAAATATCTGGTTAAAATACGACCTAAAAACAAAACGTGCTATTAAAAAAAAAGCAAACTAGAGCCCGAGCAGGAGGCTACATTTCGGTTTTCAGACGAGGCAAACCGTCCGAGTGGAAGAAAACTCTCCTCTGCGAGTTTAAATGCACCGTGCGCATGCGCACCAGGACAACGGAGCAGTTGAAAACTTTCTCCGCGAGGGTTCTAGGGCGCGTGCCAGCAGCTGACTCCGCCACGCGAGCGCTCGCTCCAAACCCCGCCCACAGATTGACTGAACAGATAGATAATCGACGCAGCGATCAGTTTAATAAATAAAAGGAGCTTTTTGGACACAATTTAAACTGAAAATTTTAAAGTAATGTGACTTTTTGGCTTCTAAGATAAATATATATGTGTATATTTCCTCTTAAAATATTGTAAACACTCTTAACCGTTGTGGGTGTGCGTTATAATATGGATCAAATTACTGACACAAATTAAATCAATATGCTTTTCTGGAACAGCAGCTTACGATTCCTCTGCAGCTTCCACAATCTACAAGAAGCATTCCATTTATTGCATACAGTATAACGGGATGGATGGATAAACAGGGTTCAAGTCTCACTTTCCCCAGTTTTAATGGCACCTCTCTGGGCTGACATTGCTCCACTTTTCTTTTTATAGCTGCTGCGTGACAGTCCTCTCGGAAAAGACACATTCAAGAAGACAAACAGTCACACATGGGCTCTAAACGCCTCCTTGAACCTCAGGCGGGTTTCCCGTGAGAAACCAGTCAAAGGGGGAAGCAGGATACCCAGTCCCCATTTCAGGAACTACTGTAATAACACCCCTATTCATGTTCCCTCGCCACAAACACACACTTCTGCCAAAGCGTTAGTGCAAAAACCAGTAAAGGCCCAAAATATGAACATCCCCTGAATTTTACTCCACTGCTCAATGACAGAGGAATTAAAACATATGAAGAAACCAATGTGGGTGTAGTCGTTTGCCTGACGTGTTAGCAAAATATCTCACAAACAAACTTTCGTGAAGTAATCGTTGAACGTCTACTGATTAACCTCTCGACCGGATCAAAGATGGCCACCAAAGCTAATTAATCTCAATGAACACACAGATGGCTAGCTTGGTCAGATATTGACTATAAGGTTTGTTGTGGTAGTAGCTGAGAGTCGTTGGCAACAGGTCGTATGAGGTCATCAGGTGATCAAAATGGCTTTAATTCCATCTCTTACCATAAACTGATTATACAGTAGTTGAAGACTCTGGAAAGAGGGCGGCACGGTGGCTCAGATGGTAGAGCTGCCACCTCTCAGCAAGGAGGTTCCCGGATCAAGGCCGGGGGCTTTCTGGGTGGAGTTGGCATGTTTTCTACAAAGTATGTGCATATGAGGGTTTTCTCCGGGTACTTATGTTCTCCCACAGACCAGAAACATGCATTGCTTGTGTCCCTGTGATGGACTGGAGACCTGTCCAGGGTGTCCCCTGCCTCTTGTGACTGCTGGAATATTGGCAGCAGTGAAACCTGCAACCCAGAAAAGGAAGATGCGGGTAAAGATAATGGATGGATGGATGGATGGATGGATGGATGGACTGGAATGAAAGGTGCGATTTGCAGATTTTTAAAGGAATGCAATGCTTTTACACATTATTTCTATCGTTTAACTATCTTTTTGCTTTCTGTACTTTCAGACCCATTTTTCTTTTGCTTAAATCTTTATATTTGTTGTTTGTGAAAATAAAAGATTTTTTTACAAATACCATTAACATGGACAAGTCTGTGTGAAAAGGAAAAATAAAAGTAAGATACCACATCTCAGTGACCACGTTCTCACTTCCTGAGTCCTAATAATAAACACACTTTCACCGTAACGCACGACAGCCTCTGGTTGCAGTGGTTCGGTGCTGATGCGCTGTTTGACCTCAGACGCTCCACCACCGTGTGAAGTATTTACAGAGCAGCTGAACCTTTGACCTTCTCCCTTTACCCCTGTGTGGTCACCTGGCTCCCCTCAAACGTCCTGACAGGAGGAACGCTCCGTCCGTCCACACAGGGCTTCCTCTAAGCGCCACGCTCACATTCCTGTATCTCCCATTTCAGACCTCTTGACCTTTATTTCCTCTCTCTTTTAAATAAATCCCAAATTATCTACAGTGAGCAGCTGCGCATCTGAACAAGATCTCTAATGAGCCCAAGTGTCTTGCTCAAGGGCATTGGCCCTGGTTGTTGAAAGAGAGGAAAGAACATTTAGCAAGGAAGTATGTCACTTATGTAAGGTAGTGAAAGTGAGAGAAAGGTGGTTTTGTTCTCTTTTTGTTGCAGAAAGATATCAATACCATCTTTTTCTGCCCTTTTGGCTGATCAGAAGCCTTTTACATTAAATCAGACCATAAAAAGTTAAATCACAGACAGTTTTTACATAATTATTTTAATGGACATGCAACCTGTCCGGGCTCTACCACGCCGCTTGTTCACTGGAGATAGGCACCAGCTGCCCACAACCCTGAGAGGACAAAGTGGGTGAAGAAAATGGATGGATGGATGGACATCCTCTAATTTATTTCATTCTATACATATATATTAAAAGTCTAGAGCATCAACAGCGGCAACTTTAGGCCAGCATTTCTGGCCCTGTGAGTACAACTCAGAATGGAAAGGAAAACTCTACTGAAAATTAAACCCTAGTTCTGAAAAAGTTGGGATGTTCAAAAAAAGCAATGAGTTGTAAATCTCATAAACCCAAACTGTGTTCATAATGAAACATAGTAAACCTGTGATGGGCTGTGCATTTTACACCTAGACCTTCCGTGGTGTCCTCCCTGACTGTATCCCCTTTTGAGTAATGTCATTATGGCACCATTGCTAAAGCAAGAAACACAATTAACCCAATTCAACAAGTTTACTTCAGCTTTACCAAAAGCATCGATATAAACATAAATGTGACCAAAATACACATTTGAATAAAATGCATTTTACTCACTAAAAGTCGTATTTGTACACAAACTCCATCCTTCTTTCTTTCCTCATCTCAGAGTTCAGTTCCTGTGTCCTACAGGTCATCATGGGTTCTATACCCTTTCCATCAGGAATGGCATCCGGCTTCTGGGCTCGAACCTGCAACCTTAGGATTATCAGACCACAGCACTGCCCACCGAGCTACCACAGCTGAACTGACCAATGGGTATTAGGTAAAAAAAAAAGGACATTTCTTTGTAATATTGGTACAGTTTGGTGAGCCACTTGTGAGCATGAGAAAAGCTGTTAAAAATAAATAAATAAATAAATCCATTAAAAATGAGATCTGATACTAACAAGCTCATTTTAAACATCAGCTGTAAAACTGTTTAACTTTATTATAAGCTTGCACAGTCTTTTGGCTCCAAGGAAAAAACATACAATACACAGAATCATTCCAGTGCCAGAAAAGATTTGTTATAAAACATTTTTATGTCGACCTATTTTAAAACCACTCTTTAAAAACAGCAGCTCCACGTACACCCAGGCTCAGCTGCACAAACAGACTGAAGTATAAATGAGTGTCTCCATCTAACATACTTTCACTGAGGGGATGTAAAAAAAAAAAAACAGATGCCAGGTTTCAGGTAGACTCGAAGTCGTTAAGTGCTGGTGTCTTGGCACATTTTACCACATTACGCAAGGCCAAGCAACAATATTCAGATACAAAAAACCCATAATTTTTTTTAAAAATTATGAAAAGATAGAACCAAATCAGGCTTTTTAAAATGAGGTGTATCAGTTTTCTTTAAAATTTAACACATCCATTATCTTTACCCGTGTCTTCCATTTTGTGTCACAGGGGTCGTCAGTGTTCATGTCCAGCAATCACTGTGCGAGGGGCGGTGGACACCCTGGACAGGTCGCAAGTCCATTACATGCCACATAGAGACAAACGAGACACAACAATTTGTTAACAGAAACATTCATATATGAAAAAAATAAATTATCACTATTTATCTGAGGAGCAGACTGCTTTGAATTTAACTCCATCACAGAAATCTCATCTTGACAGAACAGAGCGTATGTTTTATATATATATATATATATATATATATATATATATATATACAGTATATACAGCTAGTCCTTTGGTTAACACGCTCTTGAGTTAAATA
>JARVGQ010000547.1:10231703-10244648 GCA_031762355.1 Hypsolebias martinsi | reverse complement strand
CACCCTGTCATATGCTTTTTCTAAATCCACAAACACACAATGGAGTTCTTTCTGACCCTCTCTGTACTTCTCTATCAGCATTGTCAAAACAAAGATGGCATCTGTGGTGCTCTTTCTTGGCATGAAACCAAACTGCTGCTCACAGATAGTCACCTCTGGTCTAAGTCTTGCTTCCACAACTCTCTCCCAGATCTTCATTATGTGGCTCATTAACCCTTGACTGTCTTGCTTCGAATTGATGCTATAAAGTTGAAATAAACAGGACTGGATTTTTGCATCTTGGCATTTTGTTTTTGCTCACATGCAATTTTATGTTGTATTTTTAGTATGATTAAAATGACAGCTGAGCACTGTTTGTATTCTAAAAGTAAAGCCAAAGAACAGGCATCAGTGAAATATGACTACAAGGACCCATACATAGGGACAACTGAAATTTGTCTCTACAGCATATCAGCCAACTGATCTCGGAGTAGAACGGCTATGACCTCTAGTATTTATTATTTGTTGATACTCCTCAGAAAAAAATCTTTTAACATGATGCTGCAGCTTAATCTGCAAACAGCTGCTGTAACATTGGAAGCAAAGTCAGGACCAGAAAACATCTGCACATCACATTTGTGCTTTGAAAGGAACAGCTGTCCATATTCAACATCTGTATGTGCAGATATATGCAGAAACCGCAAGTGAACGGCTTCTAAATCTGAACAAATGTCAAAACTTTGATATGCTTTGAAAGCGAAGGGTGAAATCTACAACATTAAATTATTAAATTAAAACAAAAACCCTGTTAAAAAACAGTCTAAACCAATTTGGTGGTTTCAGGTTTATACGGCCTAATCTTTAAAATTCTTTAGGAAATTTTCCTGAAATGCTGGCATTTTACAAAGTGTATCCTGTTTTTATCAATCATACATGTTTTCCAGAAGTCACCAATTCCCTGTGACAGTTAATAAAACCAAAAGCTGTATACTATATACATACACATTTATAGGAAGTACTCTTCTCTCATTTCTAAAAGAAAGCTTCTTATTTTGTCTCACAAGTCTCATATGGCAAACAAACCCCAAAACCAGAACCATCGTAGAGCCTGGGTGGTCCCCAGAAGATTTCTTTGCTGTGGATTGTTTCACAAGCTTTAGTTTCAAAATATGGAAGCAATATGTGGAAGATTTACTACACAAATATCTTCTGCTCACATTTAGAAACAGCCTTTGAGTCAAAAAGTCTCACACTTGTTACTGCTTGACTCCTCACCTCATATAAGGTCTCTTTAGTCACAGACAGAAATAAGATGATGGTTTCCTTTGAGGAAAGCGAGGAAGTAGGTAGGCAAGTTGATGGGAGGGTAGTGGCGGGTGTGACAAGAATGGGGGGGTTAGTAGACATGCCAGAAATAGGCCTCCAAAAATAGACAGATGAATGATGAAAAAAACAGAAGATGACTGGTGAAGGAGTCAACACAGAGAGATATACGAGCAGGGAGGGAGGAAGGAGTGATAAAAAGAAAGGTGGGAGTGAAGGTGGAGATGGAAAGATGTTTTTCTCAGGTGTTTAACATCTAAAGGCACACACATGAACACCTGCAGACACTGAATGGTGAAGACAAGTCAAGAGCAGGAATGTCACTTGGACACTTTTATTCACAGCTAGGCCTGTCGCGATAAACAATAAATCAATTAATCGCATGATAACTGAAAATTATCAACCTCATTTTCAATTATCGGTTTTATCGTTTCTTCGTTCTCTCTTTCTTCTGCAGACACTGGATGACAAACGGCTCAACTCCAGTGCTCTTCACTGACACATCCCTTTCTCTTTACTCTTTAAATCAATTTTAGCCGTTCAAAATTGTGTTTTTGGATCGTTAAAAGCAGCTAAGCTGAGAAGCTAAGCTACGAGCTAAGCTAACTGGCCGACCTTGGGGGAAAAAAAAACTGTCTTGTTGAAGCTCCAGAATTCACGTTTGAAACTTGTGCCTTCATGTAAAAAGTTGTTTTTCTCTATTAAAACAAGCTGAGAACTTGTTTACTGATTTTTTTTTAAATTAAACGCTTTGTGTGAAAAACGCTATGCTAAAGAGCTCAAACCACACCGAGCGTCCGCCATTTTGACAACCAAAAAAAAAAAAAAAAAGGAAGGAGAGACAGCCCATGTCATGTCAAGGGGCCTCCCTCCCATTTTTCTTACAGAGACACACTGCTTGCTCCCTCACTATCCATCCATTTGTTCAAACTGGCTTATACTGCCATCCAGTGGTCAAAAAAAGGTACTAAACTCAAAACAAATCAACATTTATTCTTAAATTTGATACTTACTAATTATTATCACATTTCAAACAATATTATCATTTATCACAATAATTTCTGAGACAATTAATCGCCCAGCAAAATTTATTATCATGACAGGCCTATTCACAGCAAGATCCGGTTCATCACGACCAGCAGTGAACAGATACTGAACATTCCAGGAAGACAAGTTTGAAATTCCTGATTTTAATGCTGGGAAAATGACTGGAATTCCAAAAGCAAAGTCAGAAAATCTCAAGATTACTCTGAGTGTTTGTGTGCCTGAATGCAAGAGTCATGAGAAACTCTAAGGGGCAGCTGTGTGTAGGTGGAGGATCAACACCGTGCCCAAGTATGTGAGTGTGAGAGCGATGGGGGCGTGTGGTGGGACTCACTCTGTTACAGAATGAGTGGTGGCCTTCTCGTGGTAACGATAAACCAGCAGGGACTGGTCGACCCTGAACAGAGAGCCTCCTTGACGAAGAAGCTGGTAGAAGAAGAGCAGATCCTCCGGGACTCCCTGGTGACAGAGAAGTGAAAGGAATGTGACATTTGAAACAAAGACTGCCATCTGTCACTCATCAAAGCAGTTTGGGTTTAAATATTAAATTCAGAGGTTTATTTAGGTTGGGAACGTTTTGTTCCACTGTGGATAACGGCTTTTTTGATACACATTCGCTGCAGAGAATGGCAAAAACAGCACAAACCAAGGGAAGCTGATTGATGGGCGGGGAAATCTGAAGGACATGCAGACACGGCATGTTTCATCTACAGAAATATAAAGTACATTTTGAACTTGCACAAAGCAAAATGTGTGGGTGTTCTGCTCTGCCAGCTCCTGCTCCTACAGTCCGACTCTAATTACCGTAGCCACACCTGTAATCCTGCCACTTGAGGAGCATGAGGAGTATAAGGGCCTCAGAAGATACTCATCCAGCGCTGGAGCATTACCTGCCAATGGTAGTCTTGTTCTAGCCTTCTATTTGTGGTAAATATTAATGACGTGTGCTTTTTTTCCGTGCCTCCAGCGAGTTACCTTTGATGTTCTGTGTTCCTGAAATCTCCTCCATGCCTTCCTACCGCTTGCCTTTCACCTGCACCTCTTCCAACTGGAACCATTCACGTCTACTCTCACCACGCCTGACCTCAACCACCAATGTAAGAGAACGGCAATATCATTATTGCCCTTGACATCCTAGACTCTAACCTTCTCTCTGCTCCTCAGGGTTCCAGCCCCTCCCCTGGGTTATCACTTATATCCCACCTTGTGAATAAACACTGTAAACTGATTCAGAGTCTTGCTCTCTGTTCTCATTGGTCCTTATATCTGGGTATAGCCGCAATCGTCACAAAATATTGATGGAAGCAGCAAAAACAAACATATATTTGCAAAAATGCTATAGATAAACTTGATGGGCTTTTGTGTGAGTTGTGGTACATTAGAAGTACACACACTACTTCACACAAATACACATACAATCATATGATGAAAAAAATCAGTTATGTGTGATATGTTTATTGGTAATACTTTCCAAATCTCTTCTTTCCATAAAACCAAACAGCCTTGGTCCTTCAAACCTCTGCCCATGATTGCGATGTCAGGATGTTTGGAGCAGCTTGTTAGTCTGCAGGTTTTGTGTTGAAATGACACTAGAGAGATGATTGCGAGGGACATCTCACCTTGCCTCCCTCGTCAAACAGCCCGACCTTCAGGAACAGTCTTCTTGAACAGAACCATGTTGGCATGACAACTGTTGGCCCGTGAGAGGTATACACCTAAAACCAAAAACCATACAAAATATAAACTGACTGATGAAAGACCAAAAAACCATTAGTCATAAAGAACATACCAAATTTAACTGAATACAGGAAATAAATGTTGATATGTCTGATTATACATGGTCAATTTGGCAAAAAGGGACCACCTGGGTTTAAATAGATGAACAGGTAAGAGCCACCCAATGGAAAAGTACTAGTGATGACAATGTTTCAGCTGGCAACAGGTTATTTAACCCAAACTCGTGCAGTAAGGAGCTTCTTCTGTCAAACATAACTGAAGGCACGTCCTGTGGTTGTCGCAAATATGTAACTCAAATTATTGCCCTGCAAGAAGCAAAACAAACATCTATAGAGATTGCTATAACTTCCAGAACAAAAGCTCTGAATTATCCAGTGTGACGTGGAAAAAAGGGATTCCCAAAACAACCAGGTGTACACTTCATCAGATTTATTACAAAGCTTTGGAGATCAGCCAACAATCAGAAGATCACTGATCAGTGCTTTCACCGGTCTGAGGCTCTGACCCGTTCTGACTTCCTGAACTGAAAAAGTTAGTTTTGTAGAAAACATCCAGCTGCCAGTCTCCAGCCCCTCCCTGCACTGTCCAGCTGTTATCAGAACCTAGCTGCAGTCAGAAGTTAGGGGTATCTGTGAACCAGACAGCTCCCAAGGCCTCTGGAATCATGTCACTATAATCACCTTAATTGAACCTTGAGAGTAATAAAAAATATATTTTGCTGTCCCTTTACTGATCAATCACATGAATGATTATTACATAGAGTAAGGATCATGGAACATTTTAATATCATTCACAATAACAGCAAAAGAGCAGTGTATAAAATACATTAATAAAATTATGGAGTGTGGTGAGTGCAAATAATACACATTCTCTTGACAGAGTGCATGATTAAAGTGTGGGGAAAAAAGAGAAAAACATTTTTGAGGTAAAAATCCTGAATATTTTTGGGAGATAAATAGAAAAATAAACAATACAATAAAATACACACACACTGTAAAGTTTAATAGTAAAATTAAAAGCATTTTCACTGTCACAATGCAAAGAGAACTAGAGGTTTTGGGACTAAACAGAGGTGCAACCTTGAAAGGCTTCAGTAATGGTTTTAACTTGCCAAGACAGCTAAAGACTGGGCATCGAAGGCAATGGAAGAAAGTCAAATAGTTGGATAAGTTCAGATCTAGACAACTCCAGTGAAATGAGTGCACTATTTAATAATTAATGTTCTGCAGACAAATGCTCAAATGTAACAAGTTGACATTTTAAAGGTTTATAGTCCATGAGAAGTGCAGAAATTGTGTCCTGCTAAGTCTGGCGCTTTGCTCCCAGTCAGAAGTAGCTTCTTACAGGATGCGCAGCGTGTGCTGTGTGATTTGTTAGACCTTTGTGGGCGTTTTTGTTTGTGAAAAGTGGCTGCAGCTGGTTGATCTCTGACAGCAGAGTCTGCTGAGGAGACGCTAGATGAGGGAGTTGAAAAATACAGACATCATTACATTTGTTCCTGCAAAAATAATGATGGCCAAATAAAACTTTATAAAGATAGTCAACAAACATGTGGAAGGAGATCGGACAATTTCTGAGGCAGTGTAAAGACACAGGCGGCTCTCCATGGCTTGGCTGACCACGAGGGAGTGCACCTCCCACGGGCAGCTGTGACGGCGATAACCGAGAGAAAATGCACCCCCAGATGAGCAGCGTATGGGCGCGTTCCCACACCGTCTGAAACAGAAACGTTTGGAAACGGTGGCTGTCTGTGACAAATTTACAAAATATGCTTCTCCTCAGTTGACATCTGACATAAACCACTCTGCCAACTGTGCAGTCCAGGCAAAAAGGACTGAAATCACGTCAGCGAGATCTGATGTCAAGATCTTGTGAAGTATAACCAGACCTTTAGTCTCCAAACCCATAATAAATTATAGGCCTAGCATTCTTTAAATGAATGTGTATCTACCGGTAGGCCTGTTGCGATAAACAAGAAATCAGTTAATCACATGATAAATTAAAATTATAGACCTCATTTTCATTTATCGGCTTTATCGGTTCTTCATGTCTCTCTTTCTACCGAAGACACTGGACGACAAAAGGTTCAACTCCGGTGCTCTTCACTGACCCCTCCCTTTCTCTTTAAAATCCATTTGAACCCTCCAAAATCGCGTTTTTGCATCATTTAAAGCAGCTAAGCTGAGAAGCTAAGCTAACAGGCCGACCTATTATCAAAGCTCCAAAATTCACGGTTGAAACCCGTGCCTTTGTTTAAAAAAATGTTTTTTTTTCTGCCAAAAAAAAAAAAAGGCTGAGAACTTGTTTACTGATTTTTTTTTTTTTTTATTAAAAGCTTTGTGTGAAAAATGCCATGCTAAAGAGCTCAAACCACACCTAGCATCCGCCATTTTGAGAACCGAAGAGAGGCAGTCTACGTCACGTTAAGGGGCATCCCTCCCATTTTTGTTAAAGAGACACACTGCTTTCTCCCTCACTATCCAGCCTTCGGTTCAAACTGGCTTCTACTACCATCCTGTGGTCAAAAAAGGTACTACACTCAAAACAAATTAACCAACATTTCTTCTTCAATTTGACAATAATTACTAATTATTGTCAAATGTCAAACAATATTATCGTTTATTGCAATAATTTTGGAGACAATTAATCGCCCAGCAAAATTTGTTATCGTGACAGGCCTATGCTTATCACCCATTCCTTTCTGTGGAGGGATGGACACACGCTTCTTTTTTCACACACACGATATCTGACTGATGACTAATGCGCTCCTCCTTCCTCTGACGGCATCCTTCAGTGCAACAGAAAAGCACGGCTCGTACGTTTCTCTCTCCCCAGATGCAACTCATTTGTCCCACTGGTGCTTAGGCCCCCTTTCCAGGCCCCGCCCATTCTTGTTACTCCTTTCATGTGTGTTTGAGTGTGTGTCTCTTGCATTGTGAATCTGAGGGCCCATCCACAATGCATCACTTTGATTCACACAGTGTGAATATATGCGTGTACATGTGCATTTGCGTGTGACTTTTCTTAAAAGTGAAAAAAAAAAACAACTGCACAACAGAAATGTATCCCAGATGTAGGGAATTGTGCAAAACATCTGGATTCAACCAGTTAACCAGATGGACTGAATCTTAACAAGGGAGTGTGGGTGTGTGCGTCCACCCACGTCTCTTTGCTTGTGTGTTGTAATATTGCAACATTTGCAGATGTAAGATGCTGCCAAAAGCCAAATAAGAGGAATAAGAATAAGTTCTGGGAAAACAGCAAACACGCAATCGAAGGTCCAGCATGAAGGTGAGTCATCAGAGTACGAGGTGTGTTTGTGAAGAAATATGTAAAACACACAGAGACAGCAAGCAACTGAAACTCTGGTTTAGAAAAGTTAGATTTCATTTTCATGAAATTCAATATTAAGACAGATGAAGTAAAAAATAAGAGAAGGAAAGGGTGCAGCTTTCAAGCCTTCAACGTATGATCCCACGCTCTATGAAACTTAATATCGTCGACAAATCCTGGAATGTCTGCTGAGTGGAAACGCAGCCTGTGTAAGAGTCATGTCAGAGAGAGACAGAGTCCAGGTTGACTCGTATCCTTGGCGACGCCGTGTTTTCGTAAATCAGAATGGGCAAACTTCCATTTCTACATATTCCAGAGTTTTCACCTCCATATAACTCTCTCCTATCGTTTGCGAATGATGTCAGTGAAGCAAATATAATAACTGAAAGGGTTTTTAATTGTCATTATTGTCAAAAGTGCTATGACAAAGGAATACATGAGCATTTTATGTTATCTACAGTAAACAGAAAGAACTAAACTTAAGGATTCAGTTGATTTGATTTTGACAACTGTGTACAGTAGTCCCTCGTTTATCGTTGGGGATTCGTACCCTGAAGACCCGCGATAAGTGGAAAACCGTGAAGAAGGGATAGTAGTCCAAGTAGTATTAGTTTATTTTAGCATTTATTAAGGCTTTTTAAACCCTTCCCACACTCTTGAAATATTCTAAACAATGTTTCTAAACTCTAAACACTCTAAAAGAGCACAGAATGTCATGATTTCCCTCTCTCTGCCTCTGCTGCACTCTTGGCCACGCCCACTTCTCCGCTCTGCACGGTGAACAGCTGATCAGCTGCAGCAGGAAGTTTATCCGAAAGGTGCAGGAGGTGCTAAATAATTTAAAATAATTTATCTTGAATAAAAATCCCATGCCGATCGTGCGGCTCATCCATCAATCAGTTACATGTGTGTCGTGTCCAATCTTATTTGGAAAAACCGCGATAGAGCGAGTCCGTGATAAACGAACCTTGAAGTATCGAGGGACTACTGTAGCTTTATTCCAATTATTACATTATTATTACAATCACATATAACTGCATATCTCTTTGGCATCCATTTGAAGTTATAGTAGCAAAGTAAAGAGTTCATACTCATCAAATTTTATGCATTCATAAATCGTCAATTCAGTTTTATGAAACTTAAACAGACACTGGTTATGAATGCACTCCGATGTCAAAATTACAGCTGGAAATTAGAAAATTTAAAATGTGATTTTTTAAAAAATGAATCCTGCCTGTTTCATGAATAAAGACTGCACTTTCCATCAAACGGTAACTACAAATATTTGGAAATCAAACGTTAAAAAAGTAAATAACTTTACGTGGTGCATAAAGTGTTTGATTTGTGGTTTAAAAGACATTGAAGGCATTCATTGCAAAGTTATGAAGGCAGCATAAAAATTATCTTAAAATAAATAAAATCTGCACAGTATTTGTATCATTTCGATGGTTATCTATCCATCCATCCATTATCTACTCGCTCCTTCCTGTCCACCCTGGACATGTCCCCAGTCCATCACAGGGACACACAGAGACAAACAAGACAACCAACCATTCACTCTCTCACTCACACCTAGAGACAATTTAGAGTTACCAGTCAGCCAAACATGCATGTTTTTGGTCTGTGGGAGGAACCAGGAGTAGAACACCTGAGCTGGGATTTGAACCGGTGACCTTCTCGCTGACAAGCAACAACTCTACGAACTGCGCCATCATGCTGCCCCATTTCTTTCTTTTTTTTTTTAAATTAATTCATTAATTTTACATAAAAACAAGGTAAAGAATAAAACATAACATAAACTTATGAAAGAAAAATAACAAAATGAAAAGTGGCTGAAAGAAGAAGAGTTTCTTATTTTGTATGCCCCTTTAAAAAAAAAAACAGAACAATTTCAAACAACATTCTTCAAGAAAAATTAGATCATTTGAGCAACTTTTCAATCAACAATTAACTAGTACATTTAATGCTAGATATAAAGCTTTAGTATTTTGTTAACAGTTTTGATTTGATAACTTTTTTGAATTCAATCACAGAGTTAATATATTTAACATCATCTTCCAAAACATTCCACAATTCCACTCCCTTTATTGAAATGAACCGTCCTTTCAAACTAGTCCTGTACCTTGGCTTTGAAAAAAATTTCAGTTCACTTTAAACTATAACAGGTTTCTCTCTTAACAAAGAACAATTGGACAATGATTAAATAATCCTTAATTCAGTGCTGGACTTAAAATCTACAGTGAAAATAATAAATGAAAACTGACGTAGCAGGACCAACCACAAATAAATCTGTTTCCAAATTTTTTTTTTTTTTTCTGAAACATGTGGAAACTACACGTTTTATAAATCAATGGGACCACAGACAGATACGTTGGGGGATTCTGGTGAATGAGGTGTACACGAGTGTTGAAGATAAAGGAGTAACAGAGGTCTGAAAAGTCTCTCCAGACCTTTTAAAACCTCTTGTCGTGCTCTCAAGACAAAAAAAGTGTCTGCTTGTGTTTCTTGTAAAGTTCTTCTAAAAACCTAAAAACCTAGTTTGGTTGTAAACCTGACGAGTGTTCGGACTAAACAAAAGAATGGCTGAACATTGCCTGCAGACTTCATTTTTCCAGCCGCGGCTGCTAATATAAACTGTCGTCAGCGAGCGGCGGACAACCTGTTTCCTCTGCGGACGCTTTGATGCACAGTGAGGGCAGAAGTGGCGCAGCCTCCATCCTTCACGTTTCCGTGGAAACAGCAGACAGCAGGTATGCATCCTGTTTCTATCTGACCTGGGAGCTGTCTGACGCGTGACCTCGCACATGCAGAGTAAACGCAAACATTCAGGGCCGAGCCTCGCGTGTTTACCTGTGTGACAAGCTGATCCTGAGTCAGTGAGTTGATCCAACGGGTGTAACGCTCTGTAGATCCCTCCGGCAGCCTTTGCACTCGACAGCCAATCAGCTATCAGGAAAACACACACACGGCTTTTAACGGCCTGGAAGAACTTCAACCAAACAGACTTTTCAGTCAAACTCACAGAATAACACAATTTGGACAAACGCCAAACACAGCAGGAAATTTTGAAATTGTCACTCCAGGCTCAAATCACTTATGATTTTTTTTTTTTCCATACTAACCGTTAAAAAAATCACAATGCCAGCGTTTTGGACTGAGATTATCCTAAGTTAAGAAATAACATTTTATGTTCAACCTAAAGTTTAACATTATGAGCATTCTCATGTGATTTGTTTCATTATTTATTGGAGCTTGGAGTAAGTGTCAGCTACTACCACACAATATTTTAGCTAAGTTTTTGTAAAATTCCCCAAGTTATAGCCATTTCTGTGTAGTCTGAAATCAATGGACTGTGAGGACTTATTTAAACTGGGTTGGCTCAAAAATTTAACCACCTATATTTATTCATCCAACACTTACTTCTAGAGCGTTTCATTGAAATTCACCCAGTGGTTCACGAGATATTTTGCTAACAGACAAACAGGACTGACTCCAACAATTAATGTCAAGGGTTTACGCAAAGATGTTGCACAATGTTTTGTGAACGATGCTCAGCTACTACCAGAGCAAATCTGAGCTCAGCATCTGTCAAACTGGCTGAGATGTTTGTTCTTCTGTTTGCAGAGATTGCTCTTGGTGGTCATCTTGAATTGGTTCCTCTCTAAAAGTTACTCCCAACGTAGTTGTCATGTCCTCTGGAGTTTTTTTGGTTTGTTTGTTTGTTGTTGAGACCTTTCATCCTTCTCCCAAAGGACTTCGTCAGTCTGAGGAGCCACAACAAACGGAGTCCCACAAGCAGCACAATCACTGGGCCATCCAGTTTGATGGTGATAAGATTTTTAGGGCCTGCCCTCTCCCTCATCTACTCCTCTGAGGCAGCCATAGCCAAAGTGGTTCAAAACTGCTTGTGGCTCCTCGGACTGAAGAAATCCTTTGGATGAAGGACGAAATGTGTAAACAGAAACCGTCCAGATGACCTGACTGAATTTTGTTGGATTTTTTTTTTTTTTTAACCTGGATTATAGAGCATGAACTTTGATAACTCTCTGAACATTTTATATGAAAGGTTCAAGAGATATTTTGCTAACAGTACCAACAAATGAAGAATCTGAATGAAGAAAAGAAAAGAGGTCAAATAAAACTACACACCAAAACAAAGTACATAACATTCTTAGTTTCCAGCGCCATGACAAATGAAAGTCGTTGCAGACAAGGGCAGGTTGTTTGTGCTGGGTGGCAAGCCTGCTGTCTCCATGAAGTCTTACTCATTTCCCCTCACACAAGCGACCTTTAACCTTTGACCTGGCACGCCAAAGCGAGCAGCAACACCGGATACTCGCGCTGTTCTGAGTGCCAGCTGCACTCACACTCACAGACAGCATGACTATCATCACAACAGGCTGAGAGAAGGGGAACAGGAGGAGGAGAAGTGAGGAGAAAAGAAAGGAAGCAGGGGCTGACGATGACGAGCAAGAAGAAAGGGAAGGAAGTGAATAAGCAACGAGTTCAGCAAAAACTTACGAAGCTCGGACGGAGGCGAGATGCTTCGTACTGCAGGCGAACTCTCTGAGGCAACATAATGTCATCCTACAGTGAGGAACATGAACATTTTGGATGAATCAGCTTGACAAAGCAATTTAGTTCTTCAGAAACACTCGGTAACAGTTTAAACACGAAAAGAAAACAAAGAAATTTAGAAACTTTAAGAAAAACAGAGTTTTTTTTGTTTGTTTTTGCAAAATGCATCAAAAACCTACAAGTTTTTAAGATCCTTTATTTGATACAAGCACAATAAAAATAAATTAAAAAAAATCCGGTCATCTGGATGGTTTCTTTTTTTTGCTGAGACGTTTCGTCCTTCATCCAAAGGACTTCTTCAATCTGAGGAGCCACCAAACAAACAAAGTCCCACGTAGCACATTCCCATAGTGGGGAAAAAAACTGTTTGCTGATGATAAGATGCGTTGACGGGGGAGAGGGTGGGCCCTGGAGGCCATCTTATCACCAGCAAACTGTTTTTATCCACTATGGGAGTGTGCTGTGTGTGGGACTCAGTTTGTTTGGTGGCATCTCAGATTGAAGAAGTCCTTTGGATGAAGGATGAAATGTCTCAGAAAAAAAAACAAAAACAACGCCCAGATGACCTGTTTGAACATTGTTGGATTAGTACCTGGATTATTGAGCATGAGTTTTGGAGTACAATAGTCCCTCTCTACTTCGCGGTTCATTTGTCACGGACTCGCTCTATCGCGGTTTTTCAAAATAGGATTGGGCATGACACACAATTGGCTGATTGATGGATGAGCCGCACGATTGGCATGGAATTTTTATTTTAAAATAAATTATTTTAAATAATTCAGCACCTTTGTGAAGCCCACTGCTGCAGGTAGAGCTTCCTCCTGCAGCGGAGAAGCGGGCGTGGCCGAGAGCGCTTGCAGACAGCAGAGTGCAGTCGGAGGCAGAGAGCTGAGTTCATGACATCATGTGCTCTTTTAGAGCGTATAGTTTACAAACGTTGTTTAGAATATT
>JARVGQ010000547.1:10219604-10231643 GCA_031762355.1 Hypsolebias martinsi | reverse complement strand
TCCATCCATCCATCCATCCATCCATCCATCCATCCATCCATCCATCCATCCATCCATCCATCCATCTATCTATCTATAAAACTACTACTGACAGCTTTTCACTTATCACGGGGCTTCAGGGTACGGATCCCTCATGATAAACGAGGGACTACTGTACAATAAAAAAGACTTTCAGTGTCTCTTTTCATAAACTTTATTGTATTAAGAAAATATAAAAAAACTAGGAAATATAGATACATATGTTACACAATAAGTCACTGAAATCTTGTCACTGATGGACTCCTGAACCTTCACAAACACTTTGAAAACTCCTCCTAACAACAAGCAGACTGATTTTTGTTTTCCATCTATGGCACATGAAACAGCATCTGCTTTTCCAAAACGAGCCTGAAACACAATCTTGTCTGAACACTGAACATGTGTTCATCATTGCCTTTCCCTCCACCTGAGACGGGCTCCTGCCAACAGAACTGAGTGTTTCTGTGCAGCTTTGATGTATGGCTTTCTCCATGCGTAATGCAGTTTTAGTTTACGTCTCAGGAGACAGTTGTGGACTGAGTTGAGTAACAATGGATTTCTGAGCCCGAGTGTCTAAATTAAAACAGTGGCATGGACAGTTTGTCATATAGAGTTCACAGAGGGCTGGAAAATCATTAGAAGTGTCCAGCTTTGGGCTGCATCCTATTTCCCAGAGTTAACCACACTTAAGATTTTTGGCATCCCCGGGTCTTTAATGAAAAATCATGAGGTGGGAGCCAATTTGCCACAAAACAACTGCCAGTATATTCGGAAAAAATAATATAAGTTAGTAAACTTTAATTTACTAACGTGTGTATCATAAAACATCCTGAAACAAAACACACCTACCGCATCCTGAAAGCACAAATACTGTCCACAGCTCTGAGTTATTGCCTTATTCTTTGCGTATCCCACTGAAAGACAAAATATAGTTTTACATTTCTGTTTGTGCATCTTGCATAACATTACTTAAAAGCTGCATTAAAGTTTTTAATTAAAAAAAGAATTACAGACAATTTCAATGACAAAGAGATGGAACAGCAGTTTTTATGTGTAGTACTGTTCAGATATCTGCTAAGGCTAAGATGCTAACTAGATAGCACCAACCAGTATTCTAAAATAATATTTTACATCACAGTAGGTGTTTAAATTGTGAAAAATAACTTTTGTAGGCATTTCCTAAACTCCTTTCTTTGACCTCCGTAGGAAAATGTCATGCAGCTGGAGAAAAGTAGAAAAGATTTGTAAAGTTAGCAAGAAAACCTCACACTGAAATATGTGCTGCTGTAGTGACGTCCCTGATAATAAAAATAAGGCATTAAGTTTGATTATCTCGTATATTTTTCCCAAACTGACCTCCTCTTGGTTGGGGAGAATTGTGACCAGAGATTACCACTACAAATCCTCTTGCCTGCAACTTTTCACTCCAACCCTCCAGCACTTTCCTCGAGTCGTCCTGATTGACAGGCAGAGTGGGAAAACCTCAGTGAGGTTTAAGGCAAACATGAAGAGACGTGCAAACGAACATACAGTGCTTGCATCATCGAACACCGACAGCTCCATGGATCCGGTGAAGTCTTGGTGTAATATGCCCAGCAGGCACTCGTCCAGCCAACAGGATGCGTTGTACACCGGCATGATAATACTCTGAACACAGGAAAGAGAAAGTTCACACTCAGTAACAGCTGCTTGTTGCCGTGGCAACCAAACAAAAACAACAGGTTGGTGCAAACTTTACATCCAGGAGGGAACTGAATCCGAAAATGAGTCGCACTTCCTAAAGCAAAAGCTTGTCTCAAAAAGCGACACAAATTTACAAGAGATGAAATAAATAATACGACAGGAAAAACCGGAATAAATGGGCTGCATCAGTCTCATCAGGACCGAGTGAAGCTAATTGGTCTCTAAAAACTAGTTGCAGTTCAGAGGGAATCTCGGCAGTTTATCAAAGGGTAACTGTTAATAAATGTAATAATACACACATGAACACATGAATGTGTTTACATCGGTTGAGTTCTTCACCCACCACATCCACTGCGCCCCGACATCCTCCCCCTCCTCTGGTCTCTGCAGCTTCTCCTCCTGCTGTCCTGAGCCGCTTCACTGGGTTCGGGTCCAACTCGGAGTCCCCGTCCTGCTGCTCCAGAGTCTCTGGGTCCATGGGTCTGTCTGCAGACGCTTGACTTGACTTTAATCACTCAAATGGAACCTAAATGTGAAGAGAGAGCCATGCGGGGAGCACGTGCATTGTGATGTCATTCAGCGTTTAAATTGCAACTCATCTAGACATAAATGGAATATAAGTCCACAAATGTATCAATAAAACGTGTTTTGTTAGTTCTAGTCGTGGGTTTTGAGCTAGTTTTCCCGAACTCGTTCCGTACGGTGTAGCAGCACAGCTACTTCCGCAAACAATAAATTCAAGACGCTGATTGGCTGCAGAAAAATGCGGACCGACAATCGATTCGTTGATTCTACTGTCAGTCATCCGTATGATTACGTCATTACAGTGTCTAAATTTTATTGGTAGAATCCTAAATTTGGATTATTTCGTTTAATAATGCATCATGAGACAAATATTACGCATGTTTTGGCATTTCTGTCTCCAGTTACACGAAAATGTTTGTTTGAAGAAAAAAGTTTGGTTGTTTGTGTTTTTATTTATTTATTTTTTCCATTTGTGTGGTGCCTCTCAAGGTGGCTGCATGTTGGAGTAGCTCTGTTACATTCATTCTGAGATATTGCTTTTAAAAACATTAATTCCTCTATTTTCTGGCTGTAAATTGCTTTTTTTTAGACTATTATTTCCTCTGGTATCAGATACTGTGCAGCTAGAAAGATTTTTACTGAAACCTTTTTTACTTTTGGATATAATGTGTAACCATAACAAGGTGTTTTTATTTATTTATTTATTTATTTATTTATTTATTTATTTATTTATTTATTTAACAACCAGGAGCGGCTGATTAACATATCAAAAGCTCAAATAATACCTCAAATGTACAGCCCAAAATCCCAAAAGTGATGCTTTTTCAATTTTTAATATTCCATCATGGGAGAAGTGGAGGTGGTGAAGATAGTGGTTCACCTGGACGGCAGACTGGAGATGTGGCAGTGAGTGTCGGTGTTATATTTTACAAAACAAAACAATAAAGCAAAAACAACATCAGCAAATTAAAAAAAAAAAGGCAAATCAACTAGCTGGGCTTATTGATAGTGGTCCTTTTATTTTACCCACTCAAACACATAAAGTAAGACTTGTTGTATAGAAAGTGAATGAAAGAAGCAGAGTGAGTGAGCACGCTGGGTTTAGTTCCTCCTGCACACTAATTGTTCCCACATTGCAGCAGCACCTCCATCAGGCCACGCTTCATTCATCACTTGACTGCCTCAGTGCTCCAGGGGGCAAAGATGTGTAATTATACTCGATTGAGCACATGAAGTGAAATCTGTAAAATTCAGATGATTTTTCTGCAGAAGCATTAAAACATTGTAACCAGGCTAGCAGAGAAGCAGAAGACTGTTTTGTTTCTTTGCTCTGTTCCAGCCTGTTTGATGAATCTTTGAGTTATGTTGACTTGGCTGTTAGTTTTTGCTGTGTGTGTGTGTGTTTTTATTTTTTTTTAGAAACTACCAAGCTGCACTTGTGCCGTGAAACAAACTTCACATTAGTTTTTGACTAATGGAGATTAATAACTGCCATGCACAGTTCGCTCACAGTCAATTATTTCATTCAGATGTTTCCATTTTACAAGTTCAGACTGAGGTCTGTGATCCTTTGCACTGCAGGTTTGCAAAGTCTCATCGTTCCACGGGGCCATTTCAGAATGGAAAATAGTTCTCGCTGCCTCCAACAACTGTTCCCACCACTGCTGCATGTTTATGTCCCCTCCTCCAACAAATCAACACCACATGGCAGTGTTGCATATCAAGTGTGCGCACCAGTTGATTTACTGTATCGGGAGGTCGAGACTGCAGCTGCTTGGATCTAATCAGACTGTGCCTGATTGTGTTTGGACAGAAATCCCATCAAAGGGAAGGAAACGTGTCTGAGTGTGTCTGGTTGTGCAGGCGTAAGAGGCTTTGCTCAAATCTTTTCATTTTGTTTAGACAGTTGTATGCATTTGACCTTCTGTTTGATTAAAAAACACTTTTGTTTTAATGTGTCTTGTGCTGCACACACACAAAAATGTGCTGGTGGTGCAGAGGTTAGGTGAGGCTGTTTCCCCTGTTTGAATACACCAGATGGCACAACATATTTTGGCAGGGAAGGTGAAGCACCTCCATTTGCCTCTACCCATATTTGCCCCATAGTGGGCCCATGAGCAAGGCACTTAACACTCCAGCTGCTCGTCTGTCACCTCTGATGGCAGTGGTGTGCTCAAAAGTTTGATATGAAAAAAAAAAATTGAGGATGAATTTCACCATTAGGGATTAACAGAGCATAATAATAAAATAATAATAATAATAATAATAATAATAATAATAATAATAATAATAATAATAATATAATAACAATCACAATAACAAAAACAATAGTAATAATAATGATGATGATGATGATGATGATGATACTGTATAATAATAATAATAATTGTTATAATACTACTACTACTACTAATAACAATAATAATAGCAATCACAATCACATTAACAATAATGTTAATAATAATAATATAATAATAATACTGTATAATAAATGTTATAATAACAACAACAACAACAACAATAACATTAATAATAATAATAATAATAGTAATAATACTAATAATAATAATAATCATAATGATCATAATAAAACAGGAGCTGGTATCAAGGCTGTTGTATGTGTCTAAATGTTGAAAGATGACATAATAAAAGAAAAAGAAAAATAATATTTTACTTGTGGACAGTCAGAGCAGGTTTATTTAATGTTTTTACCTTTTTTTGCTTCATAATGCCGCAGATTTGGAAGGATGGATGGATGAGTGGACAGATGGATGAATGGATGGATGGATGGATGAATGAAAGGATGGATGAATGGATGATGTATAAATGAATGGATGGATGGATGGATGGATGATAAATGAATAGATGAATGGATGGATAAATGAATGGAATGGATGAATGGATGATAAATGAATGGATGAATGGATGGATGAATGAATGGATGAATGGATGGATGAATGAATGGATGGATGGATGGATAAATGAATGGATGGATAGATGGATGATCTAATGGATGAACTCTTGACCATATCCTGAGTGATAACTTTGTACATGGTTTTAAAAGTTGTGTGCTGAAATGCTTATTGTAAATTTTACTGACATATTTGTAGGGCAAATGTTGAAGTTTACATTTTCTGTTATATTACTGTATTTTTTTTTATATCATTTGTCAGAGTGGGATCAGATTATGTGGCTGTAATAACTTTTGAGACAATGCTCCCACCTAGTGGTTTGAAGGAGTAACAAACTAAGATTTGTTGTGTCTGAAGATGCAATCTGTGTCTGATGAACTGAGAGCCTTAACAAGTGCAGAGGCCAGCTGCAGCCCAGGAGGGCAGAATTTAAAACATGGACGACAAAACAAGATGTGAGGCAGTGGTTCTGCTTTAAACACTAAAAGTTGTAGTTCCATTAGAAATAGTAAACGTTGTGAAACCTACCCTGATGCATGCTCAATAATCCAGGTAGAAAAATCTAAAAAAGCTAAGTCTGGCCCTCTGAACATTCAAACATTTGTGAAACCTGAGGATTACTTTGCTCCTGCAGTCAGAGGAAGCGTTGTTTGCAAGGGTGAGAAAAATAATGTTGATCATAGGTTAAATAAATGAAAGTTTGGGTTCTGCATTACACTTTTATTGATTCTACCATTAGAGAAAAAAAAAAAACACTTTGAATCAGTGCATTTAAAGAGCCAATGCAACAACTCAGCCGAACATTTGTTATTGTGTGAATGTTAATGAAGCATCCACACTAATGGGAGCCAATTTCTTCCGTATTATGTTTTTCAGCATCTTTCTCTTGCCACAGTTTTAGAGTTATTTCAACAAATCATAAATCAAAAGGTTCAGCTCGTTCAGGACAATCCTGCTATGACTTTTTGTATTGGTGCAACTTTAGCTTTTTGAAATATTTAGCCTTTTCTGCCAATTTCCTCATAGAAAATTAATTGAGCTCATTTTCCATCCTTCATATCTTTAGATTTGTTTACAACCTTTTACTGCTCCTTTCACATTTTGTTCTGCTTCAGCTTCATTGTACAAATTTTAACTTTTTTTCCAGCTACTTTCAGCTCTTTTGTGCTCCTTTCAGTTTATTTCTATATTTCATCTTGTTCTGCTATTTCAGCTATATTATTTAGCTGTTTTATGCTAATTTAAGCCTTTTCAACTATTTCCACATGGTTTGCACTCATTTAAAAATTGTCATCTTAACTGAACAAAAATGTGCTATCTCCACTTCCTTCTTGTAATTTCAGCTTCTGTCAGCCTTTTTTTTAGCTGCTTTTCAGCAGTTTATTTATTTTTTGTTGCTAATTCCAGCTTTTTTCAGGTAATTTCATCTCATTTGTGCTCATTTCTGCTTCTTTCAACTTAATTGGGCAAACATGTTTTTTTGCTTTCTTCTGCTAATTTAAGCTCATTCTACCTTTTAAGCTAGCATTTTAGCATATTTTAGCTCAAGTCAGCTGTTTTCATATACATTCAATTTTTTGTTGTAATTTCGGCTACTTTCAGCCTAATTAACTTATTTGTGATCATTTCAACTTGTTATGCTCTTTTCAGGTTATTTCTGTTAGTTTCAGTTATTTCAGCTGTTTAGCTGTCTTGTTAATTCCACATTTAATGCACTCATTTCAACTTTTGTGCTCTTTCTGTTTTCTCCTGCTGATTTATGCTTGTTCTACATTTTCAGCTACATTTCAGCATGTTTTTTTTAACTAATTGCAGCTGTTTTTCAGCAAGTTCTTCTGAAATAAGCATCCACACCACATTTTTTGCAGAAAAAGCAATTTCTCTAGTTTAAACTGAGATCTTTTCTTTTTTTTTTGTTTTTTGTCTTAGCTAGTCAGTCTGACTTTGCCTTCCCATGATGCCTTGCACAGATACGTTCGTATTTACAATAATGGGATGAACTTAGATGCCTTTCAGTGAGCCCAGTGACAAGAGCAGAAACAAAGGATGACTCATCAAATCAAATGAAAATGCAAACACTAGCGATTTATTGATATAATTTTCCATATTACAGCAATATATTTCTATTAAATACATATGTACTCAGCCTGTGTGTGTTTATAGGTAGGCGTTTTACATTCGTGTCCACTTTCAGTGCAGTGGTAAAGTCTGAATCAGCTCAAGATTTTTGAAATCGTCAGCATAGAAGTGAGCAAAGAGCAGGACATCAGTTTATTGTTTGATGTTGGTTTCTCTTCCACCCTGAAATAAAGTGTCTGACATTCCTGCATTCTGGTTTCTGAAGTCAAATGCATTTAATTCATGGTGTAAAGTGGAGACAGAGTGGTGGTGAGGTGTGTAGAGGTAGGCACCGGGGTCTAGTTGGGTACAATCTGAGATTATGAAGAGGTCCGTTGTTAAATTGAACTAAAACCTGTTATTGTCCTGAAATATCGAGCTAACGTGCTCTCGAGTATATAGCATAATCTATATGTAAAAAGGAGGTGTGTGCTTCAATCCCATAGATTTGGAGCTTCTCTGGAAACAGAAAGCTAATTTTAATTTTAACTTAGACAAAAAAAAAAGATTAATTTCAAGGAAGTGCTCAGAATCAAAGAGTAATGTGGAGTCTCAGGGGTTTGGAGGCATTCATGCTTTGGTCGGTGGAGCAGCAGTGAGGGTCCTGGTGAATCGAAGTGTGTTTCTTGATCTCCAAAACAAGCGTCTCTGTGGTCAGAGTTCATGCAGGTGATGGAGAAAAGCTTCAGACTTTTCAGGTTGGGTGTTGCCGACATGTCTGCATCCTGAGAGCACACCTGTGCATGAGCGAGGGAGATCTTTGTTCTTCAAGACTTCAGGCTTTGTCGCAGCTGATGCGCCTTCCGACACAAGTTTAGTCAAATCTGAACAATGACATCAGACCAGTTCTGACCCGTTCCACCTCACTTTTCCAGAAAATTTAAAAAAAAAAAGAGTCTCGTCTGGGAAGGTGGGAAGGTGGGAAGGTGGCGGCGCCTCAGAGGAACGGGTTGTGGCTGTGTGTTTGAGTCTGAGCTGATCGTGGAGACAGGGGGAGCAGAGGCTGCGGGAGGTTAGAGGGGAGGTCCAGGAGTCCCGCAGGAGGTTGAGTGAGGGAGGAGGGGAGGACGGGGGGCTGGTGGAGCAGAGGGAGGGGGAGTGACGGGCTGTAATGCAGCATGTGAGGAGGCAGCGGCGAGGTGGAGCACGGCCGCATCTGGTTGAGGGTGAGGCGCGGCTGGTCGCAGTGGAACGGGTTGGTGGGAGACGGTGCACTCAGACCTGTAGTAAGTATATTTATTAAAGTATTTACATCAAATACTTCATCCCAGAAATATTTATGTGCTTACCTGAGAGGAAGGGGTTATTCTGCATCTTGCTGGGAGGTTTAGGAGGGATCAGAGTGTCCAGATTGACCAGCGAGGCCCCGGTGGGTCCTAGAAAAGCCTCTGGAGTCCGACACACACGAGCAGGCGGGGCGCCGAGGGGGGGCGCTAACCTGGACAAGTGGAACATCTCAGGGCTGTCCGCCTCCCGTCCGTTTACCAGGGGTTTGACCGGCGGGTCCGTTCCGAACAGATCCGACCTGGAGTCTTGTCCAGAAAACAAGTGGGACGCAGGTTTGATTCCAAACAGCTCAGCGTCTGCAAATCAAACAGCAGAACTTCAAATCACGGTTTAACGCTGATGAATCGTTAATAATCTGTTCATAAAGAAAAAGGTTGAAGTTTGCACACAAACAGGTCATGAACAATTTTATTTTATGAATCCAGCGGGCTGCGTTACAACAGAGAGACCGAGAAGACACTGGCTTTAGACGTTTCTGCGTTTGGTTGCTCTAATTGAAAATTACTTCAATGATCTGAGTAGTTTTTTAATTATAATTAATATTAACCCTCCTGCTCTGTGTACATTTGTATTCTGAGAGTAGTTTGTCTGAGCCAAGCTGCAGATCATCCAGCTGAACAGACGTGCCCCAACACAAAGAGCACAATTATTACTCAGATGTTTCAGAGTTTTAAAAAAAAGTCCATTTCAGCTTCACTTTTAATGAACTGTTCATCAAACTTTTACAAGCTTACAACTTGACAATGAAAATAACTTTTTGTTGGGATTGAGGTGAGTTCTCATGCTGCTGATTATCTCATGCTGCTGATTTCATGCTGCTGATTATCTCATGTGGCTGATTATCTCATGCTGCTGATTATCTCATGCTGCTGATTTCATGCTGCTGATTATCTCATGCTGCTGATTATCTCATGCAGCTGATTATCCATGCTGCTGTTTATCCATGCTGCTGATTATCTATGCTGCTGATCTTGTGCTGCTGATTATCCATGCTGCTGATCTTGTGCTGCTGATTATCCATGCTGCTGATTAGCCATGCTTACAACTTTACAATGAAAATAACTTTTTGTTGGGATTGAGGTGAGTTCTCATGCTGCTGTTATCCATGCTGCTGATTATCCATGCTGCTGATCTCATGCTGCTGCTGATCTCATGCTGCTGATTATCCATGCTGATGATTATCTCATGCTGCTGAATATCTCATGCTGCTGTATTCATTCATACCTATTTGCTCACCACAGACTCATGTTTGGGCTGCTGCTGTTACACTGTATTGTTTTACATTATTAGTGTTTAGCGTATATATTAGTGTATATCTTAGATCTTTTAGTGTACTGTTTGGTATTTGTTTTAGTGTATATCTTAGTGTATATCTTAGATCTTTTAATGTACTGTTTGGTATTTGTTTTAGTGTATATATTAGTGTATATCTTAGATTTTTTAGTGTACTGTTTGGTATTTGTTTTAGTGTACATCTTAGTGTATATCTTAGATCTTTTAGTGTACTGTTTGGTATTTGTTTTAGCGTATATCTTAGTGTATATCTTAGATCTTTTAGTGTACTGTTTGGTATTTGTTTTAGTGTATATATTAGTGTATATCTTAGATTTTTTAGTATACTGTTTGGTATTTGTTTTAGTGTTCATCTTAGTGTATATCTTAGATCCTTATTTACAGTTCTTTCATATTTATATTTTACTATTTTGGGGTGTAACTGGGACCCTGTGTACATAATTTTGTTCCACCTCTTGTACCACATGAGATGGTAATGACAATAAAGTTTACTTGAACTTGATTTCCTCTTTAGTTTAAATTTTGCTCTGGTTGTTTTTAGATCGTTCTGGACCCACTGTTAAGCTACAGAATTATCTGCCTCAGTCAGAGCAGTTTGAGCAGCGTTACGTCACAGTAACTTCAACTAATTAAACACAAAGTAACAAGTTCACAATGAAGCTGTGTAAAACAGTTGATGGCAGTCAGAGTACCGTGTTTTAGTTAGGTGGAACTTTACAGGGTCAAACTTCCAGTCTGCAGTGCATAATATTTCTCAGTCATTATGGCTTTGTTACATACCAGTTAGACTCTTCAAGAGAGATTTCTACAAAAATGTGACTTGAATTATCAACTTAATGACAAAATAATAATATATAATGTTCAGATGTCTGAATGTATTATTTTACCGAAATATCAGCAGATTAATTTGCGCAGCTACTGTGAGACATGGCTGTGTGTATCTGTACATAAAGCAGATAGGACTGAAAAATATTTTAGGGTACACAATTAATGCCAAATGTGAAGAGCTACCCACGTGCAGTTTAATAACACAAGGTGGATGTATGATGCCAGGTCTGAACCTGTTAAATCAATTTTTTTTAATCAAAAAATATTATATGATTAACTTTTGTTTAAACAAAAGATGCTTTTGACTAATTTGAGTTGTGCGAAAACTACGGTGCTTCTTGCTCTGAACATTTCTCTACCTGTTGGGCTGGCAGGCTGATGGGGGGACACTCGGAGAACCTCCTGCTGAAGCCTCTCCTCCTCTTGGGCTGTGAATGGATCTGTCCCGTCACCGTCTGTTTGGGGAAATGAAAATGGACTAAAGCAGCATGGATATTTAATACATGTGTGTAAAAATTCAAAGAAAACTAACGCAGCCATGCGATCTGATGGAACCTTGTGATGCTGAATATATGTGAAACATAAAGTACCCCCATTTGTTGGGCCATCCCAGGCATCACTGGGGGGACTGGATGGTGCCTGTGCCACCTCCCAGGGGTCTGTGTGTGAGTTGGCACATAGAGCCCAGGGATTGGATGCGTTAGAAAAGTGGGGAGGGTCCATCCAAGAGCTGCCAATCACTGTGGTGCTAGACTGGACCGCTGTGAAGTCAGATTTAGATGTTTGTTTTCTGTTCTGAGTATGGTGAAGCGGAGGTGTTGTTCTGATTAAAAAACATTCAGGTGTCATACTGGGCCTGTCTGTAACAAAGCACCCACCTACAGAGTCCCAGGGGTTGGAGGTGGTGTTACTGGGGGGATGAACTGTGGGCCATGGGTCGCCAGTGGGAGGCTGTGGCTTAGATGATGATCCAAAAATGTCCACGAGGTCCAACATGGCAGACTAGAAGGGAAGAAAAATAAAAAATAAAAAAGATAAATATTAGGAATTATTTAAAATATTAATTGGTCATTGTGGCCAATTAGTTCAATTTTAGTTCAATAAAACCACAGGACACGTCTCAAAAATTTGGGTTTAAGTCCCGTGCACATTTGCAAAGTATAATTTTTTTTTTTTTTTTTATGTTGCTTTCAGTCTAATGGCTTCTTCCTTGATTAGTGGCCTTTCTGCGCATGTCGTCTCACTCTGAATAAAAGATGCTCTCTAACCAACTTCAGCAGGTAAACGATGGATGCTTCTGCCAGGAACCAGGAAAGGTTTAACTCTGCTCTAATGAGGGAAAAAAAAAAAGTTGTTCCAAACTTTTAGACAGTGT
>JARVGQ010000547.1:10140635-10150990 GCA_031762355.1 Hypsolebias martinsi | reverse complement strand
CCATGACTAACTTTGGTGTATGATGAAGATTCATTATTTACATTTACAAATTGGAATCTATCAGATAGATATGATTTGAACCAATTAAGAGCTATTTATGTAATTCCAATATCATATTCAAGCCTCTGTAATAGAATATTATGATCTACTATATCAAATGCAGCACTGAGGTCTAACAGGACCAGTGTAGACACCCGTCCATTGTCAGAGGCCATACGGATAGCATTGGTGACTTTCACCAGTGCAAAAATTAGGCAGATCCAAGACGTTGTTATTAATTAAGGGAAATACGTCTTTAAATAGCCTTGTTGGGATGGGATCTATACAAAATAATAAATAAAACTTTTTTTTTATTTAAACACCATTCCTCCTAACTGTAGGAGCATGTTAGTACCTATATGCAGCTTTCAAGCTTCTAATTACTTCTCCATCTTTCATCCTTTGTCTCAGTCGATACATTCCAACTGCATGAGACGAGAATATGTTACGTGTCTGCAACAAAGTGCTCTAGTGTCCTTGTGCTGTCATGAAATGGCATTTCATGGTTTGCATAACTGTGCAGTGTATGTGTATTTAGTATGCAGTAGTACACGGTTTCCCACCCACACCACTCTGTATGAGACCTACTGAGACAAGCTCTCCAGTCACAACTGGAGAGACACCAGTTCTGTCATCATGTGGCCGCTCTGCGTCTAAAAAAAATAACCAGGACTGAAAAGTAAGTTTGCTGAATACAAAGAAAATAAAATGTGTTGCTTTGAAATATATTGTCTGAAGATGATTTTTCTTTCGTTACAGTCTACGGTGAAGACAACAAGCTTTCCGAAGAAAAAGAGGGAACCCAGCTGACATCAGATGACACCGGACATCCCACTGAATGACAAATAATCTAACTGCTGAGTGAGAAAGACACAGAACAGCTTGGTGACAGGACTTCTTACAGATCAAGACTCTGACGGTGAACGTTTGTCCGGCGACAATGGCGTCAACGGGTCTCCAGATGCTGGGTTTAGTGCTGGCTCTGCTGGGTTGGGCGTTTGGAGTGCTGGTGTGTGCTGCTCCGCTGTGGCGTGTATCTGCCTTCGTAGGTGGAGAGCTGGTGATTGCACAGGTGCAGTGGGAGGGACTGTGGATGAACTGTCTCTCTCAGACCACAGGCCACATCCAGTGCAAGACCTATGACTCCACCTTGGCCCTGTCAACGTCTGCCCAAGCGGCTCGAGGTCTCACAATTATCTCTCTGCTTCTCTGTGTTCTGGCTGTCATGCTCGGGGTGTTGGGGGCCAAGTGCACTCACTGCATGGCGAATGGAGGCCAGTCCTCCAAGTCTCGGCTCGCCAGGATAGCAGGGATCCTCTTCATTGTTGCCGGTCTCGCCTACTTGCTGCCCATTTGTTGGACCGCCTACGCCACAATCAGAGACTTCTATGATCCAAACGTTGCAGCGCCTCTAAAGAGAGAACTAGGGCCGGCGTTGTACCTAGGCTGGGGGTCCAGCCTGCTGCTCCTCGTGGGGGGAGCTCTGCTGCATGTCGGCTCTTCTGCTCCAGGAGCAAGAGCGCTGCCTGTTTTTGGAGCAGCAGCGAAGGCCACCTCCGAGATGGGGTCAGCAGAAGAGGTGAAGCAACAGGAAAAATCCTTTGTTTGAGATCTTTTCATGAGACATGCATCAAAAATACCACAAGTTTATTTATTTATTTTTTTTTTTGACATAATCTATGGTTTTCATGCTAAATGTTTGGTTCCTTTGAATTAAGTGTGAATTTCATTACCTGTATTAATTGCAATCTTTTCAGAAGATTTAGCACACACTAAAATTGTATAGGTTTAAAACAACAAAGTTTGTCGGCCAGTGCTGGGTCATATTTAAACTGAGCCAATTCTGGGTGGTTTTAACTCAGCACGGTTGGTTTATCAGTTTGACACCAGCATACAGGGTTAGCTTTTTTTAATTCAAACATGCTGAAATTACTCATCTGTTGAATAAGAGCTAGTAAAAAGTCAAATCTTCTTTATTAGAAAATCACAACTTGGGTTATTGGTAGCTAGCTGGCACTAACCATCAGCTAGCCAGCACCAGTCAGTGCTACTTTAGGAACCCAAACTGACTGTGCAGTAGAGTTGCATTTGGCCCTAAAATATCCGACCCGACCCGGCCCCAGCCTGTAGCCATTATTTCTGAACCCGACCCGATGAATTAACTGTAATTACAGGTCCGAACCCCCCCAAAAAACCCATCATTTTTATTTAAACTTTTACTGCTTTTGTAAGCAAATCAGTTTGACATTATTTAAAATGTAATTCAAAGAACGGAAGTTATAAGAATTATTGTTTATTATCAAGCGTAAGCTGATTCTTATAGTTATTATAATATTATAGTTATTGACGGTTGGCGGACGCGCATGGCTGAGTTAAAGGGGGCAGAAGACGGATGGGAGCTGAGGCGGTGTTTGTCTGTTTCATGGCCGTCAAAGCGCATTAAGTCCCTGCTTCTGCCTGCATTCTGCATCATTCAGACACGGACCCTGCTTTGACATGTCTACGAGGATATTTTGGGATCTCATCTGTTTTCAAACCCATTCAGCAAATTGGATCATCGGCCGCGCGCGTCCGCTGACGCAGCGGCTGAGTCCATTTGGGCTTTGGATGGATCGCTAGCAGCAGTTCATCTGAAGCTTGACTGAACTTTTTTTGAACTTCTTTCAACTGGAAGGTCAGCGATGGGTCAAATGGCCGCGTGCGGCTGGTGATCCAAATATATGGCAAGCCATGTTGCCATAAAATTGGATCATCAGCTGACGCAATCTAGCCTGTCACCGACCCGGCCCGCCCATCCAGCACATTATTAGGCCTAAATTCGAGCCAGGCTGGGTTGGGCTTTGGGCCCAGGTTAGAAATGACAGCTCTACTGTGCAGTGCAAACTGAAGTTGCTTTCACCACTTTACATTTACGTTTTACATTCAGATACATTTTGACGCAATATTTGGTCAAACCAACCCAACAGCTTTAACCCAGAATTTGAATCATAAGAACCCAGCGATTTCTAGTGTGTATCAACTTCTCCCACCATTTTTTTTACTGTACTAAAGCTTCAGTGTTGTTTCATTTTTAATGTCACTTAATATAAATGTAAATGTATCAGAAGTTTTGATACGATCAAACACATGAAAAGGTTTCTAGTGTAATCAGAGTGACTTGAAGTGTTTCATGTTAAAGCAGGACTTGAAATAAACTGTAGGAGGATGTTTTGATGCTCACTAATAAATTCAACTTACGTTTCTCAGATTCCAGTCTGCCTCTGCTTGTGTTTGTACGCGTGCTTGTCTATGTGTGTGTGGGCGGTCCGTGTACAGAGGGCCAGTGTGCACTGTGCGTGCATGGTGGTGTTTTCACTCAAAGTGAGAGTGGGCATTTGTGGCAGCGAATGTTTATGTAATTTTTACACATTACAAATTTTAGTTTTAAATCGTTTTATTTTTTTAAAGCATGTTTAAAATGATCTATGTTAGCCAGCATGCTATAGGAAAAACAGTAAGGAAAACCACAACAACAAAGCACTAGAGATCATAAAAACAAATAATACTCTAAAAATAAGTTTAAATTGTGTCATCTTGTAAAAATAAAGCAAATAAAACCAATAAATAAATAAATAGAAGGAAAGTTCTTATTAAACTGCATATTATAAAAAAAGCTTCTGTCAGTGACATTCAGTTTAAGTCTTAAATTCAATTAAATTCTGTTTATTTCTGCAGCTACAAGTCACAACAGAAGTTATTTATCAGGGCTCTGAACAGAAACATTCATATACACAAAGAAAAGACAATCAGTAAAAGTTATTTATCTAAGGGAGCAGCAGATTGTGTTGACAGTCTCCCATCCAAGCACGAGAGCCTGAAATAAAACAAATACTACTTAAAAATCTTGTTTTATTAGATCATCAGCTATGATGAATTGGGAACATAAATACTTTATTAATGAAGTATTAAATTGAAAACATTTTAAGAAACATGGCTTCCTAAAGTTGAAAACAGTGCATCATACGTGGACGGTTTCATGTTAGACATCAAATCAAATTTATTACTCTATACTGCGGGCAGCACGGTGGCTCAGTTGGTTGAGCTGTTGCCTCTCAGTGAGCAGGTCATCGACTCAAATCCCGGCGGGAGTTTGCATGTTCTCTCGGTGCATGTGCAGGTTTTTTCTGGGTACTTCAGTTTCCTCCAGACAAAAACATGCACATTAGACTGATTGGTGACTCTAAAGTGTCCCTAGGTGTGAATGAGAGAGTGACTGGTTGTTTGTCTCCGTGTGTCCCTGTGATGGACTGGAGATCTGTCCAGGGTGTCCCCCCTCCCCTCACAAAGTTACTTCTGGATATGGGCACCCAAAAGGGAAGAAGCATAAAGATGATGGATGGAAGTTTTTTGTCAACTGAGAGTATCTTGAATAAACCGGACTGAAAAAATACAAAATCATTAAAAAAATCAGTACGGATCATTTGAGGATTGTTATAATGTTCTTTGATTTTTCATCTTTTATGACCTAATTTGCTGTTCCTAAGCACTTTTGAGACTCATTTCCCTTCACTTCACAGTCTTAATTTTTCCTTTTTCTGTATTTCCTCTTGCTCTGATGCTGTTTAGTCATATTCATGAAGTTAGAAGTGTAAATTTCACAATATGTTTTAAGAAAATATGAAATGAATGACCACAATTCAAATCAGCAGAATTAGTGATGGCACATGTTTTTCACTTGGGGGCAGCAAACACCAACTCACTAAATCAAATCATGATAGAGGTGGCTCATTGACGAATGGTCAAATATGAATTTATTAATTTATAAAAGAGAGAAAAAGCTCATTGTAAACATTTCAACTTCTTGAATTTTATGTTTGTGTTATTTCCTTTTTCAGTGAAATGCAAGGAAATTAATGATTCTGAATCACAGCAAACTGCTTTCAAACTCTTCTTGCATCAAGTTTTATGCCAGAACCAAATAATGTACCAAGTTTTAAGCAGTGGGTACAGTTTCACTGCATGCAAGTCATTTGAATTTATTGAATTTAAAACATGTCAGTACATGCCTGTGTTTCTGAGCTGATGTAGAGTTTTACTGTTTGTAAAAAAAAAAAAAAAATAGACACAAGTCAAATACTGTATTACTCTTTTTAGAAACACTATAGCAACAAACCATTGAGCAAAGTTGCCCTGTAGTCTTTTCTACCCCCAGATTTGATAATTTTTGCATTTTAAAGACAGCACATTAAAACATGTTAAGCTTGGTTTAAAACGGTCTCAGAAATGAACAACTTCAAATGTATTTTTCACCCTTATCTTATTTGTAGAGCCTTCACTTGAACTTGCAGCACTCTCAGCGCAGAACCGGAAGGTCCCGGGTTCGATCCCCGGTCACTGCATACCTCGTTGTGTCCCTGGGCAAGACACCTAACCCCGAGTTGCTCCCGGTAGGACTGGCTGGCACCTTGCATGGCAGCCTACCGCTACTGGTGTATGAACGTGTGTATGAATGGGTGGATGGCTGGTACTGTGAAGCGCCTTGGGGCCCCCCATAGGGGGCTGGAAAGCACTATATAAGTAAGCTCCATTTACCATTATCATCATTCCCCTCCCACAAAAATACCATTGTACTGTTAGCAAAATATCTCACAAATCCATCCATCCATTATAATTCTACCTGCTTCTTCTATTTTGGGTCACAGGGGTCGCTGGTGCCCATGTTCAGCAATCACTGTGTGATGGGTGGGGTTCACCCTGGGCAGGTCTCCAGTCCATTACAGGGACACATAGAGACAAATGAGACAATCATTCGCTCTCTCACTTACGCCAAGGGACAATTTAGAGTTACCAATCAGTCTAGCATGCATGTGTTTGGTCTGTGGGAGGAAACCGGAGTACCCGGATAAAACCCACGCATGCATGGAGAGAACATGCAAATTCCACCCAGAAAGGCACCCGGACTGGGATTTTAACTGGGGACCTGCTCGCTGAGAGGCAGCAGCTCTACCAGTTGTGCCACCGTGCTGCCATCTCACGAATCATCAAAGAAATGTCAATGAAACTTGCAGAAAGCAAACATTGTATGTACATCTACAACTGGTAAACTTTTTGAGTCAACTCAATGCCAGATGGCTATCATGGCTAATTTACTGTATTCTTTAAATAATAGCTCTAACATTCATATTTTTATAGCTATTGTGCTCTAAAAATGGTGTGGTAGTAGCTGCTAACAGATCAAGTGGGATATTACAATGTCACGTAAGAATGTGCATAATTATCCTTTTAAGGATTGCCCAAAACAGCTTTAACTTCACTATCTTAACAGGTGAAATGCTTTATCTTAACTATTCCTATTTTAGTGTCAATGTGTCCTCACCTTATGACATAATACCCTAATAAAACAACATATAAATTAGGTAAAAGTGTGTCTTATTTCACTTATACAACAATAATAATATATACTGTATATGGAAAGTAGTATTTGGTTGTTTGGCTTTTTGTCTGGTAATTGTTTTAGTTGATTTTAGTTCAGAACGATTGCAGTGTCCCTCCTGTTGGGTGCAGACACTCTTCTGACCTTTTCAAATATTAAACACCATCTTTGCGTGGATTTCTATAAATTGCCATCCTGATGTATGATTATGTGCACTCGGGGACATCTTGTGCTGAAATGTTGTGGAAATAGATTTAACCAGGGGGAGTATTTTCTGTCCGTTGTGTCAATAGACAGGCACCTAAGGTCCTTCAGGAATCTGGATAAAACCATTTGATCTGTGGTGCGAGGACCATTAGGGGCAGGTATATTGATGACGGTGCAGAGTCTCCTAGCGTGAGGCACAATCCATGTCGAGAGGACACTTGTTCGCTTCTAATCACACGAGCTGCCTAATGGCCCCATGTTAGCCTGTCAAAGGAAATTGTGTGGCGCATGCGCTCCCGGCCAGCCTTCGTCCGCTGGGTGCAGTTCGGTGACTTGGGCAGATGGGATCCAGGCAGAAGAGGGGGAGTGTTTGAAGGGGGGAAAGTTGTGGCGTACATGTGTGTGCGCCGCCTCTGCCCATCCGTGCATTCAACATGCCATCCAGAGACCCCCTTTTGAGAACTGCCCACACTTCATTAGGATGCCAGGATAATGGCCAACAAGCACGCGCCTTGACACCCCATTTCCTGCGCTCTGAGCTCTCCAACCACGACAGATGTCGACAGTGTCATCACTGTCGCTACCACTTCCTGTCTACCCACCACCGGGAAAGAAGGGCCATTCGTGGACACTGAAATGTACGCCAGTGCCAGCACTTAGCTCCTAGTTTTGTTTTGTTTTACCAGCTAGTTCTCAAGCTAATCGCTGATTGAGATGCTTGGGTTTACAACTCATCAAAGGATCATTATGTCCCTCCCCCTATTTTCCAAAAAACAAATGGTGGATCTGTATACAAAACATAAACAGATGTTCCAGTGGCTGTTAGGTGTCCTCACAAGGGACGTGAGTGTGGAGGTGGGGGTGGATCATTCGACATGTGTGCTCGTGATCGTGGGGGACAATGTTGTGTTAAAAGGTGTTATTATGGCTTTGCTCTGGCGGCGTGGCATGTGCGCTGGTAATGACGGTGGGGCTGGGCGGAGAGTGCTTGTCACATCAGGAGAGGGGAGCGGGGTCCGTGGATCGAGGCTAATGGAGGCAAAACAACCTCCAGCTCCTGCCCCTGCTGTCCAAAAATCAGCTTTTAGCGTGAAAACACAGACCACCTCTCGAAGCTCACACAACACGATACGTCAACACGAGAGGCAATTTAATCCCCTCATTTGAATATTCTGCCTCGCAAAACCAAAAGAGGAACCGTCCCTCCCTCTCTTTAGAGTTTTTGAACCTTGACCAGATTTCAGGACCATGGGGGGAGGAAATTGTTGTACATTTCCTGACAAATTGAGTTAAACGGACACTAAGTAGGCTTTAAGAAAACAAATGGTCGCCTTTATCACAGGTGGACACTGATGGCTTAATGGGGGCCTGCAAGCTGATCGTATCACCGCCTAATGGCTTGACAGGATGCATTAAGGTTTTTGTGTAAAGAACCAACGAGCAGGGGCCAGGCGAGATGGCCAAATACAGACCTGACAAGTGCTGCACGTCTGTTTTTTTTTGTTTTTTTCTGTGTGGAGGGAAGCAGATGTTTGTGTATCTACGGTGAACTGGCAGAGAAAAGCCGGTAGCAGATGCCTGTCCCGATGCCAAGGTTCAGGATTGTACAGACGGTGCATGTTCACAGAGAGAAAGCTGCCCTCCTTCTGCCATAGGTGGCCCACCCAGCTGAACACCCTCCCCCTCTTTCGGTTTAACCACAGTCCGACCCCTTTTTACTTATTCATCTATTTGTTGAATTATTTACTCATTCCATTGCTCGTTTGGCCATATAACGACCCGCCTGGAGGCACGGGAGAGATGGAGCGTTCACTTCAGGGACAGATGACCGTTCACTTCATTTATTGAGAAAATAAAAACAAATGCTTTAACACTCTGGGCCTTTACAGTGTGCACTAAAGAGGTGAGGAGTTTTATTACAGAGTATGACAATTAATGAAACCATTATACAAACTTTTTGGTTTTGCTCGAAATGCACTTTCATTTTAGAAAAACCTCACTTTTGTCAAACGGGTTTGTTTGAAAAGCTAATACGGAAAAACTTTGGGGTAGCCTTTCATTCTGCTTCAATGATTGAAGATTAGTTGGTGACTCAAGGTTGCAAGAAAAAAATTAATTTCTTATGGTTGTGCACATAGCTTGCAGGATTGTATTGCATTTTTTTGCCCACCTCTGTTCACATTGTACCTGCTTTGTCCACCTCAGCAGCTGCCCCCATATTTGATTCAATCTACTGGAGTTCACTTCAGAAAATGAACAAGTAGATCTGAGGCATCAAAGTTCATGCTCAATAATCGAGGCAAGAAATCCAACAAATTTAAGTCAGGTCCCCTGGACGGTTTCTTTTATGTTGAAATACTTATCCAAAGGACTTCATCAGTTCGAGGAGCCACAGCAAATTCAGTCTGACAAGCAGCACACTCCCACAGTGGGCCTTGGTGAGAAAATGCTAATGGTGAAAAGTAACCCTCTTATCACCGTTAAACTGGTTGGTCCATTATGTGAGTGTGCTGCTTGTGAGACAGAGTTTGTTGTGCTTCTTGGACTGGTGAAGTCGTTTGGATGAAGGACGAAACACCCCAACAAAAAAAGACATTGTCCAGAGGACCTGACTTGACTTTGTTAGAAAGATCTGAAGCAATATTTTTTAACATTATTGCTTATTATTTGGGTGGTTTTTAGAACTAGACATTCAATGCTTTAAACTAAGATACAACATTGTTCAGTCAGGTCATTTGGACGGTTTCTTTTGTTGTTGAGATGTTTCATCCTTCATCTGAAGGACTTCTTCAGTCTGAGGATCCCACCAAACCAAACTGATTCTCACAAATGGCACACTCCCGAAGTGGAAAATAAACCAGTTTGCTGGTGATATGATGGCCTCTGGGGCCTGCCCTTTGCCCCGTCAACTCCCCCAAGGCAGACCATGCCAAAGTGGTTCGTAACACTGAAGTTCATACCTATTAATTCAGGTATAAATCCAACAGTGTTCAAGCAGGTCATCTGGATGGTTTATTTTATTGCTGAAATATTTCATCCAAAGGACTTCTTCAGTCTGAGGAGCCTCGAGTTTGAGGTTTGATGGGCTCCTCAGACTGAAAAAGTCCTTTGGATGAAGGATGAAATGTATCAGCAACAAAAGAAGCAATCCAGATGACCTGACTGAACACTGGTGGATTTATACATGAATTAATGGGTATGAACTTCGATGTAGACTGAGATGTTTTCTGTTATCAAAGAGTTCCAATGCAGGTGTCAAAATTATCTGTAATTGTGTCATTTTTATGGCTTTTCTGGAAAGTTGTCCGAGCTGGCTATCTACTACACCCTCAAGCGCAGCCGGGACATTTGCTAAAGATCCAGCTGGTCACTTGTCAAGGAGAAAAAGTCAAGTTCACCACATGTGAAATTGGAAATTACTGACAGACTGTACATTCAGTGACGATGTACTTTAAATTATTCATTTGACCCCGTTTCAATAGGCATCGATTGTCTTTACATTAACTATAACAACCTGTATAGTCCTGACCAGGACTTATAAAATAATGGCATGCTAATAATTGTGCCACACCACGAGTGCATGAGAAACAAAGGGGATGTTCAGCTGATTTCCTTAAAATTGATTTGCTTGTGTGTGTGTGTGTGTGTGTGTGTGTGTGTGTGTGTGTGTGTGTGTGTGTGTGTGTGTGTGTGTGTG
>JARVGQ010000547.1:10126158-10137093 GCA_031762355.1 Hypsolebias martinsi | reverse complement strand
TCAATAAATGTTAAAAATCATTAGATATTTTTAGTTTTATAAAATCACCCCTACTGTCCAGAAAAGCACCCTCCAACAAACTTAAAGTGGTCCATGGGCCATCAGTTGAGAATCCCAGTTGTAGCAGCTATTGTGACTCTGGACACGTTTAATTTAGTGAACAAAGGGGCAAAAATGGCTCTTTTGATCGTAAAGGTTGCAAACCCCTGTCTGCTCTAGAATGATGTGTTCATGGTAAGATATATTTTAGGGAAAAATAAATCTAAGTAATCTTGAATTAACCAGGCTATGTATAAAGAACTGCCGTAAAACACCATCAGATAAGTTGCTCGTTTGTTGTCTTGTAATAATAATTAATAGTAATATAATAATAATAATTGTTGTTGTAAAAGAATAAACTGAATTACTTCAAAATATATTTCTTTACGTCTTGAGAGGAACTCTTTATCAAAGTGACTGAATTTTCTTGATGCATATCTGTTGATTTTCTGGCAGCACTTTTTTTTTCTTCTTCTTTCGGGCGCTCCCTTCTTCAGGGGGTCGTCACAGCGAACTCACTCGCATGAAGACTTGGCGATTGTTTTTATGCCAGATTTTCCAGACGCAACCACAGACCACCGAGCTACCGCAGCCCTCTGTGTGGAGCAGAGAGCTGCTATCTAGGGTGCCCGGGGGAGCAGATGGTTTGGGTTAAGAGCCTTGCTCAAGGGCCCAGAGTGGGGTAAATGAGGGTGGTGGCAGGTGTGGCTGCTTCACCTTTCCCACTCACATTTTGATGTTGTCGATCAGGGAGTCGAACCGGCGACACAGGCTCACCTTCTCTAACCTCTGCGCCACCACTCCCCGGCAGCACAAATGATATAACTAATTTAAAGTAATACTTTAGGTGCAAAAAGAGTCCTGAGTGTATAAAAAGTGCTAAATGTCTGAATCAGAGCTTTTCTTTGTCTTATTTTTCTAAAGCGTTTGCATTTATAATATTGTAGGAGAAATGCAGACGGCTCTTCTGTTCAAACTTAACACTCGTAATAATTTCCAGTTCACCTCAAACCCCAGATAAAACCTTCATATCTCCATTGCATTAATCTCCCACCAGCTGAGATAAATAACTTTTACAACTTATTTCTCACACAGGCGCATGCTTTGATGTTTGCAGCCTGAGAATTTTATGCAAATATCAAGTTTTTTTCTTTGTTATATGTATTTTTTTAATTTTTGTTGTTTGTGAATTCATTTCACGTAATAAATGAATGTGGAGATGAGTCTGAATATACAACAGGGTACAAAAACCTCAAAGTCAAATCACACGCTGAAACTGAGTTTTAGTGGGACACCTTTTCTCATCAGCTTGTTAAAACATGTTCTTTAAGGCTACACCTATAAAGTTTGAAACCGATTTTAGTTTTTGCTTTGTCATCCTGACTTTTGTTTTCCATGTCTTTTATTTTCTTATTATTTATAGTTCAGCTAGCGTTATCTGACCAAGCCTCCTTGGTCTTATCTTTTTTGAAAGTGCAGCATAATTCTTATTTATTGGGTGTTATATGCATCATTACCTTCAATATAATTGTTTTAAATCTTATTGCTGCATCTGCTTTAGTGCACCACAGCTTCATTTTGAACTCAAATTAGTTGTAGAGTTAACATGTCATGTTTTGTGCAGGAAAAATAATCCTATGAAAAGACAGGAAAGTTTAAATGAATTCCCGGAGTTTTACGTTAAAGTGGAACTGATATCGGAGGCGCCATAATTTTGAGCATCAACCTATTGGACCTAAAAGTGACGTTTTCCTGCAAAATCTTGATGTAAAGGTTCAACTCTGAACTCAGAAGTGACAATTCTGTAAGCTGCTTTCAAATGTCGAGCTTTGTTTTATTCCAACATTATAGATGACGAGCGAATACTTGGAAATAAATCTTCTCAGCAGCACTTTGATTTTATTGGTAATATTCTAAATAGATTATAGGCTGAAGCAATATCTGTAAAAGAGTGGAATAATATGCATGTTCATATCATTATGACTGTAGTTTTTAACTCATGGTGCCTCATAGAAACACAAATATTAGTCCTTGTTTATTTTATTTTTTCCTTTTTTTTTAAAGGTCAGCTCAGTTGAAACTACTGGGTGACTGAGTTTTGAGAAATTAACATCGAGTCACTGACAAACAGAAGTCTTTTAACTCCTGTACATCTGCCCATGTTTCACTTTCTTGATCAATATATATTTATAAACAGAATTCTAATGAAGGTTATTTTAACTGTGATGCAGTTCAAACAAAATCACGAGCTAAACATTTAAACTTTGGCCTAATTTGAGATGAACTCAGATGATCAGTTACCTGAACTGACTGGGTTTAATGTTGGCAGAGATTAAACAGAAATAAATAAGTTAAGCTGAATCATGCAAACTGTTGATCCAGATGAGTGGCACAGAAGAAGAGGTTGTTGTTGGACTCACTGATTCTGGTCTGAGATCTTAACTGGAGCAGAGGGCAAAGGTCACAATGTGGACCTGCTGAGCCTGACCAACATTATCCACCTCCCCTCGTATACATTGTTGCAACATTTTGAGGCCTAACATGGCATTATTACAACAGACAGACATTTTCTCCTTTTTCCTACTTCTTTTACTCTTCAGGGCCTAATGAAAATCAATGTAAAACCTTTTCTTGTGGTTGTGTATAAAAAAATGTTGGCATTTTATAAACATCTGACTGAATTATAGTCAATACATGTCATGTTTATTCAAGATTCAGCTTTAAAAAAAAGATACATTTTTGCTTGTGTCTGTATATTTTTTTCCATTTTCTCCATCATTCAGCATTAAAGTGTGGAGTTTTGAAAAATAATTTCTAATGCATGATGGTGGTTGCAGGTCCACCTGCAGACCCAGCAGGAGGTGAAGAAGAGGATGGTTGGGATGGTCGTTCATGTGGTGAAGAATGATGGAGTGCTGGCTCTTTACAACGGCCTCTCTGCTTCTCTTTGTCGGCAGGTTTGTTTGTCTTTAATTTAAATTTTCCACTAAACTGTTGCAAGCAGAATAATTTTACACATACGTACATCTGAGATAGACCCTGACTTATACATGGCTCTTTATTTAGTCTCAGCCTGCATATCATTGTGTTTTCTCCTAATTTGCACCATCTTTAGCTTAGGATAAATTCCTTCATAGTTCATATTAATAAATATCTATACAGTATATATCTATATCTAGCTGTCTGTCTGTCTGTCTGTCTGTCTGTCTGTCTGTCTGATCTATCTTATCTATCTATCTATAATAAATTGAGCTTCATGACTATAAATGTTGTAGCTGATTCAGTGTGACTGCAGTAAGGAGAGGGAAAAAAAGATTAATTAACAGCTCATAATTGGATGACTTAACTCATCTTTAATTTATCTAATCTCTCCCTCATATACTGAAAATAATGGATTTCAGTTTCTAAAAAGCACTCCTGGGTTTGTACGTTATTCTTTCAAAGTCTTGAATCTAGCAATTTGACTTGATTACCGGTAGTTTGAAACGCAACATTCTGAGCGACGAGTGGACCTGACTAATACCTGAGGCCACAGCTATTCCTCACAGATACCTGCCTCCAGCTGCTTACGCTGATTTTTGTATTTATAGTGGAACCCTAAGTTTCAAAAGGATCATCATTCTGTGTTGAAGACACGAAACTGAGATTAATGAAAATTATTAACTGGAAGATCAGCGTTCATGCTCAATAATTCAGGTAAAATCCAGTTAAGTTGTCAGATCTATGGTTTATTTGATGATTTGAACCACTTTGGCTATAGCTGCCTCAAAGGAGTTGAAAGGGGAGAGGGCAGGCCCCAGAAACCATCTTATCACCAGCAAACTGGTTGGTCCACTATGTGAACATGCTGCTTGTGGGACTGAGTTTGTTGTGGCTCCTCGGACTGATTAAGTCCTTTGGATTAAGGACAAAACATCTCAACAAAACAAGAAATGTCCAGATGATCTGACTGAACTTTGTTGGATTAACTGGAAGGGTCATTTTTATTGCTTTTACTCAAAAGGACTTATGGAAACAAAGTATTTGTCGCTGATTTCCATCAGCTAAAGATAAGCACCGTTCTGCGAAACAGGTTCAGCATACCCAAAGTATTATTTAGATTTTTACAGACCTTACAGTTGAGATTAAGAGGAATTCTGTTTCAACACTGATTATTACAGTAACTCTGTAAGTTGGTTCTGCTGCAAAATGAGCAGCTGTGCTGGCCAATCACAAACCTTGATATGAAGTATCAAATACTAATAAATAAACATGAGAAATATAAAAAAAACATGCCCCACACTCATGGTAAAACACTCGCTTCAGCAGCTGTTTTAGTTTTATTTCAGTCTCTTCTTTCTAATTGAATAAAGTGTTCACTAAGTTGTGATCAAACACACAATTTACTCTCGTCTCTCTTCAGATGTCCTACTCCCTCACCAGGTTTGCCATCTATGAGACGGTGAGGGACATGACGGGCAGTAAAAGCCAGGGCCCAATGCCATTTTACCAGAAGGTCCTGCTGGGAGCCTTCGGCGGTAGGAACAAACACGTTTTCTGTATTTTTCTCCTTCAAACGCACATTTGTTTACATTTAGTGTCTTTTGATTAAAGAGTTTTTATCAGCAAGATTTCTCTTCGACAGGATTCACTGGAGGGTTTGTCGGGACGCCAGCTGACTTGGTAAACGTCAGGTAATGTACCTCAAATACAGTTTATGGTTTCGCTCAGCTACAGTGATAATCTTAACAGGGAAATGAGATCGCAAGTGTTTTATTTTTCTCCTAGAATGCAGAATGACATGAAGCTTCCACTAGAGCAGAGAAGAAAGTGAGTGGCGTTTATGGACATCTGCTCACTTCACATGCATTATTAAGAACTCTCACTGAATTTGTGCTTCTCTTCCAGCTATAAACACGCCGTTGATGGCCTCTACAGAGTCTTCAGAGAAGGTAAACGAGCACGACCGTGTCAGGTTTTAACTCTGTGTTTATCGTGTTTGAACACTGGTCTTTATCCTTTAATGCAGAGGGCGTGAGAAAACTTTTCTCAGGAGCTTCCATGGCCTCCAGCAGAGGAGCAATGGTCACTGTGGGGCAGGCAAGTCCCATCTCTCCAAACCACTCCAGATGTTCCTTAAATATACCTCTAGGACAGGGGTCTGCAACCTTTATGATCAAAAGAGCCATTTCTGCCCCTTTGCACACTAAATAAAATGTTTGTGGAGCTGCAAAACCTGCTAAAACTGATCATCAACTGGTGGCCCATGGCCCACTTCAAGCTTGTTGGAGGGGGCTTTTCCACCCAGTAGGTGTGATATTATAAAACAAAAACATCAAATTATTATTATTTATTTATATTTTTATACTTTAGGATAAAAGAAAATACTGGATTTATGTAAAGAAGAAAAAAAATATAAAATTTTGTACCAATTTTATAAAAATTCAAACAAGTGCGTAGACTTTTGTGAGTTTTCTTTGTAAGTGTGGAAACAATTCACAAAATATTCTATTATGAAGTAATAAAAGCATAAAGAAAACAAATTAGGCCAGTTTGTTGGATATGTAATTGAATTTAAAAATGAAAATAAATACTTCCATTTACTTTGCTTTCTTTAATTGGGGACTGCCCAGTATAAGGCAGCACCTTTTATTATCCACCTAACTTTCATGCGGCCCGAACCACAACGTTCACCCCCACAAATTTTATATCAAAACAACTGGCTCGGTGCCGTGATGTGTGTTAGGGCGGCTGTGACGGAGTAGTTAGAGCAGTCGTCCTCCAATGCAAGAGTTGGGGGTTTGAATCCACCAGCAGTCACATGTTGAAGTGTCCCTGGGCAAGACACCAAACCCCTCGTTGCCTCCGATGTGTGTCTTATCGATGTATGAATGTGATAAAGCTCTGATCAGTCTCTTTAGAATGATTTGTTCAATTAGCTTTGTAGAGATCTAGTAGAGTGCTGTATGAATGGGTAAATGGAGCACAGGTTGTAAAGCACTATAAGTATATTGATAAGATAGAAAGGCTCTATATACTTACTTTTTATTGGCATTTTGAGTTACCATGGCGACGTAATTTGCAAATACAGTATACAATTTTCCCATACATAACACCTGATGGAACACTTGTCACACTAAGCTACTTTTAAATGGCTTTAACTCTGCTGTTTTTACACGTTTAGAGCTGGAATTTGGTGAGGTTATAGCTGAGAACGTTCCCCATCACATACTGAATCCGAATTAAAAATCCAAGATGGCCACCTTAGCTAAATGAAAAAAATGACTAACGTGTTGTGTTTTTTTTTCCCTTTCCATATTGAGCTGAAATTTGGTGTAGTGGTAGCTGAGAGTGAAACACAGTACTGTCAAATCAAAACTTTAAATTGGCAGCAGTGTGGCAGTCCCCGTCAAAGTTTTTCCAGGAACTTTCTAGTTTTTATTGTTCTCAAGCTAGAGGGACCAAAGGGCCACGTGTGCTCCAGAGCCGCAGGCTGCAGACCCCAGCTCTAGGAGATACCTGCATCTAAACATGTTATAGTTTTTGCTGTTGAGCCAGAATATTTCAGAACACCTTGTGTAATATAAATTTAAGTCTTAAAACCTTGGTGGAATCACTCTTCAACTCTAAAAGAGATTTGATTCTTTTATTATAAAAAAAAAAAAAAAAAGATGAAATTGAACAACAGTTGTGTAGCAGTTGTTTGAAACAGCCTTCAATTCTAACGCTAGGGGGCGCCAAATATCACTAGATTCAACACTTCCTAGGATTTTTTTTTCTGACTATATTACTTTTATGAAAACCACAAAAACTTGCAAAATGTTTTTACTTGACAGCTGAACTTTTCAGTTACCACTGAACATGTGCACAATTATCTTACCAAAGAAAATCTAAACATCTGAGTCATGACTGTACCTGTGCAGTCTGGATAAAAATAAGAATTACTGTCTGTTTGTTCTCGATTGGTTAAAACCTCTTCTTATTTTATTGTTTTTATGCCTTTCTCCTACAGTTGGCATGTTACGACCAGGCCAAGCAGCTCGTATTAGGAACGGGCATGATGGGAGATAACATACTGACGCACTTTCTTTCCAGCTTCATAGCTGTGAGTGTTTTTTTTTTTTAATTTGTCTGCTGAGTCCGTCAAGTTTACGGAGTGGATTTTTCACTGATCCCAGCTTGTGCTCTGCAGGGAGGCTGTGCCACATTCCTGTGTCAACCTCTGGACGTGCTGAAGACACGACTGATGAACTCAAAAGGAGAGTACACGGTGAGCTGAGCCTTCTTTGTTTTTATTCTTCTGATTCTTTTGCTTCAGGGTTCCTAGACGAATGGGAAAAGTCTAGAACGGGCTTTGAGTTTTTTTCCAGATTTTGTAAAATATGGAAAAAAAGAAAATAAAGTATGAAAAAACACTTGTGTTGCCAGTTTTCATGTCTTCTCTAAAGGTAAAATTCTGATTTTCTATTAAAAAAACTCAAACAGAATAATGTTTTAAAATACAGTATTTATTATATTTAACAGTTGGACAATGAGCAATGTGCAAAAGTTTTAAACCGGCCCTAATTTTGCTGGTGAAGATTCTCAGTCATCCAGGTCATGATCAGTCCAAGAAAATAGTTTTAAAATAAAAACAGTTGGACTTGTGTTCTGAAGCTGAAGACATCTCACTTCTCACATATGGAGTGTGTGGAGCTTCAAGCGTTATAGACCTCCATGAGACAACTGGTTGTGCACTTGGCTGTAGATTAGACAAGAACTACTCGCAGTGGAGGCTCGTTAGACTCTTTGTTTGCCGTGCTCATGAGAGATGTTTTGGTCACCTGCATGAAGGAGTGAACTGGAGTGGAGCTGAATGGAAATCAGGCATTGTAAGTTTTGAAAGTTGAAGTCTGAGACCTCCTCTGTTTAACGTTGATTTTTTTCTCGTTTGACCTAAATGGCTTCCTTCACCCCACTCTCAAACCATCTTGTCTTCTCTGTCTAAAATATGAATGTTTTAAAATGGAAACTAAACATCTGGAAACTAAAGTCTGGATATCTCTATCAGGAAGCGTGTGTCATTTGGTTCTGCTTCTCTCTTCATTTCTCAGTTTTGACTTTGAGTGTTCTTCTGTTCTCAGGGGGTGATGCATTGCTTACGGAAAACTGCCAGACTGGGTCCACTGGCATTTTATAAGGTAAAAACAACAACGTTCTAACCGTGGAGCATTTAGAAAGAAGACGCCTGCTCCAAATAAAACTCGTCACTCTGTGGTGGCTGGAGCAACAAATGCAAACGGACTTGTTCTTCACTTTATGTTCATTTGAGTCTGCAAACAGGCGGGGTGTAGACGACCTGCACAAAAACAGGCTAAAAGAAAGTGTCTTATCTGCTGGAGAAGAGCAGAGATATTTACATTTTTATAATCACTCCTGTAGCATCTTGGTTATTTTTGCTTTGCTTTATGCTTTTAGTTTAAAAAATAAATTGTACGCACTAATCAAATGTTTTTATTTTTCTTCCCATCAGGGTCTTGTTCCAGCAGGGATCCGCTTGATTCCTCACACGGTGCTCACCTTTATTTTCCTCGAGCAGCTCAAGAAACACTTCGGCATTCGCATCATCTCCTGAGCCGCTCATCGCCGCTGCTCGTCACACCGCTCCTTCATCATCCCGCTCCTCATCATTTACAAGAAAAGAAGTGAAGGAAGGAGGCATGAACGGTTCGTTGTCCTCCGTCTGCTTCTCCTTTTTTTTTTTTTTTTTTCTACCTCCATCTTACAGGTGGAAGTTTTATGATTAGAGTTCAAGAGCAGCAACTTAAAAAAAAAAATTTTTAGTATAATTTAAAAACTACACTAATGTAAAGGTACTGTAATGGGGTTATAATAATAATAATAATAATAGAGTATTAAAATAAGGTTTGCTGTGATTTGATTCTGCTATGACGTAAAAACCTTTAAACTTGAACTAATTCCGTGTTGCAATTTTACGGTTTGTTTTCTAATCTCACCTAAAGCCTGATTTGATGGTGTGTGGTGCCTTCAGGCTCACGTTATGTTAGAAATAAAATAAAACTGTATTTTTTTTTTTTTTTTATCTTTACAACTGTTACTGTTGTTCATTCAGGGGAGTGCTCGGCAGCAGTTAGCAGTATCCACCTGACCAAACTAACGTTCTCGACTTAAAACAAGTGGGATGTGTGGACTCGGTAAATATTTACACTCGTAGTGACCAAACGTGTTGCAGTCTTCACATCGAGTTATTGTTTGCTGTTTATTCAGTTGTTTTTAGAGCTCAGAATCAACTAGTAATGGGTGGAACTCTTTTTTTTTTTTTAAATTAATCTTAATAATACTTCTTTTTTTCATTCCACTGTCCCTGTGTTTTGTCACATCTGGAAGGGAAGGGGGGCAGAGCTCGTTTGTGCTGCGTTTTAATTCTTATCCAAAAAGAAAGCTGGCTGCTGGAACGGTTTTATGTTCTCCCATAAAAAAGCTGAAGGCATTGAACTCCTGAAACGTCAGTTTTGAATTGTGCAAAGAACTACTGTACAACACCAGAGCTGCATTTCAACTTGGAGTGTGAGTTTTGGGGCTAGATGAACATACACTTGATAACTCAGGATGTACCCTGTTTTATAAAGTACTTCAAGCGACACTGACCTGTCTGGTGCACGGAAACTCTTGCTGCATGTCCTGAATTCAAATGATTTTAAAGTAAAATGTGAATGAGGATATTATATCTGTGGAATATGTCTTATTTGGTGTTGATGTACTTCAAAGATCAACGGCTCCGTTCATGGACTTGTAAACCCATGTTGCCTTACAGTATCCCGCCTGCAGGGGGCAGTGTTGTAACATCTTAAATATGTTTTATGCATCTGGAATTTTGGAAAAAAAATACCTCTTATTGATTTCTTTTACGCTCATCGATTAAACTGTACGTTGACAGCTATTGGTCAGTAAAGTAAAATTTTGTACATCTTTGATAATTTTGGAAATAAAGTGATGATTGAAACTGTGGATTTTAAGTCGTTCAGAATTATTTACCAGACTTTTTCTTGTGGAGTAAATAAGTCTTGTAGAAATCACACCACGTTTTATAATAAATGGATAATTGAAAATCATTCGTTGACACTTAACGGTTGAAGAATGTATATTCTGGTTGAGTAGACCGATCTTTGTTTTTCTGCGTTTCACTGCCACAGTCTCGCACGACTCAGCTGATGTGATTGTGAGTCAGACTTCACCTTCAGGGATCTGGCCTCATCAGAACAAGGACACAATTTAATGCTTTCACATCGACCAACTTCAGACCAGTGGTTTTATTTTTTTATTTTTTGTAGAACGCTGGCCTCTCTCTATGGTTTAATTAGTGATATTCAGATGTAATGATGAATGAAAGCTGGGTCTCTCAGCCCAGATGAACATATCTGCCCTTTCAGTTATTGATGTAATTCATCATGTTAGTGGCTGTGACTCTTCACCTTCATCATCACATTTACGTGTGTGTGACAGTTCACCTCCACGTGCACCCATCTCATATTTATCACAGCCAGCCAGAATGATTAAGCAAATGTGCTGCAGGTTAAAACAGATCTTACTGTATCCTTTGTGTTCCTAAAAAGTGTTTCAAGCGCAGTCCTGACCCATTAAACAACACGGGTTTGTTGACATTGTTTACAAGTTTATAGACTGCCGTATAGTCTGTTTTATCAGTTATCTCTGATCAGAAAACCAAAGTACTTAGTGTTTCCTTTCAGGAATTGCCACAGTAGATCATCCTATCGCTTCTCCACGTCGAGAGGAGCCAGCTGAGGTGGCTCAGGCATTTGGTTAGGATGTCTCCTGGACGCCTCCCTGGTGAGGTGTTCCAGACACGTCCCACCAGGAGGAGACCCAGAGGAAGACCCAGGACATGCTGGAGGGACT
>JARVGQ010000547.1:9753090-9763652 GCA_031762355.1 Hypsolebias martinsi | reverse complement strand
TGTCAAATGGTATATAAATGTCTTTGTTTTCTTAATAAATTTCAATAATTCACTCATAAACTGGATAACAATTGTTTGCTGGGAATACCCTATTTTTCCGACTATAATGCACATTATTATAAGGCACATTAAGCGAAACAAGTTCATTCTGATGAACTTTTGAGCACCGTGTACCACATAAAATCCTTTCGAGGTCAGTAAGCACAAGCTACCACACAAGGTGCACCAGATTTATAAGGCTCACTGTTGATTTTTTAGAAAAATAATGGATTTTAAGGATGCCTTACAGTCCACAAAATACTTCTCTTTATTTTATTATATTTTTTATCTGTTGTCTACAGCAAGACGTGTTTTGAATCGTTCATTCTCAACTGAGAATAAAGCATAACTTGTACAAAACCTAACTGAATGTGTTCTTTAAACGTTGGGACAAAAGGCTGAGTCAAGATTTGGTGAATCTGAAGAATTGCTTGAATGAACAGAATTATTTAAATCTTTTGTTTGTTTATAAACATCACTTTTATTTTAAGCCTATGAGGAAGTTATAACTGTGTGACCACCAGGAGGGAACCCTGCAAAAAGAAAACCTTTGTATTGTTTGTTTTTACCTTTATGGTAGTGCATGTTTGTTTTCTAAATGCAAAAACAATATGTGAGCTCTTGTTATGAAAATTCCTGTCCCGTGCAGAAATAGAGAACTTCCTAACCTAAAGAGGTGTAAAGAGAGGCTGAAGAACTACACATTTTTGATCTTGTATGAGATGAAATACATCTCCAGGCTTCACTTCTTGAATCTGATCGTTTGCAGCTAACCAATTATAGCCATTGATACACAGATGGTGCATCCAATCACACAAGAGGTATAGTTTGACAGTTTTCAAAACCAGTATACTGGTTCTCTGTAAACAAATTGTTTAAAGAAACAGGTTATTGGGAAGTACTTTAATGAACGTTTTGAATAATTTGGCAGAGGTTACAAGAGCCCAATTGGTATGGAAATTTTGGCTATAGCCAATACCAAAATTGGGAGGGGAAGATTAAAAATAAAAATAATTTTTTTTAGCTTTGTCCACCTCCAATAATCTAAGTAAACAGCTACTTTTAAAGCTGTTTTAACACTTGAAGTTTTGACACAGTCTTCCTAACGTGCGTTCATGTTTCCTATCCTAGACTAATCACTGTAAAGTTATCAAGTGTGTTACAAAACTATAAATTAAGCAAAGAAACACCCTTCCCTGTTAATTGTTTAAACATATGGGGAGTAGATTTGCATTCAGGTCCAAAAAAATCCGACCCAACCAACCCCAGCCCGTAGCCATCATTTCCAAACCCCAACCGACCCGATGAATTAACAGTAATTGCCCATCCAGCACATTATCATGGCCCTCCCCAAGTTCAGGCTGGGCTTCAGACCCAGGTTAGAAATGACAGCTCTATGGTGAAGGTCTAATTAATATTGACCACTTCCCACCCCCACCCCCACAGATAATTTAAGACTTCAGACAAACAATGCATTTCACTGAGGACAACAAAGATAATGTTCCTGACACTAACCTATTTTACCGCTACATTAGATGCATTGTTCTGGCTAAAGTTTGAAAGTAGTCCGCATGCGCCCTCTGCTGGATACATTGAACAATTACCCCATTTACAAGTAAGGACATGGCTCATTCCCCGCATTTTATGGGTGAACATTAGAAGTGTTTATATCAGCGCATAATGGAAGGATTATCACTGATACGATATTTCCCCAAACACATATATCAGCTTAAAATATCAACTGTATCAATATGTTAGTCAGGCTTTAGTTTTTACTAAAATCCTCTCGTTCAGAGTAACTGTGTCAGTCTCTAGTGATGGTGTTGCTCATCACATCAAGAATGACCATGAAACACTTTTTAGTTGCTCTGCCTCTGCCATCTGTTGACAGGCTCATGGCAGAGTAGGATTTGTCAATATAATTATAGATTAATTTGATAGATAGTGGTCTGAGGACATGTTGGATGCCACGATCTATCTGTAAGATGATCTCTGGTAACCTGAACCTGTTGTGCTCATGAATCAGACCATGCCCGTCTTTGAAGCTGGTGTTGTTTTTGATCTCAGCTACGCATCTGTAAAATGTCTGGACAGCATAATTCACTGCTGTGATTAGATAAAAAGGACTTTTCCTGACCCCGATTTGCCATAATGTCATTCAAACACAGTCTCCCCAAATCATAGTTAGTTATAAATATGTTTTCTCCACATTTTACTACATGATCTTAAATAAAGGTGGAAGCCTGGTTGCTCAGTGATGTGCTGGCACGTTTGTTTGGCTCCTATTAATGATTGCTCTGCCCTCTGGTGGTTATTTGTGAAATAACAGCTGCTGACACTGCTCCAAAAAGATTTTTCTTCCAAGTAAACATCTGTCTTATTTTATGTATTTTTTCCTCTTATTCTGTCAGGTTACAGATTTTGGCTTTGCCAAACGTGTAAAGGGTCGGACCTGGACACTGTGTGGCACCCCAGAATATCTGGCCCCAGAGATTATTCTCAGCAAGGTGACCCAGCATATTTCCACCTTTATAAAATACAATATAAAGATGCGTTTTGGCGATATAAAAAGGGATTAAGACACCTATTTCCTTAATAATTTGAATGTAATGCAACTTTAGTCTGAACCTTAAAGTGGTATGGCTTGATTCAATTGAAATAAGTTGTACACATTTAGAACATAATTACATCTCGTACCCTTTTAACACACACACAATATGTCAGTCAAGCTAAGAACGTAATGTGCTCTAAATGTTTCTGACAGTTGTTGGATACTAGACACACAGATTTATTAAACAAAGAAGAAAACAATTCTCAAACTAAAACTTTTCTTTTAAATTTATTATGCTAATGTTGTATAACCATGATTCCCCCCCCATTTGTTCATTCCCAAAGGGGTACAACAAGGCGGTGGACTGGTGGGCGCTGGGTGTACTTGTCTATGAAATGGCAGCGGGGTATCCACCTTTTTTTGCCGATCAGCCAATTCAAATCTATGAGAAGATTGTATCAGGGAAGGTGAGCTTGACTCATTATGTGTCATTTTGTGCTAAATATGTAATAATTTACAGTAGTCCCTCGTTTATTATGGGGGTTACATTCCGGATGCACCCCCCCCAACATAAGTGAAAAGCCACGAAGCATTATATTTATTTTACTATTTATATATACGGTACTTTAAGGCTTTAGAAAGCTTTCCCACACTCTTGCAATGTTTTAAACTCTTAAACCTATGTCATTTTAATGACATACATATACGTAGCTACTAAATTTTACTCACCAGCTCTGCAGAACATCTCTCGCTTCCGCTCGGTTCCAGTCCAACTCTGTTCTGTTTCTGCAGATCTGCCATGCAGTGACGAAGCCCACAATGTTCTAAACTCTTAAATCTACATCATTTTAACAACATACATATACTTTGTATGTACTGCACAGTACTGCAACATTTTACTCACCAGCTCTGCAGAAACAGCGACTCGGTTCCGGTCCGGCAAACCTACCCTGCCGGTTCTTCTCCAGTCCTGTGCAACACTTGAGCTCTGAAACGCATTTTGGAGGGAGACGGACTTTCATATGGACAACACGGGACAAGACTCAGTCCAAATCTGGATGAAAAAACGTCCAGCTGAGCTCCAGAGAAAGGTCAGACATAATGTGGCGCATCCCTGCTCCTCCGGCTAGCAGCCAAAAGATTCACTGATGAGTCTGGAGGTCCGGTTCTGCTCTGGTTCTGCTCCGGTTCTGCTCCAGTTCCTAGTGACTTCCACACGGCTCTCTGAAACCACTGGGCGCCAGAGTCACTGTAATAAGCACCAAACGTTTTCTGATCAGATCAAAACTTCCCTCTAAGTATTTCAGCAGAAGGCAACAGGACTTCTGGGCCAGGCACTGTTGGCTTCTGGGAAATGTGGTTGTTATGAGCGCGGTTACAGTGTAGGCTTATTGAGAGAAAACTACAAAATGGCGGCGCCTGTCCAAAGTATTTTATTTCTCGTTAACTTTTTACTGTACAGTATCCCGTACTCTCCCAGTCACTTGAGTAATATTAAAGTTGACAGTTGTCCTCAAATTTTTTTTGTGTGTGTTCAATCTTACTTTGAAAAACTGCGAAAGAGTGAGTCCGTGAAAGTCGAGCCGCGAAGTAGCGAGGGACTACTGTATTCTTATTGTGTTAATACATGACTAATCAAAACACAAGAGTTAGGTTTGCTTTAACGCAGTCTGTTTAGTCCTCTACCGCCGCACAGATTGATTTCTTTTCTTTGTTCTACCTCGAAGAAAATCATTTTATATGTGCATACAGATTTGAGGGGGTTTATTTGTTTAAAAAAATAAAGTTTTTGTGTTTTAAAGTATTTGTTTTTCAATGTGCAAAAGGTTCATGTTTGTCGAAATACAATATCTAGATCAGGTGTTCTCAAACTTTTTGGGTTCAGGGACCCCTTACAGGAGAGAACAAGTTTCAGGGACTCCCTCATAACCTTTATGTTTATTAAATAATTATCTTCAATTTGTCTCTTTAATGTAATGGAAATATTATACTTAAGAACTGTTCTTTAATAGTGTTAATACAATTTTTATACTTTTAAACATGGGTTATTTTTCATCCAAGACTCACTCGATTAACAAAAAAAATTATTTCAACTTCCAAAAATTACAGTTTTGAGAAAATTAACAGCATCAAAATCCACTTTTAAACTTAACCTATTCACATAATGAACATAATAAATGTACTGGCACTTCTTCAAATGATTACAGAAAACTGAACAGAATCATAACAGCAGTAGTCATATCAAGTAACAGGGCTTCATTTGTAAACGATCGATGCTGGAACGCTAATAGAGGGCAAGTATTTTTTTTGTGGAACGCCAAGCACCGGTTCATGGACCCCCGGGGGTCAGGGGACCCCAGTTTGAGAACCGCTGATCTAGATATTCCAAGTTAGTTTGGTTCTTACGATAATTAAACCCTTTAAAAATGATCAAACTTATACGTCCGTTTATTTTATTGTCTAATTATTGATTTAAAAAAGAACATATTATTACAACTTAATAGTTTAACTTTAAATATTCTAAAGAAACTGTTGCTGCTGATGCCAAAATCTGCTCTTTAGACCACACATGATAATGTAATGATCTAGATTTTAGATATTTAGGCATAGTCCATCTATAAATACTTGAACCAGGAGACGTCTTCAGTCTGGTTGTACAAAACATTGTGCACTGTTTAGTCAAAGCCGGAGTACCATCCTCATTTGAGAAGAAATTGATTCATATGATCATAAAATGCCACCAAGGGACATGTCTCATAGGCAGGAAGCTGCTAGATTTCCAGTCTCACTGTATACAGTCATTTGATTGACAGTCTCCATTGACTGAGACTGTTAGATTTAATGAGTGAAGATGAGAGAATTGATCCAAACTGTTAATAATGGTGGTGGTAGCATTATGGTTTGGGGCTATTTTCCTTTCGTGTTGCTGATAGATCAGTCCCTCTTAAGACAAATGGAAAAAATTAGGGCTTCCTTTGGATTTTTTAAATTACATTACTGTCTTTAAAGCATCTTAAACTAACCAAGCATCATTACTGGAAATCAAGATCCACCTTGAGCAGTCTGTAAAGGATAAAAACCTTCCCTTTATGGCGGAGGAGTGGCACAGCTGACTGGAAGACAATTCATTGTGTTAGCAGAAAAATATGAGAGTAAACCAGCCACTCTAAAGATCCGTCAAATTACGTGAACCGCACAACAAATGTAATTAAACTCAAACAGTTCTGTCAAGAAGAGAAGGCAGAAAATCTATTTTCTGACAGAACTTTGTTGATTTCTTCTAAAAGCACTGAGAGTTTGTAACCAGTGTAGGAAGTTAAAAAAAATATACACTTGAAGCACAATGTTTACCTGACCACATACTGTATATGAAAACTACCAGAAGTTGCTTTTCTTCATTTTTTTTTTCCTCTCGATCTTTGTCCTTGCAGGTTCGTTTCCCCTCTCACTTCAGTTCAGATCTGAAGGACCTACTGAGGAACCTTTTACAGGTGAACACAAGTCACTCAGACATCCTGAGTTTGTGTGTCGTGTGTTTTTTGAAGATGTCAGGATTTAAAATAATGTATGTGTTGGTATCATCCTCAGGTGGATCTCACGAAACGTTACGGGAATCTGAAAAATGGAGTTAACGACATCAAAGGACACAAGTGGTTTGCGACAACCGACTGGATTGCAATTTATCAGAAAAAGGTGTGCGTTTGTCCATAGACTGTGCACGACTTTGCTTCTATAGATGGGCATTTTCAGCAAAAACACGCTTCACATTTGTCGATAATTATTCAGTTTCTCTTCAACTAAAACTGGAAAACCCTCCAATGAAATGAGCCTTGAATACAGAGATGTGCTGCTGGTAATTCTGTTAGCTGGAAATCTTTACATTTCTTCATTTTCACCGGTCCAATGGAGAGATGTGGTGGGGCAATGCAAGTACAGTAGTCCCTCATTTATCGCAGGGGTTATGTTCCAGACACCCCCGCGATGGGTGAAAATCCGCAAAGTAGGGATGTTGTATTTATTTTAGTGTTTATATATACATTAAGGCTTTCCAAATCCTTCCCACACTCATACAATGTTCTAAACTCTCTAAAACGCTCTAAAAGAGCACAGTGAAAGAGAGCAGACAGACTGATGCTACGGTTACTGAGCCAATCAGCGCCCAGGGGTGGACTGGCCATCGGGAGCACCGGGACATTTCCCTGTGACCTGGCCCGCTCAGTAGCTATGTTTACATGGACATAAGTAATCTGATTAAATGGACATTCGGAATAAAAACTTGTCCTGTAAACACCCTGTTTAGATTATTCTTTGTTGATTCAGCTCGATCCGAATGAATTTGTAATCTGAATGAGAGGGGCGGTTTATGTCAAGTCATAATCCAACGGTGTGCATGTAAACACTAAATATGTTCATTTTTTTCCAATCATGGAAAACTGACCTGACTGCGCATGCGTGACCTATGTCTACCTCATGTATTTCCACCTGACTAGATGCTAATAGGTCGGGGAAGCAAAATTGGTTGGTGGGCGATACAGCATTTCTACTAGAAACTTTGAAAGAGCTCAAAATGATCTGTAGCTCAATCAGGGAGGGCAGTAACATCTCCACGTCATTAAAATCTGGCGCGGGGGTCCATTTTGGCCACTCAGGTTTGTTTACATTTGTCACGGAAGTAGAACTTCTTCTGTGGTTTTATAAGGAAAGTTTACCACTGTGCATGTCAGTACTCCTGTTCTTTACATTCCACTGAATGTACAGTAAACGCTCGTCGTGAGCGGATTGTGCCCATGTAAACGATACATTTGGATGCTTTTGTCTGAATACATTTTAATCCGATCAAAGAATTTTGCACATGTAAACATAGCGACTGATCGTCGAGGGGGACTAAAGGCTCGGTTTGGGTCATGCTTGATTAATCTAAATAAACAATCCATTCCGCTCATTCTGGTATCCGCCTCACTGAAGCTTCCACAGCAGCGATGGAGAAAGACAGACCCCGCCCCCTCCTTTATCTTTCTGAGGCTGTCTTTCACAGCAGAGCAGAGACACACAACAGGCGGGTACACAATTTGTTGTGTGTCTCTGCTCTGCTGTGACAGATAGCCTCAGAAAGACAAAGGAGGGGGCCGTCCGGCGATCTCTGAGCGGGCCAGGCCACCGGGAAATGTCCCGGTGCTCCCGATGGCCAGTTCGCCCATCAGCACAACACTCTGGTTGCTCGCCTTCCATCAATCAGCCAATCCTGCATTGTGTACAATTTTGCCTAGAAAACCCACGAAAGAGTGAGTCCGTGAAAGTGGAACCACAAAGTATCGAGGGACTACTATATTCTGGCAGTAAAGCTGAGCTCACCCATGAGTATAGTTTCTGCTTTGTAATCCTTTCAAAATAAACTACAACAGTGTTTTAAAAAAAAAACACGGTTTTGACGTTAGCATTGATTCTTTCAGTTTGCCTAAATTGGACTTCTCAAAAATCACTGCCCATCCCTGTTTGCATCCAGTTGATTAGTTTTTTAATGGGTATTTATTATTAATTCAATTGCGGTTGTTTGTTTTTTTTAAGGTGGAAGCTCCGTTTGTCCCAAAGTTCAAAGGACCTGGCGACACCAGCAACTTCGACGACTATGAAGAGGAGGAAATCCGTGTCTCCTTCACTGAGAAATGTGCCAAGGAGTTTGCTGAATTCTAAATTTTAGAGAGCAAGTGAGGAAAAACAGAAGTAAGGGATAGTCAAAAGGTAAGCTGGTTGAGAGGGAGACACTAGAAAAGTGTATCGTCTCCTGTCTAAACACAAGCACCAGCGACACAAAAGGGGCATAACGAATAAGAGATGTGGAAAAGAGAGGAGACTGATAACCAGCAGTGTTGCCTTTTCTGTTGCGTTTTTGTTGTACATGTATTTTTATTTAATATTCTGTTTTGTTTATGAATCCCTTTATAACGAGGCTGTGTTTCATGGGTGTCAGGAACCCCGCGTACTTCAATTTGCCTCTACACGTTTTCACCTGAGATCTTCCCTTTTTCTGTAAAACTTTCATTCATCTGTCACTTGTCGTCGTGCCATGGCATGGAGAACTCAGCCAATCTGTTACAGTCATTACACGAGCCCAGTGAGTCCACGTTCATCAATTTAAACAGGTACCCTCTGCTTAGTGAGCAAAACACACACACGAATAAAAGCCCGTATGCTTTGTAGTCTTATTTGAATTTGTTCTCCCGTATCATAAAGATTAAGGCACGAGGGGCCAAAAAGACAGATGACACACACACACACAAAAAAAGATTATTATATTCCATCTATTGTTACTATCATTGTTGATATACTCAGACTGTACATATCGGCAGCACTTCATTTTAAATGTTAATAGATACTAGTGGCTCCACTGAAACCATGTATGCTAACACATAAAGAAATACCAATAAAGTAATTTCCGTTTTAATAGTTTGGTGAAAAACACCTCGACATAATGGAAACTCAGGTTTGAACATATCATTTAAAAGACGTTAGTCCACGTGAAGCTCAAGAATCAGCAGGTAAAAATCTCTGCTACTGACAAGATTTGGGAATTAAACGTTTGGCTTTGAAATTAAAAAAAGGAACAAAAGGGACTATTTAGACTTTAGTTGGCGTCTTCCACAGTTCTCCCTTCCAGATTTGATTTTTGCTAACTTTACAAGTTTGTTTTAATAAAAAAAAAACACTTCCTGTTTCAACTCAAAGTTGAGACTTGAGAGGAATCAACCAGTCGACCCAACTCTGACTTACAGACTGTCTGAAGCAGACTACCTCAACCTGCTTCTGGATGATGGTCCTCTGCACTTTGACCCATACGAATGGCAGTCTGAATAATGTGCTTTGTGTTCATCTCTCCCACAACCCTTTCTTCATACCACTTGCAAGGCTGGGCCACTCTCCAGGTGATGGTCTTACATGTTACTGCAGCTCATCCCGGACGAGCCCCCATTAATGTTACCTCCCATTTTCCTGGCTGAGCCGGGTCACAACAGTTACTAATTTTGAGTTAAGGTTTTGTTAACTTTCTGGTTTAGTGTGTGCATGGTGGTGAGGATTAAAGAGGAATGGTACGTTATTAATTGTGGAAGAAGAGTATGAAGCACCAGGAAGTGCATAGTGAAGTTTTATGGAGAGACAAAGATATTAGTGCACATGACAGTGAAATGTCAGTTTGAAGAATGCAACGAACAGCACCTCATGTGGCAAAATGCTTCAACAATGTTGGACATTGTTGGATTTATTTATTGGGACTTTATTTGGAAAACATGACACTTTACAAAAATGACCTTAAGTTACATTTTGATTTGTCACCACAAGAATGATTTGGATTAGTTTAATTTAAAAAAAGTGATTTGTTTTCTAATATTAGGCTCCAGAAATGTTTGAGTCTCTCAAGCTTTGCCTCAAAATTACAGGTGTAATGTGTAGTTGTGTATAATTTGTGAAATGACCCAACATGAAGGATTGTTGTTTAGGCTTTTCAGTTTCACAAAAATGTTCTGTGTACAGTATCTAAGGTAATAAAGGGGGCCCGGGACTTCCGGCTAACACCCCCCCCCCCCACCCCCCAGATTTACAGTGTGGCAATTTGTTTTAAACCCAGATTCACCACGAAGCACAATAAATGCCGATTAGATTTGAGACAGACTTGTCAAAGATTTATCAGAAACTGTCGTTTGTAAAAGGCTTCTTGAGTTTGTGTGCCTTCTGTAAGTCAAGCACCAAAAAAGTCAATTTTACATCTAATACATTTATTAAACTGTGTCACATTGTGCATTTTTAAACTGTAGAAAATCTGGTAAAACTGAAGTCTTGGGGAAAATGTTAATGTGGCTCTGTAGCTTTTTTGTTATTATAATTTATTTATTTTTAACTATTGTGTTTAAAATACCCTGATGCATGCTCAATAATCCAGGTAGAAAATTCTAAAAAAGCTAAGTCTGGTCCTCTGGAC
>JARVGQ010000547.1:9716081-9726625 GCA_031762355.1 Hypsolebias martinsi | reverse complement strand
TTAATTTCTATATGGAAAATTTTGTTGGGGTATCAACTTTGTTGCAATATATGTGGTTGACTTTTTGTTTGAACTGACAATTGAATTGATCTGTTAAAAAGGGAGCAGATCTGATAAGAAATTTTTCTTCTTCTGCTTCCTTTCATTTTATGTTTATTTTTTTTAAGTTACCTAAATTGTATTTGTGTTTTTTTAATGGAACTGAAATGAAATGAATAAATAAATAAATAAAATAAAATAAAATATGATTAAAGGTGTTATACAGATTCCCACCGGCTCATTGCACTGAACTACAACACTTCTGCGTAGCTACAGTAACTAGAGACTGGAACTAGCTGAAACGTATGCAGAAGTTTTCTTGTGTTTGTCTCAGAGCAGGAGATGTTTAACAATGTTCTATGACCAGGTCCGGAGATCATGAGTAAGTTGGCAGGAGAGTCAGAAAGCAACCTTAGGAAGGCGTTTGAGGAGGCGGAGAACAACGCTCCAGCCATCATTTTCATTGATGAGTTGGACGCCATCGCTCCCAAGAGAGAAAAGGTACTAAATCCTTAAAAACATCAGAAACATCAACTCAGCCTAATTTCTTTTGAATCATTTGTCTCTTTTTTTTCCCTTCTACTCTGTGTCCTTGCGTAGACTCACGGGGAAGTGGAGAGGCGTATTGTGTCACAGCTTCTGACCCTGATGGATGGCTTGAAGCAAAGAGCCCATGTGGTTGTCATGGCAGCAACAAACCGTCCAAACAGCATCGACCCCGCTCTTAGGCGCTTCGGTTAGAACAGCCAAATGCACACGCACACATAAACATAATGAAGTAAACGCTCATGGATATGTCCAACTCTCTCCAGGCAGGTTTGACCGTGAGATTGACATTGGAATCCCAGATTCGACTGGAAGACTGGAGATCCTGCAGATCCACACCAAGAACATGAAGCTGGCTGACGACGTCGACCTAGAGAAGGTGAGCTGCGGTGAAAACGAAACATTTTAACCCTTAATGGGACATTTATGCCTGAAATGGCTGGTCAAATAATAAATAAACTAAAGCTACAATCTATTAAACATGTTTTTTTTTTTTGTTGTTGAAGATATGTTTGGTCCCTTGTTGCATTAACTTTGATGACTATGGGTTTTAAGTAAGTTTTGACTCAAAAAAATGATGGCAAAATTCTAACCCTATCACACCTTGCATGCCAAAACTTCCAACAAAGATCACAACATCTGTTAGGGAAGACGCTCAGCTACTACCACACCAGCATTTTAGCTCAATATCTGTAAAACTGACTGAGTTATAGCCATGTTTGTATTTCTTACGGTTAGTTGACTGTGGCAGCCATCTTGAATTGGGTTGACTCCAAACATAGATGTACATCCAGTGATTTCTTACCAAGAGTTCCACTAAAATATGTAAAATCATGTAATTTTTTTGCTAACACAGACAGATAAGCACACACATGCACAGTTAGGCAGTGACACGACTGCAATAATATTCACTCAAGCAATAACAGCAGCTCAGTGAACTGTACAGAGCTGGTTCGATGTCAAAACACGTTCCTTAAAACTATCTTTCCATGTCATGAAACTTCTGCCACAAATCCACATCTGCAAACTGAACTTTAATTTTTTCTTCCCTTTTTTGTCTCTGACTCCTAATGTTTCCACCTGGATATTTTTGTGCTGATTGCAATCAATATCTGCTGATTGGAGAGACTTTGAGTGTTTTCTAAATGAGCACCTGCTGGAGGAGATTATTGGAAGGATTTGTGTGGGGTTTTGTGCTCATTGTTCAAAAACTCTGAGCCAGCTCAAATACCAACGTTACAGTATTTATGCTACAGAAGTGTCCAAATGCCAAAACTATCACGATGAAAGGATTCGTGGGCCACAAAAATGTGAATTTAACTCTCAACATGAGCAATATTTTGGAGAAAGGACAATTTTACTAAGTTTGGTGGAGAAAGAATTTTAAATTGTTGTAGATCTAAAACATTAAAAGCCTCATAAACACTAAGCTTATATTTTTTATTAAAAAAAATTTGGTTCATTTTATTTGTTGGGTCTATGTTTATTGTTTTCTTGTGTGTGAAAAGTTCATTTTAGTCTGTTCTCGGCAACAAAAGCATAATTTCAGTAAGTGTCCTTTTAAAAAGGGCGTCAATCAGCCTTTTGGACCATGGACGGCCCAAAAGGTTGATCGAAGTTCTAAAAAATGGTCCAGCTGTCAGTCCTTACAACAAATTCATAGAAGGTTTGATAAAGTTGATCAACTCGTATGTAGATGATACCATGTTGTATTAATTTTAAAATGTCCAATTTCCCTCTTGATTATTTTATCAGTTTTAATATTTAGCAAAGTTTTATGAATTATTATCCAAAAGTCTCCTTTCTGGTAGAAACCAGTAAAAGTTTTTGATGCTTTATACCAGGAAGTGAAAATAAAAGATTATAGCCAAAGGTTTGTATTTTGTTTTTTTTGTCCGTTTTGCTGTTAAACCTAAACATGATATAAAAAGTATTACCGACTAATCTGCAGAAAGTTTGCGTCGACCTCTTAAGCCTGCTGGCAAAAATGATACCATTCTTAAACTGCAGTTGTGGGCTGCACAAAATCACTGCGAGGGCCGCAAATGGTCCACGGGCCACATGTTGGACACTCGTAGTTGAAGTGATAATAAATATTTTATTAGTCGGTTAGCACACCAGCCTTTATGAACAAGTGTTCAATGAAAATAAGTGTAATGTTGTATTTAATGTGTATAAATCAGATAGCTACAGACACCCATGGACACGTGGGCGCCGACGTCGCTGCTCTGTGCTCAGAAGCTGCTCTGCAGGCCATCAGAAAGAAAATGACGCTTATAGACATGGAGGATGAAACCATCGATGCCGACCTGCTGAACTCGCTGGCCGTCACCATGGACGACTTCCAGGTACGAAACACACACGATATATACAGAGTTCAGCTCCACCAAAAGCTTCGTGTCAACAGAAATACATAAAGAACGAGAACGTGTCTTCTTTTTAACCTCTCCTTCTGTTCCCACAGTGGGCACTGAGTCAGAGCAACCCTTCAGCTCTGAGAGAGACTGTGGCAGAGGTGCCTCAAGTCAACTGGGAGGACATCGGAGGACTCAGTGAGGTCAAGAGAGAACTTCAAGAGCTTGTTCAGGTAAAAGTAGCGTTCAGTCTGTCTCTTTTTGCAAAAATAAAGATCTGATAATCATAAAGTTTTAGACTGTGATCATCTGTGGTGAGAAATGATGGAGTTGAAAACCTTTTTGAGCGATGATGTTTTGCATGATCAGTTAGCGGTTGGAGTAAAAGTGTTGTGAATGACCGTCATCTACTACCACACCAAGTTATAACCCAATATCAGTTAAATTCACTGCAATGTAGTGGACATTTTGAATTAGGTTGTCTCCAAATGGTAAACAGATGTAGATGCTCATCCCATGGTACTTTCTTAAAAACCATCCAGTGGTTCACGAGATATTTTGCAAAAGCATCCAGCCGTCTTTACAAACATCCATCAACCTTCATCTTGCTCTCCTCAGTACCCTGTTGAGTATCCTGACAAGTTTCTGAAGTTTGGGATGACCCCGTCCCGTGGCGTTTTGTTCTACGGTCCTCCGGGTTGTGGGAAGACGCTCCTGGCAAAGGCCATCGCCAACGAGTGCCAGGCGAACTTTGTCTCCATCAAAGGGCCTGAGATGCTCACCATGTGGTTTGGAGAATCCGAGGCCAATGTCAGAGACGTGTTTGATAAGGTGAGCGGTAGTTTTCAGCTTGTGGTGCTCCCTGCAGGTATTTTTGGTATTAAACACCATTTTGGTCTCTGTTTCCTTCTGCTTGCAGGCCAGACAGGCAGCCCCCTGCATCTTGTTCTTTGATGAGTTAGACTCCATTGCCAAATCCAGAGGTGGAGGAGCGGGGGACGCAGGTGGTGCAGCGGACAGAGTCATCAACCAGATACTCACAGAGATGGACGGCATGTCCGACAAAAAGAACGTTTTCATCATTGGTGCAACAAACAGGTGCACATTTGGCTTTTATGTTTAGACTAAATCGTCAGGACTAGATGAAAATCTGTGCTGATTTCTTTACATACGTTTTTCTCATGACACCAGACCAGACATCATAGATCCAGCCATCCTGCGACCGGGCCGACTGGACCAGCTCATCTACATCCCGTTGCCTGACAAGCCTTCTCGCATGGCAATCCTTAAAGCCAACCTGCGCAAATCGCCTGTTGCAAAAGTAAGTTGAACTAGAGAAATTGCATTTCCTGCGAAAATGCAGTGTTAATGCTTATTGCAGAAGAACTTGCTGAAAAACAGCTGAAATTAGTTAAAAAAAAAAAAAAAACATGCTGAAATGTAGCTGACATTGAAGACCAAGCCTAAATTAGCAGAAGAAAGCAGAAAGAACACATACTGTATTTGCTGAATAAGCAGAAATTAGCACAAAAATTATGAAATTGGCTAAAAAAAAATGCTGAAATTAGAAAAACAGATTGAAAGTAGTTGAAAAGGCCTATGTCCAAAGGGTTCATATTTCAGAGTTAAATGGATTAACAAACAAAACCATTTCTCTGAAAATGGTCTTGCTGGACTGAAAATGAATTTTAAAAATCGCTAAAAGTCCTACGAAAAACATTATTTTAAATCTTAAAAAAAAAAAAAAAAACAGGAAAACTGTTGCGCTTAAGCCGACTTTAAAAGACTATCCTTAGAAGCAAAATGTAAATAAATGATGGATGAGTTAAGACTTTTCCACAGTCCTGTGCATCATTGAGCAAACAGCAAGAAATGGTCGCCATTGTTCTCTGATAAATTTAAAATAATTTACACAATGAATGTATTGACTCACTGTATAATTTAAATTATTCTTGTCCACGAGCTAGCACAGACTGTTTGTTTCAATTTCAAAAATTTGCGCAGTCTCATATTTAACAAGGGAAATTGCATGTTCTTTAATTCAGTGTGGATCCTGGGTGCTGAACGTGTGCTGAAATTTGTTGAAGCTGAAGCTGAGATAAAAGATAAAGGCAGCAAAAGACTAACTAAAAGTAACGATAACTTGCAGAGAGTATCTTAAAGTGGTAAAACTTCAGCAAAAGACCAAAAGTGATAAAACTCTTGCTAAAAATTGCAAAACATTAGCTAAAATTTATGAAACCATAACTAAACGCAAAACAGTGAGGTAATAGCTACAAATGCCAACACTCAAAACCTAAAAGTTGCAAATTGCTAAAGCTAGATGCCAAAAGCGCTAAAATACTAACTAAAAGCTGTAAAGGACTTGCTAAACCCTAAGAGTAGCAAAAAACTTGTTAAATGCTTAAAAGAACACAATGCTAGCTCAAAGCTATAGGTAGCAAAAGGTTAAGAGTAGTAGAATATCAGTGCTTAATTTCAATCAATCAATATACTTTATTGATCCCAATGGGAAATTGCTGGAACAGGATCCAGCAACTCTCTTATTTTGACAGGGTGCGTTCCGGTAACTGTTTGCTTGGATCCGGTAACTCTCAGGCTTACTAATAATAAAGTTGTGAACAAATATGACTGCCTTCAACGCATTAAACATATACACTGTATTGAATATGTAAACTGAAAATAATGACATAAACACTCATTTTAAACACAACAGCCACTTATGAGCTTCTTAATATCACATGCCAGCTGCCCCTTCAAGTAGCAGTTCCGCATCTATGTTAAAAAAAAAAAAAAAACTCCTTCCCTAAAAGAGTGGTGGGGGTAAGTGCCGAGCTAACCAGGCAGTCGGAAGAGGCAACTGGAGGTTTCACATGTGGAGTCGGACAGTGAATTCAGAGCAGATTCGGGCTCGGAACCAAGTGGGGCTGGGTTAGGATCTTGACAGAAGTGTAGTTCACAAATGTAAGCAAACGTAGATGTTTAACAACCTGTTAAAATACACCAAAATGCAGGAAATCACATCTACTTTATTCAAAATTTTCTGGGGGAGGAACCCCAGACCCTCCTTCCCCACTCACACCCACCCTGCCAGCATACCTGCTATTTGCGTTCCAGCATCGACTGGTTTACAATAAGCCCTGAGAGCTACCTTATTTTAGCAGTTAACCTTTTACTAAAATTAGCATTTAGTAGAGCACACAAAAAAAGTTAAAACTAGGTCATCTGGACAGATTTTCTTGGTTGAACTAGCACCAACAAGTTACTGAATTATAAAGAGAGTTCAGTAAACATCTGGTTTCTGTTGCTCTTTCTGTTTGTAGGGCGTGGATCTGGAATTCCTGTCTGGGATCACAGAGGGATTCTCCGGAGCCGACCTGACGGAGATCTGTCAGCGGGCCTGTAAACTGGCCATCCGGGAGGCCATCGAGGCCGAAATCAAGGCGGAGCGCCAGAGACAGAGCAGACCAGGCATCCCTATGGTCAACCGGCATGGCTGCTGCCCAGTTTTACAGCCACATTATCCTGAATTACATGTTCACATTCGCAGAGTCACTTCTCACAGTAGTAAGGGGAGCTGTGGTTGAGCGGTTAGAGCGGTTGTCCTCCAGTGCAAGAGTTGGGGGTACAAATCCCCCAGCAGTCACATGCTGAATTATCCCTGGGAAAGACCCCCCTCATTGCCGCCGATGTGTGTCCCATTGGTGTATGAATGTACTGATTAGTCTTTGTAGAGATCTAGTAGAGTGCTGTATGAACGGGTAAATGATTGTAGTGTAAAGAGCTTTGAGTAGAATGGTGATATACACGTACAGTCCATTTACCATTTACCAGTAGTACCAGGCTTTGTGTGCTTGCTGCACAGACTGGGAACATGAAGGGTGCCCTACAGGGCGGCTATGTGTTCTGTAACTTTCAGCCTTTGGACTGGGACACACACATGTGGTTCCTTCTGTTTCCACGTCTAATTCTCATTTGTTTTCTTCTTCCTGCAGGATGAGGACTTCGATCCGGTCCCAGAGATCAGGAAGGACCACTTTGAAGAGGCGATGAGGTTTGCTCGCCGTTCTGTCAGCGACAACGACATTCGCAAATACGAGATGTTTGCCCAAACTCTGCAGCAGAGCAGAGGATTCGGAAACTTCAGGTACACACACACACATGCATATAAGTGTAGCCGTATCTAGGTTTTTACCCATCATGTTTTTCTCCAGGTTCCCCTCTGCTACCGGTACTCGCTCTGGACATCAGGACTCGGGTTCTGGGTCAGAGAGTCTGTACAGAGAAGAAGGGGGTGATGATCTCTACCCGTCAAATAAAACCTCGCAATCCTTAAAGGAATGCCTATCTCCGGTCAAAGAGCCAGTTTGGTCAAATGATGTCATACAAGCTCATGCATGAGCCTGCATAAGCTCGTTGGTGTGTTTAAGATGACTCTCAGCTACTACTACAAATTGTATCTCAATACTTTTCAACTGGCTCAGTCATAGCCCTTTTTGTGTTTAGTACGTACTTGTGGTGGCCATCTTGAATTAGTGTGCCTCCAGATGTTAGGCCACTGTATATGATTACAATGATTATTTCAGAGAGTTTCGTTGAAATCCATCCAGTGATTCACGAGATATTTTGCTAACAGACAAACAGAGTTGATGTCAAACATTATTGCTGTTTAATTTTTACAAATGCTGCATAATCTGCAATGCTCAGAGTATGTGTCGTGAACGATTCTCAGTTACTACCACACCACATTCAAGCTTATTGGTTGTAAAATGCCAGTTTCGTGCTCCCTACAGTTGGATGACTGTGGCGGCCATCTTGAATTGGGTTCATTTTAAAAGTTAATACGTTATAGAGGGACCCTCTGGTTATTTTCTGAATTCATCTAGTGGTTTGGGAAATATTTTGCTAACAAATAACCAGAGTGAAACCAAATAGTTTAAAGCACAGTTTTAAAAACAAATCTGGTGCAAACAGTTAACGCCTCCTGGATTATAACTTGGAGATGAAGCTTGGCTACTACAACACCAAAGTTCAGTATCTGTAAAATTGACCAAGCCGTATCAGATATATTTGTGTTTTTGAAATTGCTTTGCTCTGGAAGCCAACTTCAGTGGGACTGATTCAAAAAGTTTCCCGTGAAAATGCAGTGTGAATGCTTATTGCAGAAGAACTTGCTGAACAACAGCTGAAATTAGCTAAACCTTGCTGAAATGTAGCTGAAATGGAAAAACAAGCCTAAGTTAGCAGAAGAAAGCAGAAAGGGCACATATTTGCTGTATTAGGTTTAAATAAGCAGAAATGAGCACAAAAATGAGTTAATTAGCTAAAAATAGCTGAAATGAGAAAAAAAAAATAGCTGAAAAGTCAGAAAGAAGCCGAAATTGTTAGAAGGAAGTTGAAAGAGCATGTGCCCAATTAGGATGAAAGAAGCAGAAATGAGCACAAAAAAGGGGAAATTACCGGTATCTGGGAAATAAAAAAGAAATGAGCAAAAACAAAAAAAAAAACCCAGCTGAAAAGTAGCTAAAACCTAGCTAGAAGGAAGTGGCGAGAGCACATTTATGCTGAATTAAACTGAAAAACATCTAAGTTCATGCTCATTAGTCCAGCTATAAATCCAGCAATGTTCAGTCAGGTCATGTGGTTTATTTTGTTGCTGAGACGTTTCATCCTTCATCCGAAGGACTTCATGAGGAGCCACCAGACCAAACTGGATCCCACAAACAGCTCACTCCCAGAGTGGACAGAAACAGCTTGGTGGTGATAAGATGGTCTCCAGGGCCCGCCCTCTGCCCCGTCAACTCCCCTTTAGACTGAAAAAAAGTTTAAATGAGTGCAAAAAATATGGAACGAGCTGAAAAAGCTAAAATTAGTATAAAAACAGCTAAATAGTAGCTGAAATACAACATATTAAACTTGCAGAAATTAGCTGAAAAGATCATAACAAGCTGAAATGAGTAGAAAGAAGTTAGAAGAAGCACAAAAATGTTGTTGTTAGCAGAAAAGAGCTACAAAACAGCTGAAATTAGCTGAAAGTAGCTAAAAAAAAAGGTTAAATTTGCTGAAGGAAGCTGAAAGAAGCTGAACCAGAACAAAATGTGAACGGAGCAGTAAAATGTTGAAACAGATCTGAAGATTTGAAGGATTTAAAATGAGCTTCATTTTCTATGAGGGAAAAAATGGCAGAAAAGGCTAAATATTTCAAACAGCTAAAGTTGCACCAATACTAAAAGTTGTAGCAGAATTATCCTGAATGAGCTGAACGTTTTGATTTATGATTTGTTGAAATAGAACAAAGAATTGTGGAGCAAGAAAGATGCCGATAAACGTATGGAAGAAAAATGGATCACAATAGTGTGAATGCTTCATAAATGTTCACACTATCAGCTCCAGAGTGGAGTACAGCTCATACACAGCCGGGGTGTTTGTGCTTCATACTTCTTATTTATGCTCCAGGAAAACTTGGATTTTTATTTCATCTCAAGAGGAGCATTTAAACCCTCAACACAAAATAATTAAATAATAAATTTATTAAAAACGTTTGACATGACATGTAATAATAAAACTATTGATGGTTATTCTGTATCCCATGCATCTGTATGTGTCAATGTTGTAGCTTATTGGGACACTTTTACTTATACAGTATGCAACAAAATCATATTACGTCTTTATTATGAACAATGTCATTCAAAGTTTTAGTACTATTACTCACATCTTCTTATGCAGAATGAAAATTAAATTATGATCTCAATTTTAAAACATACGCAATAAATGTTTTAATAACCCACAGCTTGTGAAAACACGTGTTTCGAGTTGTTTTTGTCTTGTTTTAATTTAGTTATTATAATTATTATTTTTGGTCCACTCTTTTGTGTGATCTTTGTTGCGTAACATTAAGTGCAATTTGTGTGCAAATGTTTTAAATATAAAAATATAAAATAAAAATATAGTTTTCTAGTTATGTTTTTGGTTTGTTTTAAATGTTGCTGTTTCTGGTAGAAACAATTTATTTATTTAACCCCAAATGTCGTTAGAATATAAAGTTTGTTGAGATGTTTGAGTAACTGCTGTTGTTGTTGTTGTTGATTTTAGGTTGTTGTTTTAAATGTTTTTTGATGTTTATGGGAAATAAACACTTTTTGTTTTAGGCTGCTGGAACATTTGTTTAAGTTGTCTTACTGTTGGTTCTTCTGCAGCGGATCTCCTACTATTTCCACGGGAACCCCTAGAATCCCCGTCATCATCTGTACCTTGTGAATGCATATTAACTCACTTATGAGACACATAGGAGACAGGAGACATCATCATCAACTCAACTGGTAGCCACGCTGCCCTGCTCTGGCCGAACACACAGAACGAAAAGGGAAGGAGGCTCCGCCGTTATTGCTTTTATAAGCACGTAACCGTCCGCTTCACAAAGTAGTGCCAACACAAATACAATAGTGGCAAGCATCGTATTCAACAAGCACTTTATGAAAAAACTAAAACTGATATTGTTAACAAGCCCTGGAGCAGATTAAAGCCCTGATGATGATGATGATGATGACCGAGAGATTCAACCACCTCAACCGTTCAAGAAGAGGTATTGTTCTTTTATTATTATTA
>JARVGQ010000547.1:9701440-9711613 GCA_031762355.1 Hypsolebias martinsi | reverse complement strand
CTGTGGGAGGAAACCGGAGCACCCGGAGGAAACCCACGCATGCACGGAGAGAACATGCAAACTCCACCCAGAAAGGCTCCCGGACCGAGATTTGAACCGGGGACCTGCGCGCTGAGAGGCAGCAGCTCTACCAGTTGTGCCACCGTGCTGCTCATTGCCGGCAAGTGGCATGTTTATAAGATAGTTTTGATAGCAGACCATTTCTTTGCTGTGCGTGTTTGCCAATCCCAATGCACGTCCCTCCAGTAAAGCACACCTTCATTTGGCATATGATAGTTTGGATAAAAATACAATTCTTTTAAAGTGACAGTATCATATTGTCATATTCTTTCTGGCAAACCTGCAAACTGTTTGTGTAAATGGGGATTATTTTTTCAGAACCAACGTAGGAAAGCCGATGTTTAAGAGATCGTTCCCATGTAAACCGAGTCTCAGTGCAATAACCTTTAAAGCTACAGTGAGAGAAGACGCCGACGTGACTGTCCCCCACTCCACAACTAGGCCTGTCACGATAACAAATGTTGCTGGGCGATTGTCTCAGAAATTATTGCGATAAACGATAATATTGTTTGAAATTTGACAATAATTCCTACAGAAGAAGTGTTGAATTTGTTTTGCATGTAGTACCTTTTTTCACCACCAGATGGCAGTATAATACTGAACCGAAGATTGGATAGTGAGGGAGCAAGCAGCGTGTCTCCTTAAGAAAAAATGGGAGGGAGGCCCCTTGACGTGACATGGGCTATGTCTCTTTGGTTCTCAAAATGTCGGACGCTCGGTGTGATTTGAGCTTTTTAGCATAGCATTTTTCACACAAAACTTAATTTAAAAAATCAGTAAGCAAGTTCTCAGCTTGTTTTTGCAGAGAAAAACAACTTTTTTACACAAAGTCACGGATTTCAACCGTGAATTTTGGAGCTTCGACAAGACGGACGTTTTTTTCCCTGAGGTTGGCCTGTTAGCTCATAGTTTTATTAGCTCATTTTATTCTTTTTATTATTATAATAATTAGTTGAGTTCTAATATAGGCAGTTTACAGCAGAAGCAGTGAGTAACGATTAGAAGCAGCTCAGTATTGCTGCCTGTTTTAAAGCTCTGTTGTGTGTTACAGACCAAATAAACGCTTCTGGCACTGGAATTAAAGTTGTCATTATATGTGTTAAATATTTTAGCTTCTCTGCTTAGCTGCTTTTAACGATCCAAAAACACGAGTTTGAACATTTAAAACAGATTTGAAAGAGTCAGTGAAGAGCACTGTGATTGAGCCTTTTGTCATCCAGTAGAAAGAGACACAAAGAAACGATAAATGAAAATGAGGCCGATAATTTTCATTAATCATGCGATTAATATGCTGGTGAAGATTCTCAGTCATCCAGTACATGATAAATTCAAAAACGTTCAATACAAAATGAACTGGGCTTTATTTGTGACAGAAGACGTTTCGCTCTTCATCCGAGGAGCTTTCTCAGTTCAAAGAGCACTGAGTGTGGGGTTCAGGTTATAAAGGCTGAGATAAGATACACACATACATATGTAGGTTGATTTATTGTTCATTGCGACAGGCCTATCCACAACAATATTACGATCAAGGATTTCTTCTGAAATAGTTCAGAGTTTTAGTTTGGTTTGCCCACATTGATCCAGAAGTTTCTAACGGGGCGCATTTAGATTTTTTAATTCAAACCCAAACTTAAAAAGGGATTGAGATGCTTCCAGTGAGTTCTCTCACTTGCTCCTGCTATACAAGCATGGAGAGATGACAAGCTGGTAAACTCAGTGAGTTTACCTTTGGAACGCCGAAGTGTTCAGATCATTTTCAGCAGTAAGGAGTTATTACCGGTAATCGTGGCGAAACTACAGGAGCCTTTCTGTTAACGTTGGTCGAGTTGACCATTTTTCAAACCAGCGCTCCCAATTCAGATTTGTGACCAGTAGTGCTCACACATCAGTGTTTGTCGTTCACACCGTTTGTCCTAAGAATTGTAATGACACATGAGCTTTTTAAAGGAGCTTAAATTTCAGGTTGAACTTTAATCTGGGCAGTGGCGTCATCATTTCTTCCTTTGTTTTGTTTCCCCCTCAGCTACGTGATGCGCATGAAGGAGTACGAGAGGGAGAGAAGACTGCAGCTGAGGAAGAAGAGGATCGAAGCCAAGGCACAAGCTGCATGATGAGAGCGCTTTACAAATGTGCTTCTTTGTATATACCCGTTATTCACATTAAACAAAGTTGTTTAAGCTCCAAGTTTTCTCAGTGTAATAAATTAACAATAATGTGGAAACATCAGGAAGTTAATCAGATAAATTATAACATGTCCCTGGTGTTGGGTAAGTTTAAATACAAGTTTAAATATACATATAATTCACCATAAAGATAATGAAACTGTCATTTACCTGAACCTAAAAGAGGTTAATCTGGAATTTAAAAGGCAAGAAAAAGCAGTAGGTTGGTTCATTTTTTTATAAATTACCTCAGACAACAACAAAATTAAATTGTCAGTTTCAGATTTTAAATTCAAGAGCATTTAGAGTTTGGGATTTCATTAATACAAGGTGCAGGTTCAATCCTGCAAACCGTACGAAGAGATAAAAGAGAACACGATTCAGTTTACATCAGGTCAGCTTCAGATTAAACTCAAATGATTTAAACAGCCAAAATCATTTGCTTGTCCACAATACAAAAAAAAATGAGAGCAGATCTAGTTTTACGTTTTCATTCAATGCAACACGAAGCAGGAAGGAAAAGGCTTAAAAAAAAAGAAGCAGACAAGCTAAGAGTCTAAACAAGTTTCCAGTGTTGGTTTTAAATTAGCTAAAGAAACGTCCTCGCAGTTAGTTTCGGGTGATGAAGCTTTTTACAGAACGAACGGCAGGATGGGCGAGCGGAGGGGAGGGTAGTCGCGGAACTCCTTCAGGTAGCTGCGGTGCTTCCCTTTGGCCCAAACGGTCATCTGGATGAAACCCACCAAGGTGAAGAAGGCCACCGGCAGACACTGGGTCATCAGGGTGAAGCCGAGCCACGAGCCCAGCTGTGGGAGGAAGAAGTCACAACCTTCATTACAGCAGAGCTTCAACTATTAACAGTGGGCAGTAAATGTGTCCTCTATCCTGAAGCATCTATAAAGCACAACACAAGTAGAATTGGTATAAATTAGAGCGTGACCGATATATCGGTACGGCTGATATATCGGTACGGCCGATATTTTTAGGCTGATACAGGCGTTTGGGGATATATCAGTGATACTTGTCCCATTATGCACCGATAAACGCTTCGTTCATCCATAAAATACTGGGAACGAGCCGTGTCCTTACTTGCAAAAAGCGTAATTGTATAATGTATCCAGCAGAGGGCGCATGCGGACTACTTTATATTCATGTCCATGCTGCACACTTGACTCAGCTCAGCCGAAGCAGCGAGCTAAAGACTGTAGTGCATTTTGCAGAACAGAGCATGGTAAGTTTATTTTAACTGATCTGTTAAAAAAAAAGATTTAAAAAATCAACTGCAATAAACTTTAACCCTCCAACCGGCTTGTCATTAGCTATGTGCCTCTCAATTAGCAAGCTGACATTTAGCATAGGTTATTGCCTTGTAAAACTATTCAGAACAATAAATCTAACATAGATGTAAATTATATCAGTGTTAGTAACGTTCTCTTTGTCGTCCTCAATGAAATGCATTGTTTTTTTATTTCTGCAAACAAAAAAATCTTCACTGCCCAATTCTAATTAGGCCTTCACCAGACGCGACTGTTTAAACAATGAACAGGGATCTTTGTTTAATTTATATTTTTGTAACACACTTGATAACTTTATGGTGAATAGTGGAAGATAGAAAACATGAACGCACGTTAGGACGACCGTTTTTATGACCAGTGCACCACTTGTAAACCTACCGTGGGACTAGTTAAAGCGTGGATCGGATGTGCTTAGCTTTATGGTTGCTAACAGCTGCACTAAATACAGTACAGTACTTTTCACCGTATAAGTTGCACCTTTTTGCCTAAATTTGCATGTTCTGCGACTTATACACCGAAACAATTAATATATGTTTTTGTCCCCCCATATTTATAACCCAATTTTTGGCTAAGATCGGACGATTTCATTCATTTTTTGACATGAACAAATATTATTAACATCATCATTTGCAGCTGCTAGAGGACCCTCGACCATTATTGCAAGCCAAGTGTCTCATTGATAGGTAAAAGTGGCTATTAATGAGGCACTTGGCTTGCCATACAACCCGCCTTCATCTCGCTCCGGAACTCCTGGAGCAACGTCAAATCAGCTGCATTTCGCTGCATCGCCCAGACGAAATGCAGCTGATTTGACCGTTAATGTGCATTTGTTAAGGAAAAGTTCAAATGAGACACACCTTTGCTATAATTACAAACAAATAATTATTTTTAAGTGTTCATCTTGTTAAATTCTTGTTAAAGTCCTCCCGGGCATGCTTCCATGGCCGCAGTTTTGGCAGCCAATTGATTTTTGGCACAATACTGGCCCACATTTCATCAGCTGTGACGCATAATAGATGCAACTTATACGGCGAAGCAACGTATTTATGTTTTTCCCCACTTTATTAGACATTTTAGGACTGATGAGACTTATATGGTGGAAAATACAGTAAACAAACCCTGCTCCACTCTGCGTTAGATTCTTGGGGGTGGACAAAGCTCGCAAATTTTCTGCCATTATATTGGTTGTCGGCATTAATCCGCCTCTCCCAATACCGTGTAGGCGATAACCAAAATTTCCGTACCGGTCGGGCTCTAGTCATTACAACATTATTTAAAGAACATGTCACCTCATAGGTGTAGTTGGGGCAGGAGACGAGAAGGAAGATCCAGGTGAAGGGGTTCTTGGTTGGATAAGGAATCTTCCTGGTCTTGGAGCCTAAATTCAGGAAGCGGACAGAGAAGACATGAGGGAAAGTTAAGTTTTCAGTTTTTAAGAATTAATAAGATTTGAACCACAGTGGTTAAGACTCCCTGTTGTCACAAAGGAGCACTGTGTGTTTGGGATGGATGTAGGAGGTGTTTACCAGGCGGACGGAGGTTCCGGAGAGCGATGTGGATGGAGAAGTTGCCAATCTGACAGAACTGAGAGTCAACATGTCACAAAAAGAATTCAGTGATAAAAACAAGTTGAATGAATGAGTCCGCTTGAATTCAATAAAATGAACCTATCACAACCTGTTGATATGACAATAGAATTACATCTTTAATTATTTCTACATTCCTTTAGTTGAATCAAGCAGCACAAAGTAAAATAACCAACATGTGATGAGAAATATTACCAAGAATAAGATGAGCGCTAGTCGGATCTGTTGCTCCCCGTAGACTGAAAGAGTAGAAAACGGTTCACATGGGCACGTTTGCACGTGTTTCTGAAGGAGAACGTATCTGTGCATACTCACTGGGCGGGGTGTATAACGGATGGTTGATGTAATAGGCCATCCATGCTGCAAAGCCCCAGTAGTAGGTACAGTTCTAAAACAGGCGAGGACGTTGTTATTCAGCTACGAGGCGGCCGGTTCATCAAGTCTGACATACGAGTGTTTGAGTGCATCATTTTCACCTTGAAGATGTTTCGTAACGGCATCGTCCCGTGAGAGAAGCGATGAACGAACAGCGTCTCCAGGAGTCTCTTAACATAGTGGAAGGAGTGACACATGCAGGCGAGACTAGAAAAAACACAGTTAAAAATCCTGGTTGTGAAGAATTTAAAGATTATTTTGTTATTGAACTCCGTGGATCTAATTTAGCAGCATCGTCTGACTCCCTAGCAGATGTGTGTGTGATGTCACGTGCACCGCAGTATGGCAGCACTGACAGAAGCTCTGCTTCGACTCGCTCTTATTTTTGCTCCTGTTTAAACTTGTTTTGCGCCTCCACTGCACACACATGCTACAGGTACGACAACGACGCACATTTGGGAGTTTTGTGTGTCGCTGCCTTTCCATCCTGCCATCGTGGTTCAGTTCCCGGTCCTCTTCCAGCCTCAGCCTCAGGCTACGATTTGTCATGGCGGCCGTCTCCATGATCCTCCATCTCCTGCACGGACCAAACTCTACAGAACAATTGGGTTCCAGTGGGAAAACTAGGATGTTCTGTGTCTGCTGGACCCGGTTCTGGAGGACAGTTATCATCCGTTGCCGCGGTCATTATTATCATCATGCTGCTAACAGGATTGTGCCGCTAACAGAACCACACTGCTAACAGGACCACACTGCTAACAGGACCACACTGCTAACAGGACCATGTTGCTAAGAGAACCTCACTGCTAACAGTACAGTGGTGCTAACAGAACCACACTGCTAACAGGACCATACTGCTAACAGTACCATGGTGCAAAGAGAACCACACTGATAGCAGTACCATGGTGCTAACAGAACCTCACTGCCAATAGAACCACACTGCTAACAGTACCATGGTGCTAACAGTACCATGGTGCCAACAGAACCTCACTGCCTACAGGACCATGTTGCAAAGAGAACCACACTGTTAGTACCGTGGTGCTAACAGAACCATGTTGCTAAGAGAATCTGAATGCCAACAGAACCACACCACTAACAGGACCATGATGCTAAGAGAACCTCACTGCCAACAGAACCACACTGCTAATAGGACCATGTTGCTAAGAGAATCTCACTGCCAACAGAACCACACAGCTAACAGGACCATGTTGCTAACAGAACCACACAGCTAACAGGACCATGTTGCTAACAGAACCACACAGCTAAAAGGACCATGTTGCTAAGAGAACCACACTGCTAACGGAACCATGTTGCTAACAGAACCACACAGCTAACAGGACCATGTTGCTAAGAGAACCACACAGCTAACAGGACCATGTTGCTAACAGAACCACACTGCTAACAGGACCATGTTGCTAAGAGAACCACATTGCTAACAGTACCATGTTGCTAACAGAACCACACAGCTAACAGTACCATGGTGCTAACAGAACCACACAGCTAACAGGACCATGTTGCTAACAGAACCACACAACTAACAGTACCATGGTGCTAACAGAACCTCACTGCTAACAAGACCATGTTGCTAAGAGAACCTCACTGCCAACAGAACCACACTGCTAACAGAACCACACAGCTAACAATACCATGGTGTTATCAGAACCTCACTGCCAACAGAACCACACTGCTAATAGGACCATGTTCCTAAGAGAATCTCACTAGTGCCAACAGAACCACACAGCTAACAGAACCATGGTGGTAACAGAACCTCACTGCCAACCCTTACTGCTTACAGAACCATGGTGGTAACAGAACCTCACTGCCAACAGAACCTCACTGCTAACAGAACCATGGTGCTAATAGAACCTCACTGCTAACAGTACCATGGTGCTAACAGAACCACTCTGTTAATAGGGCCATGCTGCTGTAAATGTATTTCACTTTTGGCGCCTTGTTTTTGTATTTTTGTTTCATGATTTGGTTTTGTTCTTGTTTTTGTTGTTGTTGTTGTTTTGGCGAGTCGAGATGGCTCTTCTCATCCTGAGCAGTTCACTACATTGTTGACCTTGATCTGCATATCAACCTAACCTGGATGTGTGTAAATCTGTGTGCATCACCAACAAACCAGTCCCTGAACCACGCTGAGACACCACAGACGGCCTTTGTCTCCTGAAGTTCCAGCTAAATGTATGGATGAGGTGCTTCCTATGCTCGACCCTGTAGGACAGTGAAGACATGCTGGAGACACTCACTGAACCACCCAGTGTTTACTGGTAGTGAAGTCGTATTTGGGTGAGTAGATGAAGGGAACCCTGAAGTAGAACAACAGGTAGATGACCAGAGGGCCGGTGTATTCTGTCAGAAACACCTGAAAACAAAACAAAGGAACAGCATAAAATCAAGTTTACAAATAAAAGAAAATTTCTTACAAACATCTTTTCTAAAGGTGTTATCTCTGAGCAACGGCTGTTGAAGCGACAGTGACCGTTTGGATTTGGACCACTTTTAAAAAATTATTACTTTAATCATCCACGTGGTTTTCAGACTTTCACTTTTGCTTTGGATGTTTCCTGTCAGAGAAGAGATTCAGTGCAGGAGTCAAAATACAGCTCTAGAGACGAGCTGGGGTCGCCCACAACACAATTCAGCTGCGTTCAAGACCAGTCTGAACGCTCACAACAACTTTATGACTTCTTCGTTCAGCTTTTCCCGCTTCAGGGGTCGCCACAGCGAGTCCTCCTCCATCTGTCCTCTGCATCCTCTGTCCTCCAGCTCCCTCCATGTCCTCTCTAACTGCATCCATACATCTTCTTTTTGTCTTTATCCTGGCAGCTGCATTTCTAACATCTTTCTATCAATGTACCTGTCAGGGGAATTTAGGTAAAGGTCATGGATGTTATCACTTACTAATGTTAAAGCTTAAGGACAAACTGAGGACATCTGGATAACTCCCTCACAAACTGTTTGTAGTCACAGCCCAGTACGATACCATCTTAAATGTTGTCATCCATCCATCTTTTATCCGCTTCTTGCTTTTCAGGTCACGGGGGTCAATGGTGCCCATATCCAACAGTCACAGTGTGAGAGGCGGGGGACACCTTTAAATGATTTGATTGATCCAAATACAAGTCACTAAAAAGCTCATCCAGAGCTAAATCATTGAAAACCTGCAGTTTCAAACCAGTGTGGACTGTCTGTAGCTCATATTTGTGGTTTTGATCTCCATGAGGCATTCTCTTGTTGAATAAATGGCAGACAATACTTGTAGAAACTTTCTAAACACAAGTTTAATGTTTAAACATGAACACAACTGCAGAGCCAAGTGTTTGTTGCTGAATAGCAGTGAGAATTTACATTTATTCTGGTTACTTTGAACTGACTGTAATGCAAAAAAAAAAAAAAAAACTCCATTTACACTTGCATAGTATTCTTGTGCAGTCTGGTGATTTTCAAATGACACTTTGGGCGTCAAGGTAATGATGGTATTTTTTATGTTGTGTGAATCGACTTTTTTTAAAGATTGTCTAAAAGGAAACTAGGTTTTTGTTGCAAGTCAGCCTGTGAGCTAGGCCACAGTAAACAGCCCCTTTAAGAGTTAAACAACTTTAACCTTTGCAGTTCTGTGCAGCATATTAACCTCGAGGTCACGGAGACTATTGCGACGCACCTTTCAGAGGAAAACTCAATATGCATGCGCTTGATCCGGCTTGTGCTCTCATGCGTTTGAGCTCGTCGGAGCTGTTGGACCTGATTGTGTCGGCACAACGTGTCTCCGTGTGCGGGCACGCCCTCGTCTCGTACTCACCGTGACCCAGCTGATCTGAGCTCCCAGGTCTCTGAAGTAGAAGGTGGCTGTGGTTCCTACAGGAAGATGCTGCAGAACATCTTCATCCTTCAGAGATTTCCCCTCTGAAATAAACACGCAACCAGATTGTTAGGGTTTAATGAGTGGACCGAAATACAAACACAACACCAGCTTCACTATATCACATTTATCAAACTCACTGGGGTCGAGGCGGATCGACTGTCTGGCTGGGTACCACTGAGGATCTAGAAGCAAATCATTTACAGTCAGAACATAAAAACCTACTTACATTAGATTTTTTTTCAACATTGAAACAAATTTATAGAAGCAAAGAGGTGGCACTTACGACTTTTGTGGAACATAGACTTGATCTCTCCGATAGTGGCATTTGGCTCGACCTACAAGTGACACCGCCGTCAACAACAAAACACCAACTCACACAAAGGAGCACATAAAACAGTCCTGCTGCCACTCATGTTGGAGATTAGAGGTAAATATAGCTCTGGCTGTGACCACACACCCCTATGAACGTGAGCTTTTTAACAACTGCTATTAGGATTTAGAAGAACTCAGACACACACATAAACACATCCAAAATACACCTGCTGCATACTACTGCATACTACACATACACAGACGTGAGGACATTTTCCAGGTTGTCCAGCAGACCTCTTCACAGAAGCCGGTTGTCTGCAACTTTTATAATAAAGAAGTCACAAAATTTCTAGAAATTTTTAATTTAATAATATTGCACTGTATACAAAGTATACTATATATAAATGTTCTCTGTCAGCCATCTTGTGGACAGCCTGGTGTTTCCAAGCTGCTGAGTTGCCGACTCTTTCAGGAGCTTCTGGAGTGGAACTCCCTCGTTCTCCTCCTCATCCTCT
>JARVGQ010000547.1:9690246-9700782 GCA_031762355.1 Hypsolebias martinsi | reverse complement strand
CCCCCCCCCCCCCCCCCCCCCCCCCGGCAGAGCTTCTTTGTTCACGTATCCTCCAGGAGAAATTTGAGATAAGTTGGCCAGTCTAAGGCCAGAAGACCAAAATCAGATAAAAAAACAATTGGGTTGGGCAGGCCGACTCTACTGACATGTCTTCCTTTAGTTGTGCTGGTACACTCAATAGCGAATCCAAACAGCCAGAGCCGTGGACATGCCATCAGTCCGTGCTTGTTAGCCTTCTCCAAGGTTGATTCTTTCGGTGAGTCCTAGGAGCTGTAAGTCGCCCACGATTCTCAGAAATTGAGTCCAACTTACGGTTCGGCTTGCAAAGTATATTAGTCTGAGAGCTCGAAGCACGAAGCAATCCCCCATGTAAGTCGAGCAGCTTTACCATTACCAAAAGTGCTGCCGGCGTCTTCCTCATTAGCCGATAACCCAGGTAGCCGCCGATTCCAAAAAGCAGAAACCCGGTTATCATAAATCCAAGTATGTGTCTTCTACGTCCTCAGCAGACAGCACAGACAGCCACATCGTCTTCCAAACACCTCAGGAATCCATGACATATCCAGCTGCGTGTGTCCCTTCAGGGCATGAGGGCTCTCCTGCACCCTGTCTTCTGGTATAAAAATGTTTATCAATTGCCCTGAGAGACCAGCTGATCAGATCCAATAATTTTCGATTCGGAAGATGTGTAAAAAGTGGCTCTGACGAGGTTCACAGGACAAGAGGGCAAAACAGAGAGAGGGAGGAGCGGGAGAAAGTGACCATCTTCGTCGAGAGCGAAAGAGAGAATGAACAACTTTTCTCTACGTTTCTGTCATTTCAGTGTTTTCAATTAAAGGGCTTGTCAGATATATTTAAAATATATATAGTACAGGAAGTACTTTTCAGAATATAAATAAACTTGACAGATTCTTCCCCAAAGATTATGGTTTCCTTCAAAGGGATTATATTTACAGGATTTCAGCTTATTTAATATTATTTATTTTTCTTATTTGATCATTTATTAAAGTACATTTATCACAGTACTGTTACCTCTCAGTATAGCTCTAAATATAATCAAGCTTAGTTCATTCAAACAGCCAAAACACCTTATTGTTGCAAAAATGCAGTTTAGAACATAATTTTGCAGATATTTATGATAAACTACAAACACCTAAAACTAACTCTCTCATGGAGAGAACTTCGTGAGTTTGGGGAAAAAAATTAAACGAAGACCCACATCACATGTGAACAGGCTGAGTACGCTCTCGCGCTGTTTCCTTAAAGACCAGACGTTTGGTCATGCACGCAGGTTGCCCCCGTTCATTGTTACAGATGACGGAAAGCCGTCAAGGCGACTTTAATTCATGTCTATTTCAGTTGGTTTTCCACCGCACAACCTCGAGGCGAGATCTGGTTGTCTGAGATGAAAATAGGTTGTCTCGGACAAACGGAAACCGCTTATGTCGACCCCTGCATACTTGTGCCATGCAGTCTGACTACTGCTTAAAAAACACACAAAACTAAAACACAAGGAGCACACAACACAGATATGGACACAAGACGCTATTAAAGAATACAGAAAAATGTCCATGAAAGATAGAAGAGCATTAAAGTGATTCTCAAAAGTCTACTTTATAACTAAAATGTTTTTCTTTAAGAAATTATGAAATATTTAGTTTATTAATTGATTCCACTGCTGATGAACATGGAATTACATCTGAGTGAGTAGCAGGTTAATTTATACTAATGAGCTCCAGAGACAATCTGGGTAGGTTTTACCAAAACTTTGGTATAGTTTTCTTTTCATACAAGAATGGCAGCTGAAAAGTCTGAACATGAGTTACTTTCATGCAACATAAACCGCCAAAGTTTTACCTGAATAAATGATACAGAAACTTCATGCTGCAGAAATCGCCAAGGATGGCATAAAACAACTTTTTTAGTTGTAGTGTTTTGAGCAGCAGCTGTCAAAGAGCTGAGCTCATGCAGGTTTTCATAACACAAGACATCAGCTGCTATACTGTAATCGATCAGGTTGCTGTTGTCAGTCCATCAAGGACCTCTTGATGTTTCCAATAGGAAGACATCCCTAAAGCTGAACTTTGAGGTCCAGTGTTGATTGTCTCACATAGAGCTAGGTCTTTCTGTTTGATGTGTCAAAAGCCCTGGATCTGGGAAACTGTTGCTATAATAGCGTCTACTCATTGCTACTCAAGATGACCAGATTTTCTTCTGTTGTGCATTTCTACCTTGTATGAAGAGGCAGAGTAAGGGAATCAAAGTGATCCAGTGTTAGACCTCTGGTGGTCACAGTGCTAAAATGGCAAGTGTCTGAAGGGCTGAATGCAGCAAATGCCAGTTTGATGTGCGTAAGTAATTAAATGCCAGGACATCCTTCGGGACATTTCTACACACTGTAAAGAGTTTTTATATCACCCTGTTATAGATCAAGTTTATACTAATGGGCAGATTTCCATTTTCCTGCAGAGTTTAAAAAAAAACACACTGACAGTTGTGATATTAGACATGTGCGGAAACGCCAACCAGTTCTCCAGATAAACCAGCTTTAACACCAGTCCAAAACCTGTTTGAAAAAGCCACCATGGTACCCCCACCTTAAAGGCTCCATGTATTAGGGTATCTCCAATTCTGTTCTGTATACACTGACCTGGACATGATGAAGGACTTGAGTTTTATTTCTAACTCTGCTCTGTTGGCCTAATTAAGGAACAAATCCTCTATAGGAACATCAGTCTAGACTAAAGGTTTATAAACTCAATAATCCAGGAAGATAACAACAATCATGTCATCTGGACCAGTTCCTTTAAGTGAGAAACGTTTCGTCTCCCATCTGGAAGACTTTGTCAGTCTGCAGTCTACCAAACAGATCTGTCCCATAGGTAGCCTTCATTGCTGGGTTTCAAGCCAACCGCCTGTAGACTCAAATCTACATCTGTCAAATCTTTAAAACTGCATCTCTGAAGATGGTAAGACTGTGGATGTTTCACCATGAAAACCTGCTAAAGCAACAACAAGGAATAGTCCAACAGGATAGCATCTTAAACTGTGTAGCCCTGGAAAGCAAAGTTTACTCTGGCTGACACCACCAAGAATGTAGTTAATGTCTATGGTATACACAAAAGGCTTCATAACATCAATAAACAAATCCTTCTAATGTAACTAAATAAATAAAATAAATAAATAAATAAATAAAAATACTAACTCCAAACTGGGGCATTTCCATGATACTTCTTGATACATATACGCCATTACATTTTTCATTAACAAAATTGTAAAATAAATATGAGCTACCGGTATTTCAAAATTAATACTCTGAACTTTTCCTTTCAAGTTATTTTAACAACCTAAAAGATTTAAGGGGTTCAATAACTCTGCAAAAAAAACAAACCTATTTAATCCCTACGCGCTTTTAGGAGTTAATTTCTGACTAAAACATGGAACTGGGACATTCTTTGTGTCAGTCATTAACTATGCACTATAATTATAGTTTACAGTATTACAAATAATGCACATAAACAATTCAACTCAAATATGTAATTTACTCCAAAAAGTTAAACTTTAATCATTAAACTATATAGTTTTTAAAACTATATACTGTAGTTTTTATATCGGTTGTGTACTCCTGCAAGTCACCATGATAACTAACCCAGCAGTGCAGCGCTACATGTATGAAATGCACTCCATTCTGTTCCGCTTTTACACTGAGAGGCTAAATAACCACTGACGGAAAGTAAAACGTGCAATGTTTGATTAAAACTAATTCTCATACAAACATTTGTTCATTGCAATGCTACACTGAATATACATTATGTGCTGCTTTTGGGAAACATAAACGCAAGACAAAGACATGGATGATTAAACGCTCAGAGACAGAACAGATCTAAAAAAGCTCAGGGTGTTAAAGAATGATTGAAATTACTTTGATTAAAAATAACAAAAATATAGATAAGAAGATTGAGTCCTTACCTTGTCCAGGAAGCAGAGCTTGTCCTTGGTCTTGGCATCTAGTATCTCCACCTCAAAAAAGACAACAGCCTTTTTAGCTTTTTTAGCAGGTTTGCGTTTTGCCGGAGCTTGACTTGGCAACGGGGCAGTCACCGCCGCAACAGTAGCCCTTCTACTACCAGTGGCCTCTAGTGCTAAGGCATCCATGCTCGCAGTCTGTTCCCCCTTCTTCTTAACCTCAGTTTTCCAGTGACATGAGTCCCAGATCCATGCAAAGATGGATGGGAGAGGGGCAGCACTCAGCTGTGGAAATAAATCTGTCTCGCTCCCTACTCCTCCGACCCGCCCTCTTCATTCAACTCTCCCTCCCTCTCCGTCTATCGCTCATTCCTTCACTTCTGGTGTGTCGCTTTATTTAACTGCCAGACAACCCCATGGCACTCAAACATGTAGCCACGTGGGGAAACAGTTGCATCTGCAGGAATGCCCAGCATCCTCAAAGGCAAACAGTCATCCGTGTGTATACTCCGTGAAATAAACATTTATGTCAAACGATGCAATGTCTTCTCAAAGATGCAATGAACGAGTTGTGAAATGTGACTCTTCCCTAAAAACAGACACCTGATGACCCTTCACACTAGGTTGGAGTATAGGTGAGAGGTATTATGACAAACAGCAATCCCCACTTGACCCGGTCTTCTCCTCCACAGCTAAATATAAACACCTCGTGCTACCCCTGCATATCCAGCCCTCTCCCGACAGACTCCACGAAGATCTATGCAGTGATGTCATCGGTTTACTGTGGATCACAGCTTGCTGACATTCAACTAACTCGTCCATCTTTAAGCACTTAAAACACCAGAACTAAGATCGCCATCACACAGCCCATGTAGTTTTATAGAGTGTTGTACTTCGAAACTCAGTTGAACAACTAGATATCAGTAACAGGCTTGCAGAGTCACTTCTCTCCCTGCCAACATGAAGTAATCCTCTAGATACTCGAGGATTAGTGAGGGGCAATCCCCAGAGTGAAGCCCACTCCTGCCTCCTGTCTCTTAAGACAAAGAATTGGGGAACAGTTTTTAGACTGACCGAAGTGTTATCCCTCTGTGCACACAGGGAAGTAAAGGTCATCTGCTTCATTTTTGGATTTTAATTCATACGTACCGGTAATTAAGTTGCTTGATTCCGTTAATTCAATATTCATGCATCTATTTTATCCCAACGTTCTGGATAACTTCAGACTCAGTGTCGCTTAGATTATCTGCCTAAAAGACAGCAGTGCATAAAAATACAGGACAGTAGCTGAAACGTCAGGGAACCCATAACCCCACTTGTGCCAAGCAGACCTGACTCCACGGTACCTCCCCCCCCATCTCGTCTAAATAAAACTACTGGCATGTGGCAGCTGAAGCAGGTAATGCATTTGGGGCTGAGGGTAAAACAGCCAACTCGAACTGCTGCGACGGACTGTAAACGTATATCAACTAGATTTACAACTTTGCTAGCTTGAAGAGCACTTCTGGCTTTAAGGTAAAACTTTTTTTAATGAATTTGTTGAGAATTTAGGATTAATGTACTTTTTTTTTTTTCTTCTTACAAACTTAGATGCATAAATGAGCAAAGCAAACTACTGAGGTTTTAGCTATCTATTGCTAATTACAACTTATGAAATCAACAAAACTGGAAAATTAAAGTTTGATATCAGTTTAAAATGACACCGAAGATATATTTTAACAAATGTTTTTGATGGGGTTACTGTGCAAAAGTTTTAACCCCGCCCCCCCCAGTTTGTTTATCTTTGCCTTCAAAAAAGCCAGACGTTCTTGTAATCCTGTTAAAGGTCTTTGAAAAGTTTTTCTTTAAACTTTTGTTTACTTTTTCACTAATTTTCTGCCCAGTTACTGTACATGACCAACAGCACAAGTTTAAAAAAAGGTGGTGGGGGGAACAAGTAGAGATCAAAAGCCAAATTGTTATCTTTAGCATTTCACATTGATTTAACTTAAAAAATTGGGAATAGAATGGTTTTGTTTATGACAGGTCCTGAAGATTCAACTTAAAATATTCCTAAACATCATACAGATCAAAAATAAGTGGCACGGCAAACAAAAAATAAAAATGTAGGGAGGGACCACTCAGGACTTTGGTGTATCTTAATCACCCTTCAGCTTCAGTTTATTCAAATAGTTTGAATTAAAGTATCAATTACTGGTCTACAGAGCTTCCAAAGACCCTAAACATCACAACCAATACTTAACATGATTAAAGTCAACACAAAGTTTATTACCAATATAAAATCAGACTACCGGTACACAAGCAGCCATCTTTGGTTGTGACCATCCAGATAGCTTTTTTCTCCCAAAGTAGCAGTTTGTAATCTTTACCCGGACAGTTTTAAGTTATTCCCTGAGCAACTGAACTTTTTTGGCTCTGAGGTGGCTAAGACTAGTGGTCTTCTACTGTGTCACAAATATTTTCCACAGCCTCAAAGCTTTGTCTTGTGACAGAACAAAATAAGAACCTATTAAAGAAGTTCTTGATAGTGTAACAGTGCCAGGTGGACTACTGTCAATGTTAGTTTTTTGATTTAATAAAATTAACTTTAACTACATTAGATCAAAGTATCAAACCCAAAATAACAGATTCTCCATACTGAGGTTTTGAACTAGAAATAAAATACAATTTCATCAATATAAAAATAAACAAACATGGTGGTTTGAACCTTGAGTCTTTTGAAAAGTCTGCACTGCCTTCAGTCTAATATCATCAAGAAACCACTTTTACTAACTTTGAATCATGGAGATCATTTCTTAGAGAAACGAGGCAGTGAACGTTGATCCAGTCGATGCAGACATGCATTAAGTGAAGCTGTCGGCTGAGAAACAATAGTGCTTGTCAAGCAGACTATGTACATGGTGGAACGTGTCCTTTGTTGGGAAAATACTGTCATTGTGAGGAAGGTCAGGCTGGCCTGCTGAGGTCATGCTGAGCGAGTGCCTGCTGAACTGCAATTATTATTATTTTTATTTTCTTAGCGACTGCTCTATTTGCTCTTCTCATTTTTCGTAAGCCAAAAATACAACAGACTTTCTTGTTGTGCTTCATGTCTTTGAAGCACGGTTTGAAAATCTGATGCAAAATCCACGTTTAAAAACATTTTGGATTTTAATTTAGAATGGAAAAAAATCCAAAAGAAATAGTGTTCTACGACAACAAAAATAACTAGCAGACTTCAAAAGACAAAAAAATAAATAAATACAAGGTACTTCCAACAAAGTTCAGTCAGGTCCTCTGGATGGTTTATTTTTGTTGTTGAGACATTTCGTCCTTCATCCAAAGGACTTCATCAGTCTAAGGAGCCACAACAAACTCAGTTCCACAAGCAGCACACTCCCATAGTGGACCGACCAGTTTTATAGTGATAAGATGGTTTCTGGGGCCCACCGTCTCACCCGTTGACTCCTCTGAGGCAGCCATAGCTAAAGTGGTTCAAAACTAGGCCTGTCACGATAACGAATTTTGCTGGGCGATTAATTGTCTCAGAAATTATTGCGATAAACAATAATATTGTTTAAAATTTAACAATAATTAATTGTCACATTTTAGAAGAAATGTTGATCTGTTTGGAGTGTAGTACTTTTTTGACCATCTGATGGCATAAGACTGATTAAACTGAAGGATGGATAGTTGAGCAGCGTGTCTCTTTAAGAAAAATGGGAGGGAGGTCCCTTGACATGACATGGTGACATGGCGGGCACTCTGTGTGGTTTGAGCTCTTTAGCATAGCCTTTTTCACACAAAGTTTTAATTAAAAAAAAATCAGTAAACAAGTTCTCAGCTTCTTTTTGCAAAGAAAAAACTACTTTTTACACAACGGCACAGGTTTCAACAGTGAATTTTGGAGCTCGACAATACGGAGATTTATTCTCAAGGTCAGACTGTTAGCTTAGCTCGTAGCTTAGCTTATCTGCTTAGCTGCTTTTACCAATCCAAAAACGCAATTTTGGACAATTAAAAACAGATTTTAAAAGAGAAAAGAGAAATGGAGGAGTCAGTGAAGAGCACCGGAGTTGAGCCGTGTCTTCAGTAAAAAGAGAGAGACACGAAGAAACGATAAAGCCGGTAAATGAAAATTAGGCTGATAATTTTCATTTATCATGCGATTAATTGATTTATCGCAACAGGTCTATTCAAAACATCAAAGTTCATGCTCAATAATCCAGTGCTTCTTGTTAAACATCCTTTGATGTTTTGAACCACTTTGGCTATGGCTGCCTCAGGTGAGTCGACGGGGGAGGAGGCAGGCCCCAGAAACAATTACCAGCAAACTGGTTGGCCCACTATGTGAGTGTGCTGCTTGTGGGACTGAGTTTGTTTGTGGCTCTTTGGACTGATGAAGTCCTTTGGATGAAGGTTGAAACGTCTCAACTAAAAAAATGAAACCGTCCAGAGGACCTGACTGAACTTTGTTGGATTATTGAGCATGAACTTTGATGTTTTGAACCACCTTGGCTATGGCTACCTCAGAGGAGTTGAAGGGGGAGAGGGCGGGTCCCAGAAATCGAGGTATACTTATTTTGAGGATTTTTTTTTTTTTTACAAGGATTTTGTGTTCTTTTAGAAAATTATAGAATTGGTGTCAACATTTCTTGACTGTATTGTAGTTAATTTTAAAAAATGGGCTTAAACTAAAGCAATATTATAAGGCTTCTAAATGTTACAGCTGCCATCATATTTCCAGAAGATACTGTATAAAATTAAAAGGAAAAAAATATTTTTAACTGCACATAGACTGATGCATTCCCTAAATATGACAGACTTATGTGAATATTTCCTATTTAAATGTTGTTCCTCCCCTCACAGGCAGGCCTACATGTTGACAGAAAGAAGGGGGGCCAGAGAAACCACTGGCTGTGTCAGTTTCTGTTAAGACTCCTTGTACTTCAAATCCTGTCTGATGGGTTTAAAATGCTTATGAAACGGTAAACAAATTCAGTATTCCACAAAACCTTCTTAAGTATAATTATATATATAAAACAAACACTCAAGTTTGAAACCAGCCATGCTTGATTGTTTCAGGGTTAATCTTTCCATATTAACTTTTCCTCATCAACTTTTTGACCTGAACATTTTTTTAAACAGATAATAGCTCATATTCAATGTGTAGATAAAAAAGGCGAGATTGCGTACTTGACTCTTCACCTGCAATATTGGGTAAGGGAACAAGATAAGAGGCGCCATGAACCATTCCTGCCAGAGATGGCGTTGATGGTGCGGAGGATATCTTGCACAAGACAGACTTTAGCTAGGAGGCTCGCTGAGACTGAAGTTTTATATCCAACGTAAAATGCAAATTTAGGTTTGTAAGTGCTGTAGAGGTTTTAGGTACCGTGTAGCTCTTGAGTTTAGTAAAATAACACGAAATCTGTTTAAAAAGCAGCTAGCAAGCAGACAGTGATGGGCGGTTTATGCCTAGCTCGCCTTATTTACTGCTCGAGTTTACTATTTTGCAATTAACTGGAGGGGTTAGCAAAGAAGAAAGCCAAGAAAAATATCACATTTATAAAAGATGATTACATTTGGTCTCGAAGAAGCTAAAAAAAACGACGGTTTATTAAATGTATGGGCACAATTCTTACCTCGTAGTGCTTCATCTTGTCAGTTCGTACCTCTTCCTCGATAGCCTGAGTGACGGAGCGACGTCCAATCAACGGTCAGACTTGCCGCTCTGACGACATGGTGAGCGGATAGGATGTGCTAATTACAACCAATCAGATTTAGGCTAAATCAGGTGACCCCGCCTACTTGTCAACATTTTAACCAATGACATTTGAGCAAATGGAAAGGCGATTAATTACTCTGAACATTTTTTTTTAATATGCAGGGATTAAAATAACCAGCTCTGTGACTATTCATCCAAATTATTCTTTCCAAATTCCAACTATTTTTAATCTAACTTTTGCAACATAAAAGTTTGTGTTCACTGGAAATCCACTGTATGCGTTAATTTTTTTCTCTTAACAGCTTTTTATTGGCTTAAATAAAAATATAAAAAAAACGTGCCAAATTATTTATACTTTATACACAACATCAAGAAGAAAAACCCTGCAAATTAGGATTAAAAACTAGAACAATAAACATACCTTTCTGATACAGACATGATTAAGTTTGTGTACCTTAAGTTTGGGCAAAAGTTGAAAGCGTTAAACTTTTTGATTTGCTTCATAGAACCTGAAGGCAGGGCCGGCCCAAGCCTCCATGGGGCCCTAAGCGAAATTTGGTTTGGGGCCCTCTCTTTCTCTTTAAAATGTGGATTAATGCAATCAAATGTCAGATGATTAGATCATTTACCCACCTAACATAAACTCGTTGCAAATCTGACAGTCATCTTTGCATTATCCTATATGTATATACTTAAAGTAACAAAAGAAAACGGACACCAGTATGCAATGTATGTTACAGCAAAAGTGTCATTTGGCTTATTATCTTTGGTTCCAAAGAACTGCAGCAGTCCGGAGGCCTTTCTGGGTGGAGTTTGCATGTTCTCTCCGTGCATGCGTGGGTTTTCTCCGGGTGCTCCGGTTT
>JARVGQ010000547.1:9619192-9629705 GCA_031762355.1 Hypsolebias martinsi | reverse complement strand
AACTGTCCAGATGACCAGATTGAGAGTTATCAGATTTGACTACCTGGATTACTGAGCATGAACATTCTTGTCTTAATGTTTAATGTAAATATTTTTACTTTATATTAAGTTTAACATGGTTGTTTTTTTGCTGCCTTCTCTCTGTTCAAAAACTTAGTTTATACAAATGTCCACCAGAGGTCATTTAATAACTGATAGATGTGAAACTAGCTGCACAAACATGTAGAGCTGCCTGTTTGTTTGTTTGTTTGTTCGTTTAAGCAGGTAGATCTCAGAGTTTAAGGACTGTAATGATAGTACTAATCCGAGTTTTTATTTATTTTATCTAAAATGTGTTTTGACATTAAAAACCAAAACTAAATCCAAATCATGTTTTTTTTTTTTTTTTTTTTAATTTTCGAATTGTGAGGAAAATATCCTCAACATAAACAGTAGATTATTTTAATCTGATTATTTTTAGTGTTTTTATGCCCGTAACTTCTGATCCACTCAAGATAATTAAACAAAACTTCATACACGTGCATCTTCACCAGATGGAAGTGTCCGTGCACTTTTCATCACCCAAGCTTCAGGGTCAAGGTCACAAATCAAGGTCAAATGTTATCCATGGTCTTTGCTTGTCCGGACCACTGCTATAGATCGCTGTGATGTTTGTTGACGGGCGTAAGAAAATTATTCTGTAACATTTGGTCTTTTTGTCACAGTCCTCCCTCGGCGGCTCGTCCAGCCACATCCACGGCAGCCCCTCCCAACAGACCCCCAGCAGTGAGGGGACCCACCCCCGGTCCACCTCCACCTCTCAACCCCTCTCCAGCGTTCGGAGCTCCACCCGTTCCCTCTCGGCCGGGCCCTCCATCGGCCTACACAGGCGATACCAACTCCTCGGTGCCGCTTGTTCCGTCCAGGCCAGCTCGTGTGCCTCCCACTCTGCCGCCGGGAATTCCCAGGTACACACACACATTCTTGTAATTCTGGCTTTGTGGGGACTTTGCATTGACTTCCATTCATTTTTCATTAATTTCTACGGCCTAACCCTGACCTTAAACCTAACCGTTACTAGTACATACCTAACCCTAACCCCCCCAACGAGACTTACCCTTATGGGGACCAGGCTTTGTTCCTCACAAGGAGCAGTTGGTCCCCACAATGTAACCTGAAACAAACACACACACACACCTTTAGTATAACAAACAGGAAGTTGATGACGCGTAACTTGAAATTTGATGGTTTGTTTACTATTTTGTTTACTTGCGTTGATGATGTTGCCTGCTCTGGAAATGGGTTCTCTTGCAAGAAAACCAGTAAGAACCTTAAGATTTTTATTTTTATTGACTTTGTAACAATCTGTGTTTAATGCAAACAACAAAAATCGTAAACCTAGCATTGCTTGAAGAAATGCACAATGTTTGTTGCCTTTCATGGCAGAGTTTTAAACTGAGATCTCCTTCTGTTGAGAAAACCTTTTAGGTAAATATTGAAACTAAATAAATGTGCAATTTCACACAAAATTCACACTCAGCTATTAGTGCATGACATTCCAGCTCAGTACTGACTTATTTATAACCATTTATGTGTTTTCAGTGGTCGGTTAGCTCAGCAATCATTTTATATCAGTCGTGGATGAAGAGCCAATTTATGAGTTTCAGTAAAATCCATTCAGATATTTAGCTACGCTACAGACAAGCTAACACAAACAACACGAACAGTGTTGCCTTCAGCAGCAGGTGCTAAAAAGTCCTGATTGTGATGAATGTTACCGTTAAAACACAGTTAAATATATTTTTTAATAATTTATTGCAGATTTATTTTAATAATTGGACCAAAAACAGAAGACTTGAAACTGTGGAACATCATATTTCTGCTAACTAAACCACTTTGAAGCTGTATGTAAGCTTCTTTAGATGTGTAACGTTTAAAAATCCTCCACTCGGGTCAAAATTAGAATTATTTTAAAATCTGATGCATTTTTAATTTTCTTGCTTCTTGCGATTAAAAGTTTTTTTACTTCCCATCTAAAGTCTCCTTTCCCTTGCTATATTTTTCCCCTTCTACAACCAAACAAAAGGTGACCTGGTTACCATGGTAACAAGCACAGGAAACTGCGAGTCCCATCATGCAACATGGCGTGACAGCGGTTCTGTTGTTCTTTACGTTCTGGGTTTTGATGCGTGACTAAATGACAATATTCCACGTCTCCTCCTCCCCCCTCTCCCCCACCTCCTCTCTGTCGTCTTCCTGCAGCAGAAGACCCCCGGCTGCACCCAACAGACCCACCGTCGTCCGTCCTTCAGAGCCCTCGCTGCTCGACTAGAACCACGTGGTCTGACCGGCCGTTCAGACTCTGTTCACAGAGAAATATTAGTAACTCGATTTACTCCATTTGAATTTCTGACTACTGCATCGGTGAAACGATTCTCCTCCAGTCTGCGAGTTCATGACGTGTTGTATGTAAATTCAACCTCTTTTTTTAAATATGATGGGTTTAGTATAAATTTGGTATACATTAGATAAATCTTGTAAAAAAAAAAAAAAAACTTTCAGTCATCTTCAAAACCTTTAAACGGTATGATTTGTATTATATAATATAAATGAGTAATATCTGAGTTTCTGATGTTTTATGAGGAACTTTACACACTAAGCACTTCTATGTTTGACTTTTTCATAAAATTAGATTTCTTAGCTTCAAGCAGGCTTCTTGAAATTAAATTCATTTGTGGGATTTATTTACTTCCGTCTGTCAAGTACTAAAGTGTTTTTTTTTCTTTACAGTATTTTTACTGTAAGGATGAAGTTTATTGTTTTATTTGTATGGACCAAGAAGTCAGAACGCTGAGGAATCGTGCTGACTTCCAGTTGTTGATGTAAGAACACCTGCGAGTTACTTTAAAATATTCTGTAAACTCTCATCAGAATTTAAACCATCATTAGAATAAAAAAAAGGAAAGAATGCTTCTGTGAATAAAAAAAAAAGATCCTGGTGAGTTTTCTTGCAGTGTGCTTTTTGTCGTTTTCTGTGCACAAACGTAGCTGCAGTGCGAGCCGTCCTCTCTGTTGTGCAGACGTCCAGCGGTGTAAAGAGTTTCAGGTCAAACCCTCAAGATCTGCCTGATTCAAGTACGAGAGCAGCTGAACAGAACACAAACGTTTGTCTGCTTTGTATGCAGCTCGGCAACACTGTCCTTATTCTACGACGAAGCGGTGGTCACCATGGCAACTGGTCGCTGCTTGCAGCACGCTGTGGTCCGTTTAGTTGCTTTAAGGCCGTTCCAGACAGACCTGTCCTAAGATGGAGTCACGGCGCTGTCTGCCAGTGGCTCAAATGATAACCCTGTAACAGAAATGTCAAACTCGACACCTCATAGGTCACGGTTGATGCCTGTGAATTTCAAGGTCATTGGGTCAAAGGTTGAGGTCACAGGTGACCCCCTTTGTTAAAACCTTGTCTGCGGTTCAGATTGACAGAGTAACATAATGTCAAATCTTTTCCCCCACTAGACCAGAGGTCTGCAACCTGCGGCTCTGGAGCTACATGTGGCTCTTTGGTCCCTCTGCAGCGGCGCTTTCAGGCTTTGACCAAAACTAACATCAAACTGAATTTTATTTAAATTATTGCCAACAATGAAAGCAGTTTCATCCAATTTCCTGTCATTTTCAAATGTGTGATGGCTAGCACAAATACAAGGTGGAACACATCATGCTAGCAGTTTGTTAGCAAGTCGACTTCCAGTCTCACAGCGTGGACTTTCTCAAAACCACCAGAATGTTTTGGAATATCTTTAAAACAAGCTGCTGAGAAGGAACAGGGCGAGTAACTGATAACACTAAGAATAAAACACACACACACACACAAAAAGTAAACGTATTTACCCAGCATTTTTCTTTAAAAATGTAACTGGATATCCAACAAACTGGACTAATTTTATACTATCTTTAACTTTATGCTATATGTAGGATACTTTAGAGAACTCAACAAAGTCCATGCTTAATAATTCAGGTATACAATCCAACCATTTTCAGTCAGGTCACAGTTTTTTTTATTTTTTATTTTATTTTTGGTGCTGAAATGTTGAGAACTCACAGAGGCCTGCAGAGTTCAGTGTTTCAATTTTTATAAAATTGTTAAAAAATTATATTTTTCATTGTTAACATGAATCTGGTCTTTTCTTTTGTAGTAAAATATAAAAATATCAATCAATGTTAATAGGCATTTTTCGTTTTATTATATCACCCCCACTGGCCGGAAAAACCATCTCCAACAATCTAAGTGGCCCAGGGGCCACCAGTTGACTTAGTGGCCCATGGGCCACCAGTTGACAGGACACAGCTGTAGCAGGTTTTGCGGCTCTGGAGACATCTTACCGTTGATTACCGTAGTACGCAACGTGGCAAAAATGACACAAACGTTGCAGACCTGACCTAGATTGTCCCATCTGTTCATCCATAACAGTCCACAATAAGTTGTCCACACGTTTAGGATCAAAAATATCGTTAGCCTAAGGCTCCATACTGGGTCTTATTTTTTATAAAGACCATTTCCACCACTGAAACCTTGAGTGGTACTTGTGAAGTCTACAACTGATCAGTGGTTTGGATCAGCTGGTAGTCGTGCTCTTCACACTGGATAGCTGCACTTTCATGTTTAACTGAACGGTTTGAGGATTTACACCAGGGCCATTCAACTGGCGGCCCGGGGGCCACATCAGGCCCACCGATGGTTCATTTTTCAATAAAACTACATTTTAAATTGTAAAACAAACTTAATGAGAATAACTGCTGGATGTCCGGCCCCTGAGCTCTTGGCTTTCAGTAACTGTGGCCCCCTGAGCAATTTAAACAGCTTTACACCATGAACATCACAATTAGCAGTGAACTTGACCTTTCACCCCACTACAATCGTGTGTATATTTAACAGACACACACATTCTGGACTGTTTGAGGGAATTCAGGTTTTGTATTTTGATTAATCTGACCATTTATTGATGGGTGTATTTTGTACCATTGACGGGAAGTATTTTTGTTCTTTTGTAATATGTTTTCCACAGAATCAGAAACTGGAAAAATTATGTTTGTAGTCCTTTCTCACAGACGACCTCCACTGGTCCCTTCTCGTCCGAACCAGTGGTGATGGGAAACCTCATGTAGCTTCACAGCAGCTCAACCAACAGGACTCTACTGGAGGAGCTTCAAATAGACAAGTACTTATTAAAAACTGTTTGGTGCACGTGTGAAACGTAACTCAAGCAGCGTGTTGAAGTCACGTCGCACTGTAAACTGAAGGTGCATGGCCCTTTGTAACGTTTAAAGAATAAATCACCGAGGACTGTGTAGTGTTTTAATCGTGATATATGTGTGTATTTTTCTTTGTGCCAGAGAATAAAACGCTTTGGATTCTACTCTTTACGTAGACAGTGTGTCAAACCTCAAATTAAACAAAAAGCAAAATCTGTGATAAATCATGTTCAGGAATTGGTTTTGTAAAACAGTTTTTCAAAGTGGGGGCTGCGGCCCCCTGGGGGGCCGCCAGGGGGCGCTAAGTGGGCACCAGAAAGCTGGAGGGAATAAGATTTTTTTATTTTTTTTAATCCAAAATTAAAAAATAGTAGTAATAAAAATGGCCCACTAGGGCAATCTGTAGCTGTCATTTCCAGATAAACACACTTGAGAGAGAAATTAGATTTATTTTGTTTTGTTCTTCTGATCAACAGTTTGTTGAAAAAAAATTTTTTTTCCCCAGAGGGAATATAATAGTGTTTAAAACATGTTAATAACATTTTTATGCTGAGCAGCTGTAATAATTAATTGAATATAGTGACTAAAAGTTAAAACATTCTAAAAGTTGAGGTTTCTTTACGTATCATGGTTTGTGGGTTTGCGCTAATGCTGTTTGAGGGGGCCGTGGCATGGAAAAGTTCGGGAACCCCTAAGTTAAGGAACTGAACATTTTTTTTTAATTTCTATAAAAGGGCATGTTTGACAGGCAGCACGGTGGCGCAACTGGTAGAGCTGCTGCCTCTCAGCGAGCAGGTCCCTGGTTCAAATCTGGGTCCAGAGGCCTTTCTGGGTGGAGTCTGCACATTCTCACCGTGCATGCGTGGGTTTCTCCAGGTACTCCGGTTTCCTCCCACAGTCCAAAAACATGCATGTTAGGCTGACTGGTGACTAAATTGTCCCTAGGTGTGAATGAGAGTGTGAATGGTTGTTTGTCTCTATGTGTCCCTGTGATGGACTTGCGACCCATCCAGGGTGTACCCCGCCCCTCGCACATTGATTGCTGGACATGGGCACCGGTGACCCCCGTGACCCAAAATGGAAGAAGTGGGTAAAGATAATGGATGGATGGATAAATGTGTTAAGTTAATTTTTAGATTACCCACTTAAAGGCAGTTTTTTTAAACAATGTTTACATGCATGATGGAAGAAAAACGCCGTATCATTTGTGATTTTGTTCATAATCTTTATGATATCATCGTAACTGTGGTGGCATTTACTCAAAGCGACATTGGAGCAGGTTAGACTGGATGATGCATGCGAGCAGTAAAAGTGGTTGTGAAAAAGCAAACATTTTAATCAAGCTATAGAAAGTGAGAACTCCCTGAATATCTGTGATAATCCCTCATTATTGAGAGGCTCGCGCGCAGACTGCCGGCGACTGAGGATCAAAGTTGAACCTAGAAGACAGTCGATAAGCTGTGATGGATGGTTGCAACACATAATTTGGGAGGTAATTATAGTATTCAACCTTGTTTTCTCTTCTTTTCTTACGATCCTCGTTTGATTGCTCATTTTTCTTTTCCCTGCATACCATTTTTCCTCATCTTAGCAACTAACTTGGTGGTATTTGATGTTGCAACTAAAATTAGGAACGGTGCTATACATGACAAAGGAGCCAATTCTTCCCCTAAACGTAATTTAGACAAAGAATAATTAGATTTTTCCTTCCTCTTACATATTTATTGTAAAATAAGAACATATTCTCTGTAACTGTAGGCTGCTGTTGGGCTCTTCTCCCAAGTGCACAAGCTTCCTGACCCACAGTGCATGTAAATATGCAGAGTAAAGGTTCAGAGGTCCTTCTAATGGAGGCAGCACAAGGCCTGTGATTTACCGACACTTCAGTGGACATTTATGGGGACAGATAGAGGTAACGGTTGGTGAGAGTTTTGACCACCATGAGAGATCACAGTTTTAGCCTGTCAGGAGGAAGAATTGTTGCCTGATGGATGCGTTTGATCATGGAGAAACAGGGAGAAAAGATAGGCCACTAATCCATCACTTTAAATGAGCAATAGCTTGTTTAGACTGCGTTGAAGGCCAAATAAATAATTACGCATCAGTTTACTGACACTTGCCACCTTCTCTCAGTTTTAACAAACAAATTGCCTAAATAGTGTGTCAAGGAAGATTGCATTCCTAAAATGTATTTTAATCAAGAAGTTTAGAGCTGGTTTGGAGAAGCAAACACTTTGCATTTGTCCAGACATAAAGATGTGCTTATTTTAAAAGATATATATTGTAGCTGATGTTCCCCTTACTGATGCATTTCCTTTCAAAACTGTTAAAAATACAAAATGTATTTATTTATTCTGTTTGTTTTTTTTCTTGGAGACAAAAGGTGCCTAAATGGTTCTGGATGTGGTAATGCTTCCTCCATCGTTTGAAAAACATGGCTCTGAATGACAAAACAGCGTTTCTCAGCCTGGGACAAAGAGTCATTTTTATTATTTTTACTTTGTGTAAATTCAGTTTGAGCCTCAGTGAAGACGTGATCTCTGAGCTGTCTGTTGGTGTCCATTTTTAAAACCATATTATGATGTTTCATCGAGGCATAACACATCTGTGCAGAAGGAAAACTTTTAGTGTAAAAGTTGTCAGAGTTCAGGGTAAATTATGTAAAACTTTGGATTTTTTAAATCATTTTGGGGATTAGTTTTGGTCTGATGTATATTGTAACTCAAACTACTGTTGATTCCTCATTCTAGCAAAGGGAAAGCTAACCAACAAACTCTGGTGATTACAACTGAACCTTTTTTTTATCCCATGTTAATGAGTAAAGAGGGGCAATGGGAAATACCTTCCACCTGAGAAGGTTGTGAGCATGATAACTTGAAAAATAAGTGAGGCACCAACTTTCATTTTGGTGTGTGGCTACATCTTAGTGCAATAAAGTTTTCTTTCAAAAACTGGGTTGCCTTGTCAAAATCCAAGATGGCTGCTGCCATATATATGTGTAAACCAAAGCTGTATAATGGAAAATACAGTAAGCAACTTTCTGACTTCATAACAGTGTGCGGCTTCACCTACGCCTAAGTAAGGTCGCTATCAAAATTTATGCTGCCAATCAAAATCCAAGATGGCCACCACCATATATGTTTGCGGAAACAATGTTTTCTAGTTTTTATATTGCTTAAAAGTTTAATTTTCCCAAATATTTAAGGTGATCCTTGGAATGGCCGAAGACTAATCAATGCCGGCCAAGGCCACCATTGCACCACGTTCCAGCTCCTCCATTTCCCAGTTTCACAGCCCGAGTTTTCTGAATTTAGATATTTTGCTAGCTCAGAGGTTGGAGAAGGTGGGCCTGTGATTGGAAGGTCACCAGTTTGACTCCCCGGACCAACAACGTCAAAATGTGGGGAGAAGCACCCACACCTGCCTCCACCCTCATTTGCCTCACCCCATGCCCTTGAGCAAGGCCCTTAACCCCCAACATCTGCTCCCCCGGGCATCTTATACTGTATAGCAGCTCTCTGCTCCACACAGAGGGCTGTGGTAGCTCAGTGGTCTGTGGTTGAGTCAGGAAGGACATCCGGTGTAAAAAACAGCCAAGTCGTCATGAGTTAGTTCACTGTGGCGACCCCTGAAGAAGGGAGCAGCCGAAAGAAGGAAAACAACTCAGAGCTGCAAATTTGAACTTAAACTACTTCTAAACACTCTGAGAGTCATAAACAGACCAATAAAATGTTGATCAGCGAAGCTTTTACCCGCTGGTGGCATCAAACAGTCAGTAAAAAATCTGCAAACAGTCGTTTGTGACGCATCTCAGATATCACTGCAAATAAAACTGAATCTGGTCTCTGTGGGTTTACAGGTGGGTGTCATTTCACATTAATTCAGCCGTAAGTCAGAGCTCTCAGCAGGACTTTAATTCATTATGGGGAAGTGAAATGATCGGTGGCCGATGGCGGTAACATAAAACTGCAGCTGCTGTGAAACTTCACCTCCGACACCTGCAGCTCCGTCCCTGCGGGTGTTAATGAATGACTGAAAAGTGTGAAGCTGCGTTAAAATCCCCTGATGGAGAAAGTCCAATAATAAAACACCAAGAGGGAAATAAACCTGCACTCTCTGTTCCTCCAGTATGAATGAAGGATTGCAGAACTCGAGATATTTCACAGAAAACCGTCAAACTGAATTAATGAGAACAAACCAAATGTTTCAGTTCGTCTCGTATCAAACTGGACCCGGTCGTCTCATCCGCTCAGGAGCACGATTAAAGGAGGACATTTTAAATAACGGACGGGAAACATTTTAAACTATATTTGTTGACAGTCATGATTAAATTGCTGCAGGAATCTTTTCTGTGTTGCATGTCAGTTCACTACAAACAAAATTAATTAAAACTACAAAACGCTGAGCTCTGAATGACTTTACTGAAGTCTGATGAAGGAGCTAAAATGTAGCTGTTAAAGCTAAAATAAACAGAACATGAGCTAAAAGTTAAATATATCAAAATGCTAGCTAAAAGCCAAAATTATCAAAAATCCTAGATAGTGGCCAAAACTTTCTCAGTGATAGCTAAACGGTAAAAATAGCAACAACAAAAAAATGTAGAAAATTTCAAACAAAAGATAAACGTTGCAAAAGGCTCACTAAAAAATGTAGCAAATTTGTAATTAAAAACAGCAAAATGTTAGTTGCAAAGGTTTAGTTAAAAATAACGAACGGAATCCTAAAAGTTAAACGGAACCAAACACTAGCTAAAAGTTTAACAAGTTAAAATGCTAACTAAAACTAAAGTAGCAAAACTGTAGTTAAAAGTCACAAAGAGCTACTTAAACACTAACTGCATCAGAATGGTAGCTAAATACTAACAATAGCAAATGCTAGCTAAAAGCCAAAACTAGCAAAATGCTGGATGATGGCCAAAACTTTTTAAATGTTAGCTAAAAGTTAAAAATGGCAACAACAAAAAAACAGCTAAAGTAGAAAATTTCAAACAAAAAGGTACATGTTGCAAAAGACTTGCTAAAAAATAAATGTAGCAAAATGGTAGCTAAAAACGGCAAAAGGTTAGTTGCAAAGGTTTAGCTAAAATTAACAAAAAGAACTGTAAAAGCTAAAAGGAGCCAAACCTTAGCTAAAAGCTTAACAAGTTAAAATGCTAACTAAAACAAAAACAAAAGTAGCACAACTGTAGTTAAAAGCCACGAAGAGCCACTTAAAGAGGAACTTACCCCAAAATTAACTTTTTTTAGCTGATAAACTCCCTAGAATGTGTGTAAAATGTTGTACA
>JARVGQ010000547.1:9539756-9552323 GCA_031762355.1 Hypsolebias martinsi | reverse complement strand
TAATCTCAGTTTCTTGAATTCAATTTCATAATCTTTATTAATCAAGTGTGAAGCAGATGTCTGTTTTTTTATTTATTTAACTTTTACTGTAAAACAAGCTGACTTTGATCTCAAGGATGGCTGCACAGTCCTACTGTATGACTGCCTGTAACTACAATTACACTTTCCAGTCTGAAACATTTTCAGTAACTAATATTTATTTTTATAAAATCTTAGGAGATCTATAGATTTTAAAAGTTGCTAAAAAATATCATGGTTGTATGAGGACAACACAAAATAACTTTCCCAATAGTGCAAAATTATATACCCTCTTAATTTGTGAATTATATAACTATTGGCAATAATAATTTTCCAATCAGGTTGACTGAATTCATTTCTTTTATATTTGAATATACCCCCAACCCCCATAAAGGAAAAAAGAAAATTAAAGAAATGTGACTGATAATTTGGCGAAAACCTACGAGTCAAAGAATCCTTACATTAATGCGCCAACAAAACTCAAAGTAGGCATTATAAGTCTAGTTGTACTGTTTTTGTCAATGAAAAAATAATACACATCAGTGATTGTGTTCATTATTTAGTTATTGTTTTATGCCAATTGTCAACTACAATATTCAAAAGTCATTGGAGCATAGCTACGTGGTCATAAAAGGTATACTATTTTGGCAATATATGGTGGTGACCATCTTGAATGCTTACCTGGCAACCCAATTTGCGAAAAGAAACTTTCTTACGTCTAGATGCAGCCATACACCAAAATGGAAGTTGATGCCTCCCTTATTTTTCAAGTTATCCTGCTCACAACATTCAAGGATGGACGAAGAGTATTTCCAATTTCCTCTTTTTGTTTTGTGACAAAAAGCAATAATAAAACAAAAATTATACACATTTTATTGGTCCCATTCCTGTGTTGGTGGTTTATATTATCTTCTACAACACAAACATACACAGAAGTGAGTTGGTACAGACCATTCAAGTATATCAGCAAACATGGACGCATATCTTTGTTAAATAGCAAATTTTTAAAATTTTGACAAATCTTCTAAAAATACAATGTTTTGCAGAAAACCTAACTTAAAAAATAAAAGCCCATTTTGAACAACAGCTCAGTTAACCCTAATGTTTCTGCAGCCTTGAGGGAAAAAAGCTTTAAGGGAAAACTGGAACACATTGTGCAGTATTTAAAAAATTGCCGTCACCATCATGCCACCTTTAGGTGTGCCAACAATAGGACATTGAAGAAAGACCTACCATAAAAAATATTGCAACACCAATACTAGCATATGGCATATGGGTTAAGAAGGCATCGCACAATCCTGATGCTCCATGGCTACAAGATCTAAGATCTGATTCTGGCAAACTTCTAGAACAAGAATGAATAACCACCACAGGGGCAAACATCCAAGACAGAGTTTCAGGTATGAAGAGTTGGACTGTACCCCTAACTATCACATTGCAGATTTTTTTTCCAGATAGCCTATTAAATCTTCTCAAAGTATTTTTGACTTTTAGTTTGGGTGAACCAGTATCAGTGGCCTCCACCTGACCACCCCTGTGAAAACTTTTCAGCGTCATATTAGCTACCAAAAGTTATGGTGACTTGAATATTTTCACAGTCAGTAATGGTCAAAGATGGGTGAGAAATAGAAACTAAGAAATACACAACAGCACTAACAGTCATTGCTTTTCTCAATGACAAAGACAGCAGAACTGCAAGTATTTTCCAAATGTCTAGAATGGGTCTTGTTGGTGCGATTCATGTATTATGCTAACAATAACCAATTTCTTGGGTCGGTTGGCTTAATTTTGACTAATTTTAACTGTTGGTGTTCTTGTTGGAGAGCAATAATTTTATTTTTGCATTGATGTATGTTGGCAGATCTATTGTTAACAATTGTTTGTACAGTTCACCAAGTATCTGTACCTCATTTTCAGCCATTGTATTGTATTTAAAAAAATCATCTGAATTCTGTGGTCTGTGTGTAAACAAACGAACAAAATTAGAAAAACAGAAACATTTATTTCACATGTTTACTTGAACTTCAATAGCAATACAAGACAATCAGAACACTTGAGGTGGATATGTACAAGGATCTTAACGGGTTGCAGAAAAGTTCTGAGGTTTTACATGATCTCTGGCTCTGCAGTCAAGTGTTTCGTTGCTATGGCAAACTCCATGGCAACAAGTTCCAACAGTTAGTGGCGGACTGAGGGGACAGAAGTTTTGGTCTTGATGTGAAATAGGACAGGTCCAGAGTTAAAATCAGAAGCAGGAAAGCGCTCCTCCATGTCCATATTGATAAAATGCTTCAGTGTGATACATTAATTATACAATAATGTTTTATATACATATACTTTCTCTCTCATACACACATATACACACCCTTACACTCACCCACATGCTCATCAAGCAATGACACACACATTCGCTTGTACGCATCAGCCGTTCCTCCTAAAGTATGTAGCCTTGCAAAGCCACGATAAAGTCATGCACATGTTCTTTGAGAGGGTTTTTTGGCAAGACACAAGTGCTTCTTTGACACTGTTTGCTACAGAGAGGGGCAATACCCAGCCAATGAAGCAACAGAAACTTATATGATGGACCAGTAATTAAAAGCACCAATGAGATGGGAAGACACAATGGGGTTTCAGGAAAGACGGAAGCGTAGTGGGAGCAAATAAATGGATTACAGTCGTACAAAAGTAAAGAAACATGGAAAAGGGAAAAGTCTCGTGGTGATCAGGAAATAGAAGCAAGGAGGAGCAGAAGAATTCCAACATTATTAGCATTTTTTTTAGCTTAATCTTAGATTCCATCATTTATGATTTCAAAATTTTGTTGAAAATATCGCCATCCTTCTCTTCCTCCCTGGTGTCTATGCCCCAATCACCACCGCCCTAGTCACAGGCTCGTCACCCGTTGCATCTGTTCATCGTCTCCATCAGAGGTGGGCTCTGCAGAGTACCCCGTCTCTCCATTGGTAGCCAGTGGTGGTGGTTGATAGAAGGTCTGCAAGTGATTGGGCCGCGGGCCAAGCGGGGGTCGCCCCAGGCTGTAGGGCAGTTCCAGACCAGACCTCTGTGACTGACCATCAGTGGGACTAATTTCATCTGGGCCTTCAGGGCTGCTGTCTGGGTATAAGTGAGTTGGGGGCGAGGTACGGGTGTAGAAACGAGGAGGAGAGCTGCTGCGGCTGTACACCTGTGGGGAGTGGCGGGAGAAGAGGTTGCTGGGAGGCGAGTTATTCTCTCGTGGGGCAAAGATATTTGTCGGGGGTGAGTTTCGAGGGAAAATGCTAAGTGGTAGCGAGCGTCGGTCTCCAGGATAAAGTGGGGAGGGGTTTGAATCTCGGGCATAGATGGGTGAGGAGTCAGGGTCCAGGTCAAGATCAGGTGTCAAAGGCAGAGTGAAGCCGTCAGAATCTTGTCGTTCACCATGATACCGAAGAGACCCTCGATCTATCCCTCGTTTCCTCCCATCTAGACCATTATCTTTGTTCTCAAATGAGAAACACTCCTCCCGGTCCAAATCTATTCCTCCTCTCCACACGTCCAGTGCTCTGTCCTTCTGTTTCTCAGTCTCTCGCTCAATCCCTGCTCTCCATCCATCCCTGTCCTTCAAGAACAAGGATTCATCTTTCTGCCTCTCTAAGTCACCTCTCCAACCATCCATACCAAAATCTTTCTTCTGAGTTATGAATGTTTCATCCTGCTCTGTTTCTGCTCCTCGCCACACCTCCATTCGTCCATCTCTCTTTTCCTCTCTGCCCCTCTCAATGCCGGCTCTCCATTCATCCAAAGCATCATCTCTTTTCTGAGAGGTAAAAGATTCATCTCTTCCTCTTTCGGTCCCTCCTCTCCATGCATCATACGTTCCTTCTCTTTTCAACAGAAATGTCTCATCCTTTTCTCTGTCCTGGCCACTTCGCCACGCCTCTACAACAGCTTCTCTCTGTTTCAAGAGCAGCGGCTCTTCCAAAGCTTTGTACAGGGGCTCTGACTCCTGTGGGGGAGGAGGAGGAGGTGGTGGAAGGGGTCTGTCCCGATAACGATCTCTGTCCCGCTCCCTGTCTCGTTCTCTTTCTGTCCCTCCACTGGACTCTGTTGTGCTGCGGTGGCGAGACAGAGTACCAGGGGTGCGGCTGAGGGTGGAGTATGGCCGAGCCTGAACATCGGGAGGACGTGGTTGCTGCCTGTCCTGGTGCCCCCGGCGACCCAGAGTGCCTTGCAGCTGTGACCGGTCTCCATCTTTTAGCAGCTCTCGTGTGTCACAATCTCCAGAAACACGTGTGTGTGACCAGCCATCCTGTAAGCGTTCCTCACCACATGTTGTGGAGTTTGTCTCAACGTCCTGAGTGGGCTGCCTTGCGTGCACCCAGCCGTCCTGTGTATTGTGCCGTGTGCTTGGCTGCACGGTGGCAGCCCAGCCCTCTTGCGGTGGCTGAGCATGTCGAGTTAAGGTGGCAGTGTGAGCAAGAGCCGGCCTCTCGTGAAGGTGTGGCCTCGCCAAGCTCCCGTATCGCTCAGGAGGAACAGGCATGGCCACCGAGGGCCTCAGGTTGCTCTGCACCAGCTCCGAAATGATCATCTTCTCCAGCGCTGCTGCATCAGACAAATTGCGACGCATCCCGGTTCCGCCGCTCAAATCCGATGACCCGTGTGGTGTGAGGAGGCTAGGGGAGATGTCATCTCCTCCCATCCCAACTCCTCCGTCCCTCAGAAGGTCGGTGCTGCCCACCACTCCAGCTCGGGATCCTGGTGTTGTTCCTAAGCCATGCAGGGTGAAGGTGTTGGGTGTGTAGCCTCCATTCAGACACACACTGTCCAACCCACATGACTCCTGACTCTGAGATACACCACCCTCTGTTGAGAGAAACAAGACGTTAATTACAAATGACAGAGAGCACCAAAGTACTGTACTGTACTTGTAAAGATATAGCAACTCATGCTATGAGTACATGAATGAACAAATGAATGGATGAGCAGACTGGCGTTCATACGCCTGCTGAAGGTGGGGCTTTGCCTGGATATATAAAGATAACTGCAGATGAAATGTTTGGTTGTGTTGCCAGATGAAGAGATGCCTTTATGGTTTCTGTATCCAGGTAGTTTCTGTGTGCAAATTTCACACAGTTTATGAATCTAACCACAGAACAAGAGAAAGTGGTGCTCAATGATTCAAAGGAGCACAAGAGTGAAGCGTTCATACTCTGTTTGTTTCTGAAGGTTCCTACTGGTCATCGATAAGACAGAGGGACAGAGACAGAAAGAAAAGGGTCAAGATAACATTTACATATAATGTAAATAAAAAGCACAACAAAACATATTCACAGCTTTCACTCTCAAACTAGACATTTAAACTTAATATTAAACTGTTGAGAAACAGAAAAAAACAACATGTCATGCAACAAAAAGCTGAGCTCCAAAAAAATAGTTTGTAGATTTAATACTTTTTAAGTTGATGTGAGTTTCTGTTTTTGGAAGCAGGTGACATATAAATGTGACAATCAAAGGATTTGGTGAAAGACCAGGAAGTTAATGATTTATTTATTTATTTGTGCTTCACTGTGGGGAAAAATAATAATTGTGTTTTTAATTAGAGACTCTATTTATCTTTGAAAGTCCGAGCAAATGTTATCTTCTGGAAAAGTTTGGCCTAATTATAAAAGTGATATACCGGTACTGTATTGTTGTTCTTGTGTTAACTGCACAAACATTTCCCTTTTTTTAATTATTTTTAGCTTTTATTTAAATATGAGCTGAATATTTTTCATCTATCTGTAATTTACTAACAATTTAGATTATGTTTGGTTTGCCTTTGACTTTAAGTTAGAATGAACTGAACTGAGCTCGACGTAACTGGATAAGAATTTGATAAATTTATTTTATTCTGTATAAATCTATTAGATTACCTTTTTTTGTCACTATGTGCCTATGTGCAGGATGTTTTTGTCAATCTCAAGCTATCGCTCCTCAGCCAAGGATTGAGAGTTTGATGGGAATTTTTTTTCTACAAATCCTATACATGTGTCACTTTCATTACTTTTTGTCCATCTATACAGGTCTCACTTGTAAACGAGTCTTCGAGGCTCACTGTGATGTATCTGTGTAAATAAAGGTTGAATGAATTGTGAATTAACACCAAGCAACAGTAATGAACAGTAAATGTGCCACAAAATAATAAATTAAAAAGGCCTGTTTATAGGGTTATGTTAGTATTACTGGACAGGGTGTTAAGTTATTATTATTAACACAGCAATTTCTTAACTTATTAATACACTTATTTAGAGATAGATAAAAAAAAATTGTATGAAAATTTTATATTTCATGTATCGGCCACTTTAAAAACAACAGCAATCTGCCATTTTCTTTAAATAATTAATCAACTGGCAAATGATAAAAATGAAAATTAAGCTGCTATCTCCCAATCTCCCAAGTGAGTTTTTCAAGCTACGATGTTCACCTATACATTTTTTTTTTGTGTGTGTACAGGTTCTTTTGAGAAATGTCCATTTATTTATGCAGTTTAAGCAGTTAATTGCCAAATTTCCTTAAATAACAATCTTGACCGACACAAAAAATGTATTTCAGTAATTAGCTGCTCTGATTTCTAAAGATCGTCATCGACCAAATTAATTTAAAATCAAAATTTGATCATTATACATATTAAATCAAAACATCATTATCAGCATGGGGGTTATATTAGTATTGGTGCAACATCTCACATCTTTGTGTTATTTATTTGTTTTTGATGCCTAGAAATAGCCATATGTTCTTGTACATCTCCTGAAAAAGACAAGTCTCCACATTTATTTATGACCCAATCAAAAGTTAAACCTTTAAAATATAACTATCGGACTGATTCTGCATATGTTTGCTCAAATACAAACTAATGTTGATGAAACAGTTTGCCCAATAATTGTGTAGGCATTTAGTAGTAAGCATAAGAGAAACACCTTATCAAGAAGACAAGTGAAAATACTACGCAGTCAAACGTAACGGGATGTACCTGTGGACGTGAAAGGCTGATTGTATCCCTGCGCCAGGATGGTGTCATAAGGAGAAGCTCCAGTGTGAGTCTGCAACATTTGGTTTGTAAGGAAATGATTCCCCAAAGCAGCTGATGGGAGAACGATGGAGATTATAAATATCACATCGTTTACACACAGCAGACTGAAATGTGTGAAACGTCACCTCGGTTGAGAGTGGGGGTGTTGTTAGCGTCCGCAGCGATGAAAGAAGACTCCGTCTGTCTGCGAACGGTGTCGTTCCACATCCTTCTGATGCGACTCTGCAACAGAAGTGTGGTGGTGTGTTAAAAGCTGCACACACACACACCCACACACACACACACACACACACAGGTGACACGTCGGAGCGGTGACGCGAGCTGCTGCACACCTGTCTGTTAGCAGTGGCTCTGCGACTTTGGCTGCTTGTGTAGCGGCTATTAGAGCGAAGGGCGGCACCTTTCACCGAGTCTGGAGAGCTGGACGAGGACGTTGCGCAGCACTGGGAGAGACGCAGGCATCGGCCGTTATCCTTCTGACCCTGCACACGAAAACGAACCACGTAGACACGGGCTAAGAATTTAACAGATGTGCATTTATCGCAGAATCATATGTGAGTCCTAAAACTGACCTTTCTGGCGAGTGTGCAGTGCAGGATAGTGATGAGGAGGGCCTGGGCCGTGTTGAGGGAGGAGAAGAGGTAAGCCAGGAGGAGAGACGGGCCAGACAGGAACATCAGGCCTGAGGACCAGGTGACGCTCAGCAGGAAGAGGAGAGTCAGGGAGCCCACTGTCCATGCCCTGCAGGGAAAGAAGAGGACTCAGAATATTAGTAGTCTCTCGAAACTTCACGGTTCAATTTTCATGGACTCGCTCTTTTGCCGTTTTTCAACGATTGTCAACTTTAACATTACTCACATGATTGGGACAGTACAGTACAGTAAAAAGTTAACAACAAAAATAAACACTTCAGACATGTGCAATCATTTTGTAGTTTTCTTTCAATAAGCCTATACTGTATCGCCAGTCTAAAAGAACTACATTACCCAGAAGACAACAGTGCTTCCGGCCTGGAGACGTAATCAGTTTCACCTCATTGCATGACGTGCTCTGGAACCAATCGCCTCAAGAGGCGTTGGACCCCGTTGACCTAGTGTTGTGTTCAAGACCACCTAACCCAAGACCAAGTCAAGACCAAGACCAGAGAGTACGGACACCGAGACAAGACCAAGACTTGTAGGGTCCGAGACCAAGTCGAGACCAAGACCGAGGGAGGGCAAGACCAAGTCAAGACCAAGACCAGAGTGTACCGACACCGAGACAAGACCAAGACTTGTAGGGTCCGAGACCAAGTCGAGACCAAGTCGAGACCAAGACCGAGGGAGGGCAAGACCAAGTCAAGACCAAGACATGAGTATACCGACACCGAGACAAGACCAAGACTTTTAGGATCCGAGACCAAGTCGAGACAAAGACCTCAAATAAAAAATACTGTACATATATTTTTAAATAGAAGTTACATACTGCAACTTTAAGTTTGCTTTTGAATGAACATATCAGGTTTTATACATTTTCAAAGCAACATAAAGAAATCAGACAGTCGGTGACCTAACTTCATGTGATTCAACAATAAAATTACACAACTGTTAAATTGGAAGAAGTTTCATCCCATGCCAAGACTTAAAGAAATGCAGTGGCAAAACACTTAATAACTCAAGACCAAGGATAACCATATAGTTGCACAGTGGTTTCAATAAAGTAGTAGATAAACCGATATCAGTTACAAGTATATTATTTGGGATTTAAATAGCCACATTATATAACTGGTAATTTGGGAAACATCTTCTCCCGCACCCAATCTCTTCTCACTTTCTTGGACCAGTGTTGCCAGATAGAGTCGAGGTTTTCCAGCACAAAAATCTGTTAAAAATTGCCACATCACATAAAAATCTGCCCAATCAATATATTGTTACAGTATATTTACTGTTTGAACATGAACGCACATCAGTACGAGCCAAGGTAATTTAACAATATTTGGCAAAATACAACAATCCAACAAAAATCTTCCCAGAGTTCCCATCAAAATCAGAATGAAAACTGCCCAATTGGCAGTAAACCACCCAATCTGGCCACACTGGGAGTGACGCGTGTGAGTGAAAAGGGTTGGGCGTGACAGCGGTAACAAAAAATGTATTTAGCAATGAGTCACGTTATCTCTTGGATTTGAATCAGTACGTTTTGCATCCATTAAAAACAAAGATGTTGACAAATAAACTGGACAATATTCCGGCAATTTTGTGATATTTCCACAGTTGTGGTCTTGACTGGTCTTGAAATAAAATCCCGAGTCCTCAATGTCCAAGACCGAGACCAAATGCGGTCGAGTCCAAGACAAGACCAAGACCATCAAAAAGTGGTCTTGAGACCAGTCTCAAGACCAAGACCGGTCTCGAGTACTACAACACTACGTTGACCTCTGGAGATGCCCATGATGAGTCTACTTATGGAGATAGTGTTTTATCTTTACCACTCTTTTTTTGCTTTTATTGTATGTTGCTGCAAAGCTGTGACCAAATAAAGTGCCCGAGCTTATAAGGGAAAAGTCGCATTTAAAAATCAGAAAGACTTCCGTGAAAGACACTCTCTTTTGTCTTTTTCCTGTAAATTCCAAAATATGTGATGCTTTAGTCAAGCCTCCTGAGGAGTTTTAAATAGATATAAAGGTTTAAAAAAAATGTTGCTGCCATAAAGCTCTACATGGAGTGTCTTCTTTATGTGCAACTGTATGGCTTCAGTCCCACACAATTACTTAAAATAATACACAACAACACACTCTTACTGACCTCAGGTTGTCATGACGACTGGAGTCTGGCTTCAGTGCGGCGGTGCTGTGCATCTTATGTAAAGTCATCACCAAGACGACCAGATTTAGCTGAGGTCCAAACAAAAACACAGACAAGGACAAATGTTAATACATGACCAATTGAAAGGAGACGACCATTATCTAATTTTGAGAAAGGTACAGTTTTACAGCCGTTTTGATCAAACCTTTTAAATGTTATTGTGCTCAATCTTATGTATTGGGAGATTTCATGAGATGTGTTAGCATCCAGACAAAGTCTGAGGAAGAGTCTCGGCTACTATCATACCAAACTTAAATCAATATTGTCAACCCGACTGAGTTACAACTATTTTTGTGTTGGTTGATGTTGATGGGAGACTGCGACAAAATGAAATTTCAATACAATCTGCTGGCTTTCTTAGATATATAACATTGCTAATTGACTTTTTATTAGTGCTGCCAATCAATTAAAAAAATAATCAGAGTAATCACACTCTGGGGCTGTGATTAATCTGATTACGGTAATCACTGCTTAACTTTGTAAGCTTGAAATGTAAATATGTATGTGATCAAAACATGTAACCCTTCTTCTTCTTCTTCTTCTTCTTCTTCTTCTTCTTCTTCTTCTTCTTCTTCTGATTTTATTGACAATTGGCTAACTAATTTAAGTGCATTACTGCCTCCACTAGACTGGAAGTTGGATCTGGAGAATAAACCAGGTAACCCTCCACAGGATAGAGGCCTTTATAGGTCAAAATAGATAATGTGATTAATCGGCATTCTGTAATATTAATGAGTTAATCTTTTTAGATGAATCGCATGCGTTAACGTTGACACTGCTACTTTTTATATACGTGAATGTTTTTGTACAGTCCCCTGAGATTCTTGGTGCTGTAGAAATACACTGAATTGAATTCAGTTGAATTAGGTGTGGCGGAAATTGTAAATTAAAGCTGAATCCAAATACAAAGTACAGTATTTGGAATATGTGACACACAGCCAGTGATTAGTGTCTTAAGAGTTTTACTCAAATCTGTCTGGTGGTTTATGAGCCGTAGAGACGCAGTTAATTCCAATAGGTAAAGGCAAGGTTTTATAAACAGACGTTGCACGGTCAGTTAGCGCTCGGATAACGTGTTGGGGTTGACTCTAAACCACTACCACGCCAACATTTAAAAAACTTCTTGGGTTATACACATTTTTGTGGATGATATGGTTGCTTCGCAGTAGCAGCTACCTCTAAATGGGTTATCCCATATCCCCAATTGCTCTCTGGGTGTTTATAGCTGCCACCTGGGTGTACCTCACATGTGTTGGGTTAGTTAAATGACAAACTAACTTGGAAACAACATATAGACTCTGTAAAAATGAAAATATCTTAATCCATTGTTGTACTATATAAACTTAAGGACCTATTGAATGACAAAGCGTTGTATTTGTTGTATAACACAATCATTGTTCCACATTTGATTTATTGTATTGATGTTTGGGGAAAAGCGTGCAAAACTATTACAAAACCTATTTTTATTTTACAGAAAAGAGCTGTAAGGATTATTGCAAGAAAACATTACTGTCATCCATCAAGTATATCGTTTTTTCAATTGAGGTTACTGAAGTTCCATAATTTGGTGGATTACCATATATTAATGGTGATGTATAAAGCTCATAACAATGTACTACCCTTAAATATTCAGAAATATTTTGTTAAAAGATCGAGCAATTACAATCTAAAGGGAACTGATATATTTGTAAAGACACAATAAAGAACTACCGTAGTTTGAAGGGACAGTCTACCTCAGTCCAGGGAGTTGGATTGTGGAATGATTTGGACTGTGGTGTGAGAGAGGCTGTGTCAATGTTTGTGTTTAAGAAAATGATCAAAAGTGAATTGTTGAAGAAATATATACGAAGTAGTCAAAATGTGTAATGTGTTTAAATTGGTAAATTGAGGTGAGTTGTTCATTTTTTTGTTACTTATAGATACTTATTGTTTGAATTGATTGTTTTGAAAAGGGGCAGACATAATAAGATTTTTTTCTTCTTTCTGCTGCCTTTCATTTTATAGTGTATATTTTATTTTATAGGGTACAAGTGTTTGTTGTGTATTTATTTTTATAAATTGAATAAATAAATAAATAAATAAATAAATAAAAATAAAAATTTCGTACCCCTTCAGTAATTGTGCAAGTCAACAATGACTTGCGTCTCATTTCACTGTCATTTCATCTTGGTCACAGGGAAGAAATATGTTTAACCTAAAAAGAAGTGAACCTGTTCTAAATCAATAATTATTCTTCTGAGACTCGAACGAGTCTTGTATAATTATTGACAGGTGAAAGGTATCAAGCAGCCTCTTCTCCTACACCAGTGAGGAACAAGGGTGGGATGGAAAATTTTGCTACTGGAACAGACTCAACTAAAGATGTACTAGACCATCACCATGCAGAGGACACTCCTCACAGAGGCCTTCTAGGTACAACCAATCCAAACCTGTCAACAGACAGAAATGGTCCCGGAAGGTGTATAAAGATGTCATGGCATCATTCTACACTGCCTTGCTAAATCCAGGAGAAACTTCAACCACCAGAGCCGTCTACAACATCTGGCACAAGAAACACTTCACTAATAAGCTAGGGGTTTCAGACTCCAGGCCTCGAGGGCCGGAGTCCTGCAGCTTTTAGATGTGTCTCTGATGCCACACAGCTGAATCATATGA